>CM076402.1:10285433-10684037 GCA_038363315.1 Mugilogobius chulae | reverse complement strand
CCCTCTTTTGAGTGTGTGGTCGTTCAGGAGCCGCGTGTCGGATAGCGCTGTGGAGCCAGCTGTACGCACAAAACTAGCGCTTTGTAGACTGCGCTTGGTTATTTGCAGCTTGTAGTTCACAGATATTGCGCTTGATGATTGCCCGTGTAAGTTTGTAGCTCGTTCAGTTGAACGTTTGTGTAAACAGATCGGGGCTTTTGGAAAATGACTTCACAGCTCAACGCACTATTATTTCCATTGATGTAATTGTTCTTTGCAGCCAGAAGATGGAGCTCTAGAATATCATTGTTTATTATGCGTGATTCCCAAAGTAGGTGCTCAGGAGCATTCTGATTAGTACTGGGACACACCAAAAATGCATACATTTGTCTTATTAAAACTTTTGTATCCCGCCATTGTGCATCATTAACAAATCGATCCAGATCTTTGTGTGGAGGGACCATTAAGTTTTGTGTAATTAATTTAAGTAGTAACCGTCATGCAAAACACTATTTTGGTAATATCCTCGCTCATTTTGGTTAGCGACGCTTGCAAAAGGAGCTGCCATCTGGGAGTTGTCGACTAATTCCGCAGTTCACTGACGGAGAGTGAATGACAACACTTCGCATTTCCTAAACGTCCTCACGGGGTTGGCACAGCGAATTTCCCGTTTCATCAGATGTAATTTCGCAGCCACCCAAGGCCACGATGTCCGATCACTCCACCAGGGCTAGTTATTTCTCACTTCTCTCTGCGTGTCAACTCCCGAGCGTATTAAGCTACAGTAGAAGATTTCCTGAGTCATCAGACAATGAGCATGTGATATACAGGCTGCAACAATGTAAAGTGAAAAGTTTGTATGTGTGACTGGGACGGCTGGGGGCTGCAGACTGTTTTGTCGGTAGTTTTATGGTTTCACGTTTGTTTTTTTCTCTCGTGTTATGCATTTGTAATTATGATGTCTCTAAGTAAATCTGCTGTTCACACTTTTTTGACATGTATGTGTTTTATATGGTTCTGATTTTTTGAAATTCGCCAGACAGGTCTATTAAGCAGCGTTCTCGTTCTTGTGGTAAATCTGTGACTGCAAGTTTGGATGGTACTATATATGGTTTTATAAGATACACGCAGCTTTCTTTATTTCATATTTATATACGTGTAACAAAATAATCAACACGAAAACGAAGGAGGAAATTCTATTTGGTCTTACGTGGAACATTTCATGTGTATGCGCAAATATGTTGTGCATTTCTTCTTGTGTAAATTATTCATACTCTCTTACTCGCTCAACAGGCTGAATATATCAGCATGTAATCGTTGTTATTGCAGTAGTAATGGTTTTCAAAAATTCTGATATTCTCTTACTATGTATGTATGTTTGAGGCAGCCATATAAGTCATTCTGGTCTACTCTTCTGAATCTCTACTGGATCTGAAATGTGATAACTAAATTAGGAAACTATACTTATGTGAAGGGTAGATAATATTATGGTTAGTTTCTGATCTGAGCTTCAGTTATAAAATCTAAATGACTTTGATACGCAAACTTCTATCCTCTAAATTCGTCATCGTGTGGTTCTTCTTCACCATTTCTTTTGGTGTCTCATCGAGCAGATACCCGTGGTTGGTGCTCATGACTATCCTTGTCTAGCATTACACGAACTTCAATCACACTTTATATCCGAGCATAATTCCCAAGGGTATCGCGTCAAGTCGAGCATAGCAGATCAGCTAAAGAATAACCTATAGCTGACTTAGTTCGGGATAATGAAGTTCCACTCTCATGTACAATAGGTGGTTATTTGTTGGGTGTATCAAAGCGATATATTTCCATTTCATCATGTTTCTTTTGTCTAGCTTCTCCACAAGGATGCTTATAAACAATGTATTATAGGCTACATTTTTGTATATTACGCTGCACTTAGAAAACACTGGCATAGCTCATTATGCAATCTAACATGTCGCTCGAACATCGTTCAATCCTTTGTTTGTTCTGGATGATAGACTTAATTGCTTACAGCTTTGTGACGTTATGTTGATATAAGGTAGTTAGAGTGTTTATATAATCATCCTTGGAAGTTGATTAAAGCATGTACCTCAACATATAGGATTGGTTTGTGGTTAGCAGAGTGAGAAATGTGCAATGGTCGTGGCATATGCACGATGCTTAGTCATATGCTTTAATACATGCTGAAGATTGCATGTCATCATGTGCGTCACGTGGTGCTTACGAAGACTCACAGTGGGACAACGGATATGAACGTGGTTATTATTAAGTTGAAGTACTTGTTGTCTCAGTCCTCACGCTCTCTCCACTTCACGTCACCTACAGAGATATGACGAGAGTGATAACTGTACATTAGCTAACTTTCCCTATATAAGCACAGCTTGTTAAATATCAAGTGTGCACTGAGAAAGCTCCATGAAGAAGCCAAGCTACGACCAACTGTGCTACACATGAATGTAGTGCAGGATTTTTCTGTAGTCATATTTTGTGTACATGTGAAAGTTCTATAATCAAATGTAAAAGCCAAAGTGTGCTCTGATGTTTTCTTTGTAAGGTTTGTTAGCAGTTTCAGTCTTTAATCTGTATTTTTATTTTTTATATGCCATACACACTTTCACAGCACTGAAGTTGAGTCTGACTCAAGCAAAAAATGATGTATGTTTAATCAGTACCAATGTAAACAACACGCAACATATACTGTATATTGACTGAAATAATACTACATTATTAAGTTGTTTTAGCTCTGCTCATAAGTTGATGAAAAGCCGCTTTATTAAGACTATTGAAGCTTTTTGATTTTTTGGTTGGATGAAGTCCGAAACACGCCACACTTTACAAGTCATTACACTGCATGAGCAGTGACCTCTGACAGTTTATCAAATATCTCTCTCATCAGATGTTGCGGGTCAGTAGACGTATATGAGAAGGCCATTGAAGCGCGGCTAACTGCTCATTAAACAAGTTATAGCGGGGCGGCAGGAGCGCTGGCAGATACCAGGAGACGGCCTGAGGTTGAACAGGGTCTGAGTCAGCTGAGGCTGATAGCAAGCCTCCGAGATCAAATCTTATCGGAAACATATGACCCTATACGCCTGACACCTGTCTATCTTAACACAGACATTCAGAACAGCTGCTCCCCAGCTCACTGTGCATGCTCTGCCTCACAATTCAGCAGTGCAATATCTGGGAGACGAGCATGCATGAAGTGAACGGCCCTAAATCAGCTTTACGTTTAGATTTTTGTAAATAATGTAGCATTGAGGTATTTTTACACTGACTATAAATGCCCATATCGTGTATAGAAGCTATTGTGGTCACAACTGCAGTAGCGATAGTGTTGATGTTTTTCTTTTTGTGTTGTCTGACTTGTGATGGTACTGAATCGAGCTACATTCACGACAAGCAAGCAAGTGCACTGCCACTCTACTGACCTGTCGCACAGCAAGAACACAAGGCAAATGCAATTCAAACTCAAGACATCACAGAATGGATTTTCTGGTCAAATGTTCAACCTTGACACTGATTTGAGCCTTTTGATATTCGACCAATGCCGCACAGATTCGACTACTACAGGCAAGAAATGAAAAGATACACAAGCCAATAAAATTCGAGAGAGAGAGAGAGTAAACATGCATTGTAAGTATATATTATGATAAGGAATAAAATACGAATAGAGCGCGTGGACAGCATTTCAGCTCGTGCTCTCCGATTGTAAACAGATGGGGATGACGAGTCAGAAACTGCCGTTATTGAGTGGATTAGGCAACGCCCAAGGATAAACATAGCTGCAGCCCGCAGAAAAGAAATACATGGCTTAACTATTCTTCAGCACCACACCGACCAATGACCAGCGGCAGCCAGCGAAGAGATCCACATCATTTGTTAAATATAAGCGCCGATCACTCTGCGTGCACTGGCCCTTCAGACCTCAACTTTCCAAGATAACGTTTTGCCACAAATAATATGAAGCTATGTGGCTTTGACTCATGCCAGATGGCCTGCCAGTAATTTATACTTTCTAACAAATTCAACTCAGGATAGAAAGACAGTGTGGACTGCTTGATTGTGGAAAGTATAGAACAGATAAAGAAAGGTCCAAAACAGATAGGTGGTAGCTAGAAGAGGAATAAAAAAAAAACAATTACTCATCCAAAACACGGATTAAGACAACAAACAGGAAGTTTCATTTCTCCCAGAAAGAAGAATCATACATTGAAAACCTAATATAGGTGATTATTCATTTTATTAGAACTTTTGCATGCAACAAAGAGCATGCGGTACAGTCACTGCGAAGGGTCGTCCTTCTGCTTGAGGCCAAAACTCATTTAACAGTCATATATACTATGAGCTATAAAAAACAGAGAATATTGATTTATTATGTTTGTATTGTCCTACTAGAAACTAGGGCTTCTTTAAGATAATAATACCAATACAAAACAAAAAGTAAAGGTACAAGTAAACAAAATAAGCAATTAAGCTCTATACACTGATTCCAATGTAAAGATTAAAGATCGCACTGAACGAATAAACGAGCCATCCCAAGATGTAAGGTTGATACCCGACGCATGGTTTAAATGAAGATAAACGGATATTCGAGGTGTTTTCAAGGCCAAGGTCACTTCATCAATCAAACCAAAGGATTATGCTGCACTGACATCGACCGATTTTTGCAAAAATGCATCAACAAAATTATGTGTATAATCGGAATATTAAGATGTGTAATAATCAAAGCAGGCAGAGAAGGACGCCACAAATCCCACTTATACTACACGAATTTATGAGCAAAATAAAGTTACACAGGGTGTGGTCAAAGTCAGGGCAGAAAAGCGCATTTCAAGACAGCAACCCAGGACAGCCAAGACGAACAAGCATATTTAACACAGATAAACGGCCCTGAAAATCGAACAAAGCGTATTGCACAAAAATCAAATAGTACTCCAAAAGGTGTAGATCAACAGCAAGCTAAATTAAAAGTTAACTAAGCACAGAAACTCAACCAAGCATAATACAAACAATATAACTCATAATATAGACGCCGCAAAATGAGAGTAGCAGCCATAGATAAGACCTTCGACTATGTAAAACACAAGGCAGACACAACTGGTAGACATTTGAATTGGGTGAGTTCCCTAGATGATCACTGTGGCACGTGATTCAATGCTAAAAATCAAGTGACAAAGAATAGCACGGGACTTCATTACGTCGAACGTTTCATTTCGGGAGGTAGACGATCGAGGAGTAGATGAATATGAACTTAGAGGGCAACGGTGGCGGCGGCGGTTAAGAACGCTCTGGCCTCACTAAGCAAAGAAGGTGCTGGATTCGACTCCGGGGCGCCCGGGCATTATCCTATGTGGGTTTGCATGTTCTTTAGGCCGTGTCTGCGTAGGTTTCCTCCGGGAGTTCTCCGGTTCATCCTAAAACTAAAAAATGTCCATTAATGCTCCATGAACACTTACACAGGGCTCCCAGCAACAGAGATTCTATCTCAAGTGAGACTTAACCTGGTTAAATAAAAGGTCAATTTAAAGATTCTGAATTAATAAAAGCGTTTTCCTTTTCACTTTGTGTAACAAAAACAATCTCTTTGACTACAAGTACACTTAAGGCAGACTAAATTAATGCAATGTATTATTACACGCAACCCAGTGAAATGTGATACTATAAGGGCCATATGATTCATATTTTTAGCATAGCACTTTAACTTAAGTTAAACTCGTCTTTTCAAATCTATTTTGGTTCACCCTTTCATCTTTTTCTCTGTAAAACAAAACTTATTGATAAACAATCATTTCATGAAGGCTTAAAGAAACCTATTCGAAAACTACAGCAGCCATAATAAATAAATAAATGAATCTCTAACCAATACTTAACTATTGCATCGACAAGTTGAATGAGAATAGATTGTTTTTTTAATAATATTATGACATCTACTAACTTGAAGCAGCATTAATCCGAGAGAGCATATGAGACAAATGGATTCTTCCAGCTCACTAATCATTGAGACCTTGGAAGTATATATAGTCTGACCAACAGAGTCTCTCAATTTCAGGATGCCAAAATATCTTACAGCTAGACGTGCAAAAACTGCTGAATTGCTTACTTGCGAAAATTTGCAAAATTAGAATCTAACTGCCATAATAGAATAAAGCAGGAGATGAAATGCTACAAGAAAAACTGATACCAATCGCTTTGTATACGTTAAGGTTAGTTTTTCAAATTAAGTCTCAAATGCAAAGACGACTGGTAATAACGGGTACTAAAAACGAGACGACACTTTCCGCGCACAGTATAGAAGATCTTCAGTGGCTTCCTGATAGAAGTATTACCGAGGTGCTATTAAAATTCTTCTGTCTAAGACTATAAGCTTTAATGACTTGGCCCATTGACATATAAAAGATGAAAAATATCTTTATCTCATCTAAAACGTTCATTCGTCGGGTCAAGATGGATGAGATTCTGGTGGTATCCTAGAGTTCTCATAAAAGACAAATAAGGAGGCAGAGCTTTTAGGCTATCAAAGTCCTTCCTGGCTAGGAATCAGCTGGCCAGAGTACTGCTTCATCGTCAATTCCTTCTCAGGAACACCATAAAATCAAAGTATACTGGCACCATGACACAGGACGTCAAATTATGACACGCCCAGTACACTGACCCCCTACTATTATAAGATTATAACTAGACAGAGCTATAACAAGCGCGATTTAAATGAGTATATGAGAGACATGAAGGTTGCAATTAGTCAGGCGATCCTGAGAAACAGTATGAAAAGATATTAGAAATTCTCAACAGGATCCCTATGCGAGGCATCAGCACATTCAAAGTACAATGATGCTAGATCGGAAAGTAACATAAACTGGGTATAAGCTCTTATGAACAGAAAATTCATAACTTGTAATAAAAAAGTAGAGTAGACTTCCCATGAAAGTATGAGATCTGATCTAATTAAAGCGTACTGATGACGGTTAGCGAGGCAGTGACTAAGTGAGAACGCGGAGAGGAAAAGAGAGCGATATGACAAATTATGAAGACAAAATAAGAGGAGGTGATTCCATATGAAAATCCGAGGCCGGGCTTTGATAGCCTAATAAAGGCGTCTGCCTCCTATTGTTGCTTGTTAGAAGACTCTAAGGGAACCCAGAAGTCAGTCTTGAGAGACGCGACAGTAGGAACTCAGGTTAGGAGCAAAGTGATAGCAGAGTTATTCTCATTTTAGCGAATAGATGTGAAAGAGGGCACAAGTATTTAAGCTTTTATGAAGACAAGGAATTGCAAGAGGTTAGAGAAAAGAATTTTTTAATTTCAACTCTAATACATCAGAAGAGGATAAAGAACAGCCCCCAGTTTTTTTATGGGAAGATAATTATTAGTAACTGGGGTTCATGTGTATCTGTTTTTTTAGTAATCCCGTTAGTAATTATCTTGCGGTTGCATTTTTGAACTAATATGAAAACGTAACGCTTGACGTACAAAGGCATGGATTAGTTTTTCAGCATCATTTTTAGGCAGTAGATTTCTAATTTTGGCAATATTTTCGCAAGTGAAAATAGGCAGTTTTGCACGCTTGGCTAATATGTGCTTTGAATGAGAGCTCTTGGTCAAATACTCCAAGGTTTCTTACAGTTGAGCTGGAGGCATTGTCCAGTGTGATTATCTGCTCAGTTAGAGAGTCAAAGATATTTAATAAAAAACATAACAACAGTAATAATTATTGTTATTATTATTTATTTTTATTATGCTGTTTAGTTGAATAGGTCTATAGCCTCATGAATGATTGTTTATAAGAAGTTTTTGTTGTAACAGAGAAAAAATGAATGGGGTGAACAAAATAGATTGAAAATGTACGAGTTTAACTTTAAGTAAAGTGCTATGCTAAAAATATGAAATATGGCCTTATATTATCACATTCTACTGGGGGTTGGGTAAGAACTTGCAAATTTAGTCTGCCTAAGTGTACTTGTAGTCAAGAGATTGTTTTTGTTACAAAAAGTGAAGAAGGAAAACGTTTTTGATTTTATTCAGAATTTAATTGACCTTTATTTAACCAGGGAAGTTCCACTGAGATTCAGAATCTCTTTTGCTGGGGAGCCCTGGGGGAAGGGTCAGGGAGGCATTAATGGACATGTTTTTAGTTGTAGGAGGAAACCGGAGAACCCGGAGGAAACCTACGCAGACACGGGAAGAACATGCAAACTCCACATAGAAAGGCCCCGGGCCCGGGAGTCGAACCAGGACCTCTTGCTATGAGGCCAGAGCGCTAACCGCTGCGCCACCGTGTCGCCCATCATATCAGTCTACTCCTCGAATCAGTCTACTCCTCGAAATGAAACGTTGACGTAATGAAGCCCCGTTTGTCATGGTCACGTGATTTTTAGTCGAGTGAATCACGTGTCACTGTGAGCATCAGGAACTCCACCAATCAAATGTCTTACCAGTGTGTCTGCTTGTTTTACATGTCGAAGTGTCTATGCATGGCTGCTACTGCTCATTTGGGTCTATTATTATGAGTTTATTGTTTGCATTTATTGCTTGGATTGGTTTTCTGTTGCTTTAGTTTAACTTTAATTTAGCTTTGCTGTTGATCTACAGTTATAATTTGATTTTGGTGAATACCTTTGTTGATTTCAGTGGGCGTATTGGTTTAAATATCTGTTCTCTTGCTGGTCTGGGTTGCTGTTTGAGCGTGCTTTTGCTCCTGCTTTGACCACACCTGTGTTAATTTTATTTGTCATTAAAGTTGTGAGTAGAAGTGGGATTTGGTGGCTCCTTTCTGCTGCTTGATTACATCACTAATAGTTCCGTTACACAGTAATTTTTGATGCATTTTCAAAATATGGTGATGTCAGTGCATAACCTGTGTTTATTGTAAGTTGCCTTTGCCTTGAAAACACTCAAATGTATCTTGCATTTAAATCATGCGTCGTGTTCAACTTCTTTCTTTATGTTCATGCATTAATTTACTTTGGACAGGTAGAGTAATGCTATTTTGTTTACTTGTACCTGTTTTTTGTGTTTGTATTTTATATTCTTAAAGAAGCCCTAGTTTGCTAGTAGGGATCCAATTAAACAAATAAACAAACCTTGTAGCTCATAGTATTAATGACGTAAAGAGTTTTGGCCTCAAGCAGGAAGGACGACCCTCGCAGTGACTGACATGGCTCTGTGCATTAAATGTTTTCTAATTAAATGAAGTAATCATATATTTGTTTTCAATGTTCTTCTTTCTGTGGAGAAAAATGGAACTTCCTGTTTGTTGGCTAACCGTGTTTTGGATGAGATATGATTCCTCTTCTGCTCCACCTCTGTTTGACCTTGTCTTTATGCTTGCATACTTCCACACAAGCAGTCCACACTGGTTCTTTCTGACTGAGTGAATTGTAGAAAGTAAAAGTTACTGGAGGCATCTGCATGAGTCAAAGCCACAGAGCTTATTATTTGTGGCAAACAGTTTCTTGGAGAGTGTGGAGAAGTGGCCCATGCAGGAGTGAGGTAATTGACAAATGTGTGCATCTCTGTGGGTGCCGCTGTGTGCTGAGGAATAGTTAGCCATGTGTTTCTTTTCCTGGCGGCGCAGGTTACTGCCTGTGTGCCTGAAACCTCATTAAGCATCTGCTGTCATCCTCCATCTGTTAAACGGAGAGCAGCGGAGCTGATTCCACCGCTCTGATCGTATTCCTTACGCACTATATCTACAATGGCATGTTTACTTCTGTTATTTTATTGGCTTTGTATTTTTTTGAGTAGTGATTTGGTGCTGGCATTGGTGTTTATCAAATGAAATAGTTCAAGGTTGGAATCAATTTTGGACTCAGAAATCCATCTTGTGAGTCTTGAGTTGATGCATTTGCGTGGGCTGTGCTGTGCTGACAGGTCAGTAGAGTGGCAGTGCACTTGTTGCTGTGTGAATGTCTCATTCAGACCACTCACAAGTCAGACAACACAAAAGAAAAACACACTATGCTGCTGCAGTGCCAATAATAGCTTCTATACAATGATGGGCATTATAGTAGTGTAAAACATTACCTCAATGTACATATTTACAAACTAAACGTAAAGCTGATTTAGTGTGCCTTCCTCATGCATGCTCGCTCCAGAATGAGTGGCTGAATTGTGAGGCAGACAGACAGTGGAGCTGGGGAGCACTGTCTGAATGCTGTGTAAATAGACAGGGTCAGCGGAAGGGGTCATAGTTTCCGATAAGATTTGATCTCCGGAGGCTGCAGCCTCGGGGACTCAGAGCCCTGTCAACCTCAGCCTCTCCTGGGTTCTGCCAGCTGCCCCCTGCGCCCCGCCAAACTTTTTAATGAGGCAGTTAGCCGCGCTGCAATGGCCTTTCAGTGACGTTCCCTGACCGCAACATCTGATGAGAGAGAATATTGATAAAGCTGTCAGAGACACTGCTCTGCAGTGGTAATGCTGTAAATGTGTGTGCGTGTGTCGGACTGTCAGTCCAACCAAAATCAAAAGCTTAAAGTCTTAACGGCTTATCTAACTTATGAGCAGAGCTAAAAACAACTTAATAATGTAGGTATTATTTCAGTCAATATACAGTATATGTGTGTGTTTTACATTGGTACTGGATTAAACATACACATTTTTGCTGGAGTCAGACTGAACTCAGTGCTGTGAAAGTGTGTATGGCATATAAAAATATAAATACAGATAAATGACTGAACTTGTAACAAACCTTACAAATAAAACATCAGAGCACACTTTGGCTTTACATTTTGATTATAGTAACTTTTCACATGTACACAAAAATGTACTACAGATGTCCCAAGACATTCTTGTGTAGAAGTTGATGTATCTTGGCTGCTGTCATGGCTGAGCTTTCTCATGCACTATCTTGATATTTTAACAGCTGTGCTTGTATATTAGCAGTACAGTTATCAGCTCGATGGTGTTGTGGTGGAAAGTGTCATTAATAATTCAGCTCTTATCCGTCGTCCCACTGGGAGCTAAGAGATGTGCGCACAGATGACAACGGCCGGCAGGTATTAAAGATGGTATCTGTGCATCCATGTACATGCACATATTCATCTGCACAAGCTCATCCATGTGGGACTGCTTCTCAACTTCTTAAGTGTGATACGCTCAGAGATCACACGCACAAGCTGCCTTTGTTCATTGCATACAAGCCGATGGTCACACAGTTAGATGATAGACGATGCAGGTTTTCTTGAAGTGCATCTAAAATGGAGCCAAATAAGGTTTATAATCTCTGAAATGGAAAAACATGCGAAATGGAAATATATCGTTTTGATACTGACCCACAAAAGATGACTTGGGAGTGGAACGTCTTTGCCCCAAGTTCAGCTATCTTAGGGTCTTGTGCTCGCTTCTGGGAACACCTTGGGGTTTGCTCTGGAAAAGCTGGAGGAAGTGTGTGTGCAAAGAGAAGTCTGGACGTATCTGCTCAGAAATAAAAATGGAGAGGAAAACATGGATGGATGAGTTTTCAAATCAAATATTTAGATTTTATAACTGAAGCTCAGATCAGTAACTAAAATATAGCCATCACAAAGTATTTCAGTATTAGTCAGTTCATGGAGTTCAGAGGTAGCAGAAGTACTTATGTTCACTACTCAAGTAAAAGTACAGTTGTTTGAAAAATGACTCTGGTAAAAGTCATGCTGAAATTCCTTTACTTGAGTAAAAATACAAAAGTACAACATTTTTGCTGTACAATTTGTTTTTATAAGAAAAATTTGTATATTTTTACACGAAAAATATAAAAGCTGTAGTCTGTAATAGAACATGTAGTCACAACTTGCAGTCACAGATTTAAAATAGGACTGCTTAAATTGTTGGATTTCAAAAAATTAAATATAAAACACAAATGTCCAAAAATTGTGAAACAGATTTACTAAAATACATAATTACAAATGCATAACACAGAGAAAAACACTGAAAAACTACCGACAAAACAGTCTGATTGCCCCCAGCCGTTCCCATCACACATACAAACTTTTCACTTACATGTTTGCAGCTGAATACATGCTCATTGGCGAGGACGAGGAAATCTCTACTGTAGCTTAAACCGCTGCGGGGAGTTGACACGCAGAGAGAGGAGAAAAATAGCCCTGGTGGAGTTGATCTGACACGTGGCCTTGGGGCTGCGTTCTGATGAGGTTTCGCTGGAACCGGAGGAGTTGATGGCGAAGTGTTGTCATCATCCTGCAGACTGCGGTAGTCACACTGATGGCAGCTCCTCGCTTCGCTAATGAGCCCGAGAATACCTGTGGATGACGGGCTACTAATAATACACAAAACTTAATGGCTCCACACAAAGATTGGATGATTTTGTAATGATGCACAATGGGGATACAAAGTTTTTAAAAGACAATTATGCATTTTTGGTGTTGTTCCAGTACTTCAGACATGCTCCTGAGCACTCTTACTTTGGAATTCCACGCATCAATAAACCAATAATTAGAGCTCCATCTCTGGCTGCAAAGAAAATTACACAAGGGAAATAATCAGTCGTTGAGGCGGTGGAAGTCTTTTCCAAAGCCCCGTCTGTTTACACAAACTTCAACTGCGAGCTACAAACTACACGGGCAATCATCAAGCGCAATATCTGTGAACTACAAGTGCAAATTACAAGCGCAGTCTACAAGCGCTAGTTTTGTTTGCGTACAGTGGCCTCACAGCGCTATCCGACTACGCGGCTCCTGAACACACACACTCAAAAGAGGGACGAGATAGCGTAGAGCCTTACTGCAGTAAAGTTAGTTTGTTGTTAATGCAAGTCAAAAAGGAAAGCTGACTTTCTCAAGCCCCTCCTCTCACTGATACCATAGCAATCACCAATTGCTCATTATACAGTAGTATAAGTGCTTCAAGTGAGGTGACGACTTTTTAATGGCTTTTGTTGTTGTTGTTGCTGTAGCCACAATAATTTATTTTCAAAATAGATGTGTATCTTTTAACAAGTTTATAACTTACATTTTAATTAAATATTATTGCATATTAAAAAAATCAATTGTGTCTCTAATTGTGTCTCTAATCTAAAAATCATTTTTTTTTACTTGCTAGTTAAATGAAAATAATGTAAATTCATAGGTAGAGCTTCAGGCTCAGCGATCTAAAAGCTGTACCCCTGGTTTAGATATGTCTGGGACATTCAGAACAATGTTTTCGGAGGCTCAGAGGGGAAGGAAAAATCTCTCAAAGACTAATCTTAAGCTGTGTTTTTGATGAGGAAGCATTGTTAGAACATGATTAAAAAAAGGTTTTGCAAAAAATGTGCCCTTTGGCCTAGGGCTACCAAATTTATGATGAAAAGAATAATCACAATATTTAAATCATAATTGAAACGATTGTTTGCTTAGAGAACTGCCGAGTTTTAGTGTTCTTTAAATGCAGAGAAGAGATAAAATGAAATATGTGACAGGTTTCACAGAAATAAACATACATTTATTCTACAAGTGTAAAGAAACCACCTAGGAAACACAGAGCACTTACTAACTTATGATAAGTTATAGTCAATACAAGCGTAATTTGGCTACAGTCTTGGACAAATAAAAGATGGCTTGCTTTCTCAGTTTACGGTAAGAATTAAGGTTCAGTACGTGACACTTACTTTTTATCTTCATGACCTACACACATGATATATCAAAACAAACATATCTAAAAGCAAATTGGTGCATCAGTGCTGGACAAATTTAAAGTTATGTTCATGAAAGTTGATCTCCCATCACTATGGTTCTCTTGAAGGTTTGTTTCTATAGATTTTTCTTGCTGAGACTGGATAAGGAACAGCAGCAATGTGAAATAATATGGTTGCAATGTTTGGCAATTTTGTATTTTAAAAGGAAACCCGAAGACAAAAATGATCCAAATTGTGAGGTATCACCATCAGTGTTAAAATTATGCTAGCGCTGCCTGCTGCATTTTTATATCTAATACATTCAAAAACTCCTTTACTTTTTTGAGAGTAAATGCCACATCAACAAACTCCATTAAGACCTGATGTGGTTGTGCTTAATGTTTTCATTTGGGTGAAAATTAGTCTGCAATGTCCTGTTTCTGTCTAATAATGTCTCGTTGGTTCACCCTACGTTTGTCTGTTGTTATTGTTGTTAGCATTATGGCTAACTTCCATTACCATATGAGCATGCCGCTTCAAAAATGTGAAAAAAAAGCGTTGTTGAACAATTTGTCCCAGAATGCATTAGATAAGTGAGCAAAGCATGGACTGATGTAGGACTTTAAAATTAATTATTTGATTTGTTTTGCAAAATTTGGTAGGAAACATCTTACAAGAACAAAAAAAAGTTGTGTTTTCAATGTATCATAAGGGACCTTTCCACCAGGATTGACAGACCTTCAAATCTGAATCTGATGTGTCACTGAATGTTGGCTAATAGTTCTTATGAATGTAATTTGACAGCAGAGATACTGGTGATGCTTTGTGAAATGGAAAAATTGTTAAAAAAAATGTTTTAAGGTCAACCTGATGTAACAGGCTACTTCTTTGAAATTGAAAATGGAGTGATTTGACAGTCAGAGGGGAAACGACTTTCCTAAAGAGGATTCTAGCGTGAATGAAGCAAAAATGAATCTCTGGTGTTAGTTTTGATGTAGGCCTAGAAGCAATGTTAAATAGTTAGTTTTATTTGCACCACTAAACTTTCATAATTATTATTTCCAGCACATCTCAGGCTATCTCTTCGTGAAAAGACATAAATTGAAGTAACTTCAGTAAATATTTGGTTTTATCATGAGTTGGATTTCTGTAATGAACCAATTTAGAGACTCTCCTGTAAAGCTTTGGAACAGACAGCGGCCTTTCAACACGACTGTGGTGAGCCTCTGAAGCCGTATTGGACTGGTTTATGAGCCAGCCCAGCTCATTAAAGCCTAATTGTCTGCAGAATTGTGTTAGAGAAAAGAGGGTAGTCCCATTCTGTGAGCCTGTGATGTGAGCGCCCAATTAGCAGCTTCATTATGACGGACAGAAAACCAACATCTAATTTGGGACAACATTTCAATAGCACGAGTGACCTGCGGGGACTCCATCTCTCTTTGGCTCTGTACATTTAATCACATCATCATCACTAGCTCTTTGATGAAAAGTTGAATCCAATGGGCCTCTTAGAATCGTACAAACAAAACAATTTGCTTCAACACAGAGAGAGAACAGCACAAATGCTAATAATATAAAGTAATTACTCTTTTAATTTCACATCAAAACACACAAATCAGACGCCTGTGATCGTGTAAGCAGCAGATGCAGAGAACAGTTGCTCCATGAATGTTGAGTGGTCTTGGTAGATTAGGATTGGTTTAATACACAATTGGTCTCATTTTTCCTTTCTTTTTTTATATCATCAAAGTGTTTATTATAAAGTTTTGTACATGTAACATTTAATGATGCTGACCTGGGGTGGGCAATTGTTTTTCTTTTCTTGTCTTTCCTGTGGCTTTGGTAGTTTGTAAATCCTAGTTTAAAGGTGCTATAGAGCTCCTGCAGATGATGTCACGTATCCAGCAAGCATGAGTGACGATTCCACAGTGGCGGTCAGGATTATCAAATTTTATCAGAGTTCTGGAGAATATGGATTTTCATTTTTTGCACACTGAGACTTATCAAAGACAGAATAAAGCCTGGTCATTTACAAGAGCTGACAGATGCCATTTTGATGACAAAAAAAAGCCCTTATGCATGACCGACCAATACCTACACTTTCCATGAGTGGGGTCCAGCAGCATTTGGTGGCTTTGTGGTCCTTGTTTCTTGGACACATCTGACATATCTGTCTCCTCTGTTGACCCTGTGTGCTTCTCTCATGTGTGTGGACTGTGGATTTTCTCACTCCACACCTTCAAATGGCTGAAATGTAGGTTGGTAGGTCTGGGTTACTTTTCAGTCGACTTTTCATGTGAGGAGTCACAAGGTTCTTTGGCAGCTCTGTGAGAAAATGTTGCTGTGAGTTGGTGATGCCTTACTTGTGTGATGCTGTGTAAAAATGACCTCCTGACTGCTGCATCAGATGTGTAAGTGCCACAGTAAATGTAAACTGACGAGTACAAATGATAAGAATCAAAAGTTCCTAGGGCTTACCCTTGAGATTCCATAGGAGATGGTTGAGGTCATTTTTGACCCCACTTATGGAAAAGTGGGGTAGAGATACAAAAGATGAAATCTCTTAAAAAGTAAATATACAATTTTTTTAAATGCTATGGCCTCATGTCACAAACAAGTTTTGTGAGGAATACCTGAAATAAAACAACTACTTTAATTTCAAAGATTTCTAATAATAACACCTGTTCATGTGCATAAAACTGACCCCACTTATGCATCTAAGGGTTAAATATTGTCTTTTTTCAAAATCTTTGTTCCTATTGTTTTGCTGTTTTTTCTTAAATAAGTAGAGTGAGTAGTGTGAGAAGAAAATGTTAGCAAATGCCTTTCAAATCAGTGACAAAAAATGATATATTTTTTCATTTTAATGATTTATGGTTAAATAAAAGCACAAACTAAAGCTAAACCAATTTAATCAATATTAAACCAAAATCATCATTTTCAGGTGTTTATTACAATGACTGTTGTGCATTAGTTGTGGACAGATTATTACGTTTTTTTAGACCTTTGCTGTTAAATATTTGCTTGTGAGGACTTATATAGTTGCTTAAGGCTTTATTTAACCGCACAGTGAAGTTTAACACCCATTTAAACGTATAACCGTATCTTGGCCGTAGAAAGCCGCTAGATTTCCCTCGTAAGCAGCTGGAGGCAGATTTTGACTTGCCTCATCTGGACTTTGCACAAACTCCGTTTACTGTCAAATTAAGTCACTAAAAAGCGTTCACTTTCACATAATATTCTCTTTCTTGACAATTAGAAGACAAAGCACTCGAAAAAAGTAAGTCTACAAACACATTTTATCTTTTTTTGTGGAGAAAG
Organism: Mugilogobius chulae; assembly: GCA_038363315.1. Taxonomy (NCBI): domain Eukaryota; kingdom Metazoa; phylum Chordata; class Actinopteri; order Gobiiformes; family Gobiidae; genus Mugilogobius; species Mugilogobius chulae. The sequence continues at coordinate 10,667,140 of CM076402.1, read as the reverse complement.
AGTGAGTGCACGCGCTGCATGAACGCGCCCTGTTCATTGTGTATGTGGCTGCGCAGGTCTGAGGAGGTGAGCCTCAGCGCCGTAGACCTGCGTTATATCGGGAGATTTTGCGGTTTTAAACCACAAAAGTCATTGAAAATCACAAGAAATCAACTAAACATGACAAAAACAAAACATTTTACATACAAAAAAATATAATATTTAGTCTTTTTGACATCAAGTATTTTTTTCCCCATTTGGACTGAGGCACTGCCTCACCTGCCTCCCCTGACCGCACGTTGCTGGTTTTCCTACAGTCTTCTTACGGTAGACTTTCCGCTCTCACTAACAACTTACAGCATTCTTGGGGACAAAACAGTGTCCTATGTTTTTTCCCTGCACATTGTAGAGGGGGAGACACCAAAAGCAAATCTGTCAAAGCGTCTCTGCGTGCAGAAGATTTGCAAAGGCCATTGTCATTCGTGTGTTAAAAAAGAAGTTTGAAGCACTTCACAACAAATATTATTCCACCGTCAGTGAGCAGCAGCTGTCCAAATGTCTGTGCCTGTTATAGCGAGCCTCCCCGTTTGTGTCCAACTCCAGGAGATCTAAGTTTTCCTCGCGCGCTCCAGGTCCGTGGTCTTCCGCTCAGATCCCTTGCACGTGCTAAAATACGTCGTTTGGACCATAAAACTGCGTCTCTGTTCCACTTTCACTCTTTCGCACAGACAAACTGCATGGGCATCATCATTATTCTATAGTTTATAGTTTCTGCGTTCGTAGACTTGTCGTAAAAAATCTTTGACAAGACTATCGACCTGGCTACGAACTTCCGAACGGCTGCAAGCGCTGTTTTTTCTAACCCGCATCAAGATGCTACATTTGGTCAAGCACGTACTTTACCACGGCATTACAGGACATTTAAATTACGTATGATTGTACTGTTCTGCAAACTATGGTATGCGTCGCAGTCCCATTTAATTTCTATTAACAAATCCTGATCCTTTTCTTAACCTACCCCAAGCTCCAGACCTAAACTTACCCATTTTAGTAACTTGAGTGCTGGGATAGTGATTGCAACTAGCTCTCTCCAATGTTCATCTGAAACATGTAGTGCCATTCAATGCATTTGTAATTTTTCTAGCTTCATTCTTTTCTGTTTCTTTCCATTCAGCCAGAGCCAGCTTCTATCAGAACCTTTGAGCTAAAACACAATGTAAATCTATAACTTGAGGTCACTCAGAGCAAACACTGAAACTGCACAACCTGAAGCAAGCCCACGCACGAGCGACACAGTTCTGGAATCATTCTCCCCTCGCAGGACCAAAAGCTCATTTTGCTTGAATAATCACTGTGGACAGGGCTAATAAGCCTGTGAGAGCTAATATGAAGTAATTAAGAATAATGATACTTTGCTTCATGAAAATGGTTTGCTTTGGGTTTTCCATCAGTTGCCTAATCTGTCACTGCCATGGCGCTGGGGGTAATCTGATAGTGTGCCCTGTTTCAGTCCAGTGTTACCTTCAAATGACCTCGCTGATTAGTCCAAAATGAGTGCTGGAAATGTATACTAATAAAGGATTAGTGAAAGAATGATTTGGTTCAAGATAAGCTATAATAATAATCATTTATATACAGTGACTTTATAATTAAAGGAGCTATAGGCTACTCAAATTAAAACGTACATGACTATTTAAGGGTGCACTCACTGAACCATGGCCAGACCCAAAAGACCTGTAAAGTATGGTTCTTGTGTCAGTGTGAGTGCAAGCAAACCACAGCACGGTTACTCATGTATACATATATAGATGACTTTAGCACACAAGCCTGTGAATAAAAAAAAAAATGGCTTGTTTTTTTTTTTTTTTTTTTTTTTTTTTTTTTGCAGTTTGCAATTGACAAATCCAGACATCACCGGTTTTTGTTGTAAAACAAACAAATGGATATAAGAATAACTAACCAACTAAGCTCAGCCTAACGTACCATTGAATTCAGACCTACTTAGCAACCAAATAAAACTCCTGTTCCTGAACCACACGCTTCCAGACCCCCAAAACCATGTATCAAAGTGTCAGATAAGACTACTGTATTTTCATGTTTGAAAGTTAATATTATGTATGAAGATTGATCTATATATCTGATCAAGTAAAAATATGTGCTGCCTCGTTCTCACACTTTGCACAATGGACACTTGTCGATTGTTTTTCATTGCTTGTGTGTGTGTTTTTTTTGACTTTTCATTGCAGTTCATATTTTTCACCCAAGTAGAACTGAGGAAAACAACACTGACATGAAGTTTGCCACGCTGAATCTGATGACATGCATATGGGACGGATTATGTGGTATAACATTTTTTTTAATTGGTGACCTTGCAGGTCATTTACTGGTCTCATTTTATGAATATATTGTTTAAAATTACAAAAAAAAAGCCAGCCAGGCAGGGAAGGAGGGTAAAAGTGTGAATAGACCTGGCACAGTTTTGTGAGCAAAACTTGTAACGTTCATTTTACAAATAAATTATCTTCCTACCAATTCATCAACATTTGAACAAGGACTACCATTGGACATGTCATTGAATATTGCAGTCTTCTTTACATATTCTGTATTAATTTGCAAATATGTTCTAAACTGTAGAAAAATCATCACTTAAAGCTTGACACAAATCCAATCTATGTGCCGCCACCAGTGTCCGACATTATGAGCTCCAGACAATACTATTATTCAGATGACATCTTTTCATCGCCACTGACAGACTTGCTAATTTGTGAAACTTCTGGGAGTTACTCTGCAAAATCTCACTGTATAAAGCCTGAATGTGATTGTATAACTTTGGAAAATGAATAAAAAAACAAACAAAACTAAATTGATGACTTCATGTTACAGACGTATATCAGACGTATTGTGTCTATGACATTTGTAAATCAATCATTTACATTTTGTTCATTGTAAAGCACACTATATTTCCTTGACTTTCTGCAGACAAATAAGCCTGCATCTTTATAGTGATATGGTCCATTAGTAGATTATAGCTGACTCATTTTTAATGTTGGCTACATGAAATTTTTGACTTGCACTCGGAGTAGTGCAAGCAATGCAGATGACAAATGAGCTGGAATATGTGATAGATGAAAACAAAACTAGATTATTCAAACATACATGAACCAATCCAAATACAACCTTCAGCACACCATTGTTGAAAGAACACTATTAGTCCATGGCCAGAGGCCAGATTTTGCCAAAGGGGCTCAACAAAGGTGGCAAGGGATATCATACATTTTGGAAAGGTAAATATCTAAGCTTTATATTTTTGAGTTTCAGCGATAACATAAATATCGACTTTTAAAGTTTACAAAACACATGTCAAAAAATGCACATTTGACACTGGTTCATATTATAGTTTAGACCATGTACTCCCCATCAGATATACAGTACTGTATAGTATGATTGAAAACTCAGAGAACTAGATGGCCTTTGACGTGAATATAATGTCAGCCCACAAAATATATGTTCTGGTAAATTGTGAAAGATTTTACAGCCTTTCTTTACAGCTTGTTTCACAAGGCCAACAGTTTGACGTTATGACAGGCACTGTCACAATCTTGATTATCTTCTACAAAAGTAGGTCTACAAAAAGTAAAATAAAGTTGTATGCATGCTCTTATCTTAAAAGTCCTTTACTAATTTTTGCCTCCTTAAAAGTGTAAGATTTTAAGCTTTCTACATAAGTCCACATGTTTCGTTCACTTGCCTCATGCTTTCTGAACCACTGAATAGTTCACGACTTTGTGTTGTAAGCATTTTTCACAGCTGTTAGGAGCGAGACCTGTCGACAAGCTAATAGCACCTAGCCACTGTTAACAACAACAGACAAACTAAATGAAGTTTGGTGAACTAGCGGACAGGTTTGCTCAGTCCTATGAGACAAACATTGTTTTTGGAGTTGTTTCAGGTTTAGTTTGGCGCCCTCTGCTGGAGCTATTGTATATTGGTGTCAACTAGCCAAGCACAAAAAAAAAAAAAAAAAAAAAACACACTCGATTAAGCACTTGAAGTCACGGTGAATCGGTTAATTGTTTTGCAATTAGAGTGATGGTGCATGGCCATATTTCTATTTATCTTTTCTTTATTGCTATGACCTGGCACAATGCATCTGTCTTATACTACTACATTGAAAGAGAAGAGCCAGCTGTACATGTAATAGCGGCAGAGCAAACTGGAACGCTCAAAGGAAAACTACGCAGACTCAGATAGAACATGCAAACTCCACATAGACAAACCCTAAGCCTGAGCAGGAGCTACTTACTCTGATTTGAGATATAATACAGTATTGCAGGATAATCAGTAATATCTCTTAGTAGAAAAGTGCCTGTGACTTGAGTGGAGATGAATTTGCACCATAATGCAGCTCAAGTCCCTCTGGCTTTCACATGCACCATTCACTAGCTCAGATACATTATGTCTAAACCAAGAATAAAACATCATGAGTGTAGGTCAAGTCCCACAAATCCAACATCTCCTATATGAGCTGCCTCTGCGTACAGTATAAGAACACCACTCAGCCAAGGAGAAGGGCTGTGCCATAGAGACCTCGGGCTTACACTGTTCTACTGCATGTCACATCATGATTGTGCACACTGGTGCTTGACTAGTTCTAATCACAGTGTTATCAAAGCTCTTTCTGTTCCTGTTAAAGCTCTGTGGGGTTTCTGCTGAGCGTAATGCTTGAATAAATGTATACTGAGGTCATATAGTGAACAGAAAGTTGAAGCTGGATCTCTCTTTTACTGTGTTAAGCAAACTGATTATGTTTTCTTAAAGAAGACAATTGTGATTTTTCCGTATATATTCAGGAAACAACTATGGCATATGCAATTTTGTTTATTTTAATACACAAAATTGTTCTAAAATGGCTTAGAAATAGAAGCAGATACATTAACTTCCTGTTCAAAACTGCAGAACTGATAAGCCCCGCCTCTTAGTTGTAAAAATGTACTTTAATAAGCCACAGATTTTAAATTTCAACTTTTTGTAATTGAAAAGTGACTAGGTGACATTTTAAAGTCCCTTCATGTTTTACCCAGAATCAGAATTTTTAATAATGGCAATGAATACAGAGAAAATACTGCTGTAACATGATTAAAAAAAAGGCTGATTTTCCATATTAAGTCCCCTTTAAAAAGAATAAATATTGGGACGTGAAGGCATCCAAACTCAGGGTGCGGCGGTGCCTATGTTCATTATTGAAACCATTTAAACTATGCTTGTGCGTGCAGAAAAAGTTAGAGGAATAGCCAATCAGAAAAGGAATGTATGTGAAAGTGTGACGTTATTGGCTGTTATGAGAGCTGTCTGTTGAGCGGAGGAGCAGCAGCGGGAGAAGGGAAAAACATCAATGAGACGACGCTGGGATAGATAGAACACAAATTTGGATATGAAACACAGTCTTTGTTATTTTTTATCCCCAACTGCAAATAATACAAGATAAAAGCAGAAGGAGGGATGGGGAAAGTATAGGCAGAGAGAGGGACAGACAAACCAGAAGTAGGGATAATTGTCTTGTTTTCTTCTTTCACATGCTCCTGTCCTGAGTACCCCCACTTTGTAACATCATGCACAAAAAGTAATAAAAAGAGTGTAGTAAAGCACACGTGAAGCTGAAGAATTGAGTTAGAGCTCTATCTACTGACTAAAAAGTACATTTCACAGGGTAAGAAATCAAATTGATCTTGTGTTAGTGCAGCAGAAATACTCAAAATGATTCTGTATTATTTATGGACTTAAAACAGTGCAGATCTCAGAGATTTAGATCAGAGACATCCATAATGGTTTGTCAAGGTGAATGAAAGATATCTCACAGATTTCAGCTTTCAATTTTTGGTGAGGAAACAATTTAGTAAATCAGTAAAACTAAAAAAAAAAAAAAAAAAAAAAAAAAAGAAAGAAAAGTTGACAAACTATATGTCCCAACAACAATTACATTTTTAACACCTCAAGTTTGTTTTGTTGTCGTAAAAAATTTTGAGAATTCACTTTGACAGATTTCTAAACACTTTTTACTACTAAAAATGCTGAAAACAACAAGCACGACCTGACTGGATGTTTTGGCTGGAGCCATTGTTGATTTTAACCAACCCAAAATATATACTGAATATAGAAGTATGTGAGATAGAAATCTTGTCGTTATTGCTTACGCCTACTTGAGAAAATACAATTTTATTTTATTATTATTATTATTATTTATTTTAACATAGCTGTAAATTTCTCTGATGAGAACTTGTTTGTTTGAGGACATTGTCATCATAATAGCCAATATCACATACTGTATGTCAAACTCAAGGCCCGGGGCCCTGATGCGGCCCTCCACTTAATTTTATGCGGCCCTCAAGGTCTTACAGGGTTTACTTTATTCATATATAGTGCCAGGAGAAATCTGGGTGTTTTAACCTAATGGAATTATTTGTCTGAAACTTATAGAGTAAGTCATTTTTCAGACTAATGCAGATGTATATTCAGTAACTGTTACTACTTGTATTAGTTTGGTGTGTGGTTTTATTATTGCACAACATAAACGCAATAATAAAACCACACACCAAACTAAGACAGCTACTAGTACACCCGAAGGACAGAATACAACCAGAAAAAAAGTGCAACATCATTTACGAAATTCCATGCAAAACATGCAATAAAACATACATTGGGGAGACGGGGAGAACATTCAACACAAGAAAAAAGGAGCATCAGAAAGAGTGCGAAAAGGAAACAAAAGGACGACTAACAAGAGCTGAAAAAGAGAAGGCGACACAGGAGAACCTCAAGTCAGCAATATCCGACCACTGCAAAAGAGAAAATCATGTCATGGACTGGGACAGCACAAGAATAATTGGCACAGAGGAACAAAAATACAAAAGATGGATACGAGAGGCTATTGAGATCAGGAAGCGGAGCACACGGACCATCAACAGAGACGAAGGAGCTTTCAATCTAGCTCACACATGGGACTCACTTCTCCAGAGACCACCAGGCGGGGGCAGGCGTGGCCAGTTGGACAGATCTGTCAAATTGGCCACGCCTCGGAACATCTTTTAAGAGACACACGTCACAACATCAGACGTCACCTCTGACGAAGGCGGAAGTCCTGCCGCCGAAACTGTCAGGTACGAGCTTATAGCTTATTACAACTGTCTTATCAGAGAAAATACGATATAGTTCATTATTTGTAGTATGTCAAAGATTAGTAAAGTTAATGTTAGTAATGTTAGTAAAGTGGCCCTTTGTCAAAATGAGTTTGACACCCCTGGCCTACATGGAGAGGTTTTATTTCTGTCATAAGATCACCAAACTCACAGCATAATGTATGTGACGGCATTCATTCCTTTAACTTCATCTGATTATTTATTTGTTGCCATCTTTTCTTGATGTTGATATTTTGGATACAATGCTCTATTTGTTTCATTTGTTTAAAAAGAAAGTAGCTGAACCGATCCAGGGCCCATAGCTGTATAGTTTATGTGTATATGTTCTGACCTTGAAACTGCAGAGTAATGACACTGTTTACACAGAGAACGCGTGAAATAAGAGCACCATATGGCCAGCTGCTCGTCTGTGTGGAGGAGGCACAAGTTGGAGGAGAAGTTCCTTAAACCAAGTCTCATTATCATTCCAGGAAGAGAAGAACTCATTATTCAAGCAATAAACTATGCAAATTCAATCCTATTTTATTCCTGTTTAGTCTACTGTTGCCTCGAAACAGTCTGAACAAAGTTAGGCTTGGAGTTGAGTCATCCACTTACATTGCGGCGGGTGACATTTTAAGGTGACCTATACGCCTACACGAGACTACACATGCCAAACTAACCGTCGCTGTAAGTCAGGGTGTGGATGGCATTTATATCTTCACAGCTTCACATCAGCACAAAAAACAACCAAACAGTTTGTTTTCAAGCACGAACAAATCCAGTTTTGAACAGCGAAGTTTTAGGTGAGAAACAAAATTGGAAGAGGACTGTAAAGTACAAAGTTTATGTCACATCTGTTCCCTGAGATCAGAGGTTACAGTAATCAAGAATTGTCCACTCCAATCCTCCTCAAACATTTTCTAAGTTGTATTTTTTGTTTTTGTTTATATTATGTTTGAACAACAGCGTATCAGAGCATGTGTTGAAGAGTAGATAAACCCACTGAATTAGAGACAGACTGACTATTTCGTTTTTTTTTTTTTGTATATCGGTCATTTCAACTATCGGCCTAAATTGTGACCGATATTTGATCAAGCAGTTGTTTGGGCTTTTCCTCGGTAGGTGATCAGCTGAGGTTTATTTGATTTGAAAAGAAATGACAAGACTTCTTTATCTTTCTTCATTTCTAAGTCTGCAGTTTTGGGTTTATCATTAACAGGTGTAAAGTTTTATTCTTGTTTATAACTTTGGCTTTAAGTGTTTGTTTGTTTGTCAATATGAACAATATGAATGTCTTTCATCATATGAAATGAATGTTTTTTTTGACCAAAATACAATTGAGCATTTTTATATTGTGTGAAAGAGACGCACATGTAGTGTGGTGAATAATAGTTTAGGTTGAAGTTTTTTTTGGTTATACTCGCTCACCCAAGCTATGCTTTAAAACTAAAATAAGAAAATCGGCCTTAGAAATGGGTCAATGATAATGGCATGGGCCAAAGAAAATGCATATATTCTATCTCTACACTGACTATTACCCATTATTACTGAATTGTTCCTTAATCACCAAAATTTAGCAAATGGACATAAAAATAAACAGTAGCAACAGAATATGAGTTTATAGTAAGTTGTACTGTTTCAATAGCATATGGGGGTTATACTTTACCAGCACGTGAGCATTTATCTATGGAGAAAAGGCTGGCTTGATGGTTTTTCCTGTTGCTCAACGCCCTGAGGCTCCGTGTATCACCGCTGATAATCTCATCTGATCGTTACACAAGTGCAGAAAATGTCCATTAAAAGTGTATTAGTATAACAGCTTTGCTGTTACGACATCAGAGTTGATTGATGTTCACAGTTTCTCTCTGTTTAATCTTCTCATTTCTGAACAGAACTACAGAAACCAAACTCTAGAAGTGCATTCTTTTTCACCTTTACTCTTACTGGCTCCATCAGCGTTATCTGCCCACAAATACATGTTTATGCATAAGATCCTCTTTGCATCCACCATTATCCACTTGATGTGTGCTTGAAACCCTGTGAGAGGCCTGTTATGGCTGACCATTGTGAACCTGACCTGTTGATGCTAAAAGCCCACGCAAGGGTCATTCAGAGCTTTTAGGTGAAAACAATGTAAAGTCGAATATAAGCACATTCAAACAGGCAGAATGTTTTAATGGAACGGGATAAAAAAAAAAAAAAAAAAAGTGAAAGCATTTAGGGAGCTGTGAATTTCTTCCTTAAAAAAAGAATTAAATACGTTTTTCATTTATTTTTAGGTCTTTACTTAAATTGTTTTATCAGGTTTTTATTGTCTTACTAATTAAATAATTTAAACTTGAATATGAAGGAGAAATGTTAATTTTCATAAATCATTTTACAAAAAAGAGATCTATAATTATTAAAATGGAATAAATACATATATCTAAGCTAAACATTTCTAAATATCTAAATTCTATATATATTTTTTAGTTTTACTTTTCTTGAGCCTAGTGTTATATTTATTTTTTAATTTCTGGGTTATGAGCCACTAGACCTTGCGGCATGACGACTCTGCTACTTTATGTTTTTTTCGGGCCACTTGGCCTGCATGGGCACTCTCGCAGGAACGCAGGATCGAGCCGGGTGTGTCGTTGCAGCTGGACCACGCCAAGGCCCAGACACGAGGCTTTTCATTACAAGACACAAGTCATAAAATGACACTGAGCAAACAGGCCAAATAAGATCGTAAGTGACTCTGAAACATCTGTGATAATCACTGTGTTCATTTGACGTCCAACAGTGCGACTGAGGCGATAATTTTTTACTGAAGCTGAAGTTCCACAAATGTTCACTATATTCACATATTATTTCATGTCTGTGCATAATATGTATGTAGTTCCTCATTCAGTTTTTCAGGGAAAGTTTACCTTCCTGCTGTTACTGATGCGAGAGCTCAGGGCTAATACACATTAATCAGGAAGTGCACCAGCAGTGAGTTTTTTGCATCTCAAAAAACATCTGTGTTTATAGCGATCATCGTCAAGAAACTATCACAAAATCAGACCAAAACGTTGTCAAATGAAGCCTTTTCTCATTGTTTTAAAGAATGTAGTTCAAAGTATTCGCATTAGAATTCTTGTTGCATCTGGGAGTCACTTGTGCACCAATAGTATAAAACTGGAGCCTGCACTCTCATGAACAGCACTTTTGCGTCACAGAAAGTTAATGGGCCAAACTGGGCAGTCTCCGTCTCCATAAATACCCAACTAAGCTAGTTCTGGCTGCTAACTATTAGCTTAAAATGCCAATTAATAAGTGAGGTGTTCTGGGCTTTCTATTCGCAAAAGTTTGGAAGATATCTTCATAAATGTCAATGCAGATAATTAGTGTTTGATGTAAACTTACAAAAAAGCCACTGCTGGACATTCAGATGATGGCGTGATCCTTGTATAGCCTCTATTCGGAATATTGCAGATGTTCGGACACTTCTTTTTTAAGGTTTAAAGTAGACGGTGAACATACAAAAATAATATCTCCTCGTGCACAATACCACAGAAATGAACCAAGTGATTCAATTCTTCTCACAGCTTCATTGCTCATGGCTTAGCGACATTCTTTGGTTTCTTGGCCCTCCCCTCAAATTGTGCTTGGCTTGTACACTATCATTTGGCACATTACCACGGCCTCTTTAATTAGACTTAATGACTGTGAGAGATGGGCCGCTTTTGAAATGTGCGCGGCTCACTGTAATGGGGTTAAATGATGCTTCTGCCATCGCTGGACCCGGCCTCCAGAGGTCTGTAAGTGCGACCAAGCAAAGGACCGCAATGATCAGGACGATTTTTCCTGTATTTCCCAGCACACAACCGCCACAGACCACGGGTTGGATTTGGATTTGTTCCCAGAAGACTCATTCTTTCTCTCCCCACCAGCTGTCTCGGCAACATTAACATTCCATATCGACTTGGACGTTTCTACAATTAAACAGCAGAACGGTGCAATTAGTAGAGTGCGAGCAGAAATGGCCCAATTAGTGTTTACCTCTCACCGATTCTATCACCTTCATTTGTAAACACCTTTGCCCTTTCGGTAAAGTATTGTGTTTCTTCACATTCATGACTTGGGGATAGTGAACAATCAGTTTCAGCTCCTTGTTTGAGAACATTTGGAACTATGTCATGTTGTACAAACAGGTATAAACAGAACAAATGAGTCCAAAAGGAATATGGACATGATGTTTACCTGCGACTCTCAGCTGGTGTGGAGCCTTGGACATCTTCACTGAGTGCTTTAACAGAAAAACAGTGCTCTCCATGACATATAGCCCATTATTACAAAAGCTCTTTTTCTAAATAGGAATTCCAACGTATCAAATTGTTCTTTACAAACATGGACTCCCAGCCTGAAGATTTGCAGAGCACCTACTTGTTTGTCCACAGTCACTATAGTGCTAACTGTGGGTTTTTTCATTAATTCAAGGTACTCAGTAGATTGTTTGATTTTGTAAATTGACAGAACGTCAGTTGAATAACAAATTTCTGGCATGTTAACAGCCTGTTTAGTTCATTTCTGTTGGGTTTTCATTGCCCCAATCTATAGGTTATGCAGGTGACATCACAGCATAGTAAATGTGAGTGCAGAGTGTCAAGGATGCATGAAAGTTAATGGAGAGAACGGACATCCAATAAAAAGCTAAAACTGGAAAAATAAACTACAGTTGGATAACAAATTCCATCCACAAGTTTACTGAGCACTGGGTTTGTAATTGGCATGTAAAAAGAGAAAATCAAGTCAGCAGCTGTAGCAAAGCAGATAAACAACAAGACTCTCACATTTATCAGACATTAAAATCACACACACACAGTTGAACGTATTACTTTCTTCTTCTTGTTTTTGAGTCCATTTGTTGCAGTTAAAATGTCCTAAATCATCAACTGGTATTAGCAGACAAGTTGTTGCCATGACAACAAAAAACAATACATTGAAGAAATATCACTCATGTTGCTAAGCATTTTTGGAATAAAATCATGTCAGTGCATAACCTTTATACTGTAAGTGAAGAGTGAGTTGGGTTTTCTCACTATGTTAAATGATTTACAATACAGGAAAATGCTTCACCAAAGGACCAAAGTGTGTTCACAAAAGGATGTGTTTAAAAATTAAATAATGTAAAACAACTTGTAACCAAAACAGTTTTTTATGGCAGTTAAACCCCTCAGATTTTTGGTCACTTATGTGAAGTGGTATTTACCAGTTCGAGTGGTATTCCAGCGCATTTTTAAAAGTGCAAAGTTAGAAATAACCCAGTTGCTTCGAACACACTATTATACACTTTATATACACACAGGTCTTGGCTTGTTTATTTCACAAAAACATATCATTGTATTAACATGTTCACTTTACGTTCAGTTCATGTCGATGAAGGTTTAATGCACTTTTTTTGCAGTTCAAACGTTATAAAAACAGATTTTAAAGCTTTAACTTCACCTGTGGTTTGCTCTAAAAACTCTCACTTTGATTGGTCAGAATGGTCTAGCTCGAACTTTCAGCTTCGTTTGCCACTACTCGGCTTGCACTTATCCACTCCTTGCACCAACAATCATGGGAGAAACTCAACTGTGCAGGTCCCTGTAGAGCTAAAAAAAGGCCAAAGCTACAAGCCAATAAGGCAGTGAACGCTAGTGAGCTAAAGCCATCATCCATAGTGCCCGCCATATTTGAAGACCAGGGCTTGACACACAATAAAAGAGAATTAAGAATAAAGCGCCCAAGAAATAAGCATTTCCAGCAAAAGTGACTGATTAGTGTTTTTTCATACTTTCTAAAATCATATTGGCTAGAATTATATATTTCTAACTGATCCGATCATACACATTAAATGTTGTACAAACTGGATGTGACTCAGGCTCAAATAGAACACTCCGATAGTGAAGCTGATATATACAACTTTTATTTGGTGATATTTATTTCATTTGTTTGCTGTTTGATATGAAAGGTGTTTAGTGTCATTAAAGTCTTAAAAGATGCACATAAGAACAGAAATCTCAACTGAACGTTTGCTAGCCGTTAGCTTAAGAGCAGTTTTCTATGCTAAAGTTTATTTAACATAAAACACTCTTGTTTGTAACTCAACAGTGACTTGTAACAAGGCTCTGACCTTTTCTAAATGTGATCGATAAGTTTGTACAAGGCTGACACTCTCTGGATCATTTATAACTTGCATAACCTGCAAACGGCTATAGGAGAAAACACAAGGGAACTCTCTGGAGTTCTTCAAAAGATGCTGGACTAGCTCAGATGCTAAGTGTTCGATAACATCATAGCCGAACTGTGCGTTTATTATTTATATGTCTATGGTTTCACTTCTAGTCTAAATAGAAAAACAACTCTATAAGATCAGGCAGTAAGCTGGAATTTGTGAATGGTTTTCTCTAACAGCAAGTTAAACCCTTTACAAGACAAGAGAATACTTCACCAAAAGACACATGTGTGTTTATAGAAAGATGTGATTGTCTGTCAAAGTTAAAGCTAACGCTTAAATTAAAAAAAAAAAAAAAAAAAAAAAAAAACTCTTCACGCTCGAGAGTTAGATAATGTCATGAGGCTACAAGGATCGCAAGAGAAAGATTTTCTTTTTAATAACACTGTGCTTATTTTGCAATGTTTCCACTTTTGCAAACCAATGAGCATTTTGGACACTTAAACATATGTTGCCTTATTTTTTTAATCTGAAAACACAAGATGAAATCATTGTAATAATTTTATATTTACATGAAAAGTTTCACACTGCTGTAAAGTGAGGCTAAACACACGTTCAGAAACTTGCTCTGCCCACAACTACACTCCAAACAGGTTTGCAAAAGTGGGAGTAGTGGCAAACAGATGATTGAATTATTGATTGATAGACAGCACAAAATATGGATAGCGAGCTTGGCGAGTGAAGTGATCGTGTCGAAGCAGTTCTGAGGTTTACAGCTGTGGCTGTGCAGCACATGTTAAGTTGCACTTCTACATTTCTTTTTAACTTTGCAGACATATGTATGAAACTATTCTTTTACATAAGCACATTAGCTCATCTGAGTATTTCCTAAAATTGAAAATGAGAAAAAAAGAAGCACTGGTGCAAGTCTCGAACCTACAACCTTTTGAGCCACTTTACTAATGATCACAGTGTAAAGTGGATGATCGCCTTCCAATCTGCTAACAGCGGCGTCAGAGGGAAAAATCACAGAAAGAGTCAATCATTAACCCCATACATACATTATGAATATTTTTTCACCTGCAGAAAATGACTTGAATGAAAATAGTAGACAACAATATATAAACTCCATATACAACATTTTGAGGCAAAAAAAAGTCAATTTACTTTTTTGTAGCACTTTAAAATTCTATTCCCCAAGATGATTTCCAGTCCAACCCTTCGCGAGAGCTTCATGCTGCCTTGCCCTTGTAAATGCAATTGACATCACTAGTGCAAATGTAAGAATAGAAGTCGTCGCTGCGTTCGCTCTTAACACGTACCATTTGTTCTCGGAGGAAGCATTAGCCGTGAGACAGAGTCGTATGTTCTCCCAGATTGAGGAAGTCACAAGTCTACTTTTTAATTAACAACCTCTTCTAGGACTCCACCTGGACATGCACCCGCCCTGTGTATCACTGCCAGCCCAAATAGGACTCTCATGAGCAAACGGGATTCTTATTTAGATTCAATTTTCTGATGCGACTTGGCTGAAAGCTATATCTGTATGGTGCACTTATCTGTGAGCAGAATGAGCATCGCCCACAGACACAATAGAGCCAGAATAGAACCGGCACCGGGCTGTGGAGAGCGGCGATAAGCATCATTACATTGGCTATATTTATTTTTGCTAGATTTCATTGTCATTTGGTGAAGACGAGTACAGTATGTGATTACGTTTGGCAAGATATTCACCAGAAAAACTCCGGTTTCTGTTGAGTTTTTACTCCAGTATCTGTAACAAACCTGTACAATATGATAACTAAATGTTTATCGGAGTTTAAAATTGCTATACAGAATAGATAGATAGATAGATAGATAGAACTTTATTGTCAGGACCGTACAGGTCCGAAATTTGTCTTGCATGTAGACAGCAGCTTCGTCACAAAGAAGACAGTACAACACATAGACATTACACAAAAACATACAACAAATCAAATACAATCTGCTTATTTTGATTTTGAAGGATTAAGCTCCTCATTTAGTTTCAGGATGGACTGATGTATAAAAGACTGTTTGAGCCTGATCCTATTAAAGCGTGGCACACAATACCGACGTCCAGATGGTAGCATCACATATTCTTTGTTTAGAACATGGCTGGGGTCGGAGATGATGTTTTTGGCCAATCGCATGGTGTTGTTATGATAGGTCATCTCAAACAGTCCGTCCAGTGGTTGGCCCACAATTTTTGAACATATTTTTATCAGATGTCTCAGTCCAGATTTTGCAGTGACTGAAAGGCAACTGTACCACACTGCATTACAATACTGCAGGACACTGAGGACAACAGAGCGAAAGAACAAAAGAAGAACTTGTTGTGTAGCTCCAAATGACCTGAGGCGACGAAGAAAATAAATTCTTTGTTTTGTTTTTTTACAAATGAAGTCAACATGATGTTTCCAGGATAATGTTGAGTCAATCATTACCCCTAAATATTTGAACGACTCCACTTGTTTTATACAGACATTGTTGATAATAGTGGGAGCACACTTGTTGGCTTGGAGCTAAAGACAACTTCCTCTGTTTTTTTGGTGTTAATTTCTAGAGCATTGTTTGTGCTCCAAGTCACAACCATGTCCACGCCCTGTTGATGCAGCCCAGGACTGTCTGAGTTAGTCAGCAGTGTCAACAAAACTGTATCATCTGAGTATTTAAGCACAAACTGATTGTTTGAAGATAAACGGCAATCGTCTGTGTATAGTGTAAAAAGAAACGCTGAACTAACACAGCCCTGGGGGCTCCGACATTGGTTATGAGGGTAGAGGAGAGTGTTTTGTTGACCATAACCAACTGGACTCTGTTGATGAGGAAAGATGCATACCAGTGAATCAAATATGGATTGACTCCTTGATGGAGCAGTTTGTAGATTAGGATGTCTGGCTGGATTGTGTTGAAGGCAGATGAAAAGTCTAGAAAAAGAGCTCTTGCATAGTTATTGGGTTTATCAAGATGTTTGTTTATAATGTGAGTGAGAGCAGCGACAGCATCATCTGTGCTGCAACCAGTTTTATATGCAAACTGGAATGAATCCAGTTTTTTGCTGACAGATTTTTGTAGATGGGGAAGCAAGATTCTTTCTAGAGCCTTCATGACTACTGAGGTTAGGGCTATTGGTCTAAATCTTTATGTTCTTTGGGACATTGAATTTTGGGTAATGGTTTAATATGTGATGTTTTCCATGCTGTTGGGACTGTGCATGTGTCAATAGATAGCTGAAACACTGGTTGCCAGGCTAGGGCTAATTCAGTCGCAAAGAATCTTTATCTGTTTTGGCTCAGTTAAGTATACTTTCTACAAGGCAAAGAAAAAACACATTTTCACATTTTGTTCGTTGCAAAACACAAAAATGATCTAAAACAGCTTAGAAACAGAAATAGGTCTGTTGACTTCCTGTTGAAAACTCCAGAACTGATAAGACCCGCTTCTTCATTGTAAAACTTCACTTTAATCAGCCACAGATCTACTTTTGGGTTTTGGAAAGTATATACTTGACAATTTTGAACCCAACATGTTTTACTCAAAATAATTGTTGAGTAATCGCAAGAAAATACAGACAAGTGGATGGGGAAAGTTGGTTGGTGAAGATATTCTGAGCACTCAATCATCAGCTGGAGGACAACATAGGATTATTAAAACATGCATGGAGCAATTCAAATACAACTTTGGGTAAACTAATGATGAGAGAACATTGCTGTAACATGGTGAAAAATTCCAAAAAAGTAGATTTTCCATAATAAGTCACCCCATTTGATATTTTGAGAATCACAAGAAAACTGTCCATCTCCTAGAAAGTTGAGGAATTGGGTTGAGGCACTTTATCATAGGTCAAAGCAAAGCACAAAGCATTTGGAAGAACATATTTACAAGCATAACAAGAGCTTTTTATTGTCACATAACTTGCTGTGTGAATTTTGTGACCTGACAGTCACATGTTTGAGAAGGTAAGACTATATTTTCCAGATTTTCCCACATCCAACATGGTCTCACAAGAAAGTAAATACCATTATACATAAATAGCTTAGGATGAACATGATTTCAAGCCTTTTTGTGCATATACTTTCCCCGCGTAAACAGACGGAGAGCGGTTCTTTCAGCATAACGCATGTGCAGTAGGGCGGAAAGTGCTGTTGACCAAAAATGCCTCTATACACCTATTCCACGACAACATGTTGAAGAACTGTGTCTGTGTATAAAAATGTTTCTTTGGATTACAAACACATTGAAAGGTTTCTTTTTTGTATTTTATGTAATTTACAAATTCAAACAAACATAGTGGCGCGGAAAAACTTAACAGATTTGGCTTTTGAAAAAGAAACTTTGTGTGATTGTAAAAAACAAATCTGTGAGCTGAATTAACACAAACTTGAGTTCTTGACATCTTCCACTGCTAATGAGCTTCAATTACAGTAGTAGCTTACTGTCAAACTTTTCAAAGTTTTGCATAAACCAGTAACTAATTGTATCATACAACGATTCTTTTTAACCAACTAGAAAAATGTGAATCTTAAAACCACCAAGAAAAACAGGGTTTTGGTCTGAGTGAAAAGTTGTATCACCACAATCTCTTGAATCTCTTTGTTAGGCTGCACTCATGGACTCGTGTGCAAGAATAAATTAGGATTTTATGAGACCGTGCATGATGCAGAGAATGATGTGTTGTTAAATGTGCTGTAGGGCTCTTTATGTGATCTTGTAAAACATGATTAGCATTGTTCCCTTAGGAACAAATGTCCTTGGAACCATCACATTAAGTTGCATCCTTCTTGTTTGCAAAAATTATATAATATTCTAACATTAGGAAATCATTAACAAATGTGAACTGCTTGACATGAATTTAAATACTCAGAAAAAAAAAAAAAAACAACCTTTAGATTAAAACAAAACAAAAACAAAAAACAGACATGACCAATTTGGACAGATTAAAACCCAATAATAAAAACAAAAACAAGATTTATTTCACTGTGAACTACTAACATATTTGGAAAATCAAACAAAGCACACGAGTGTGAGCATTTAAAAAATTGCCTGAGCCATGTTTTTTTTTTTTTTCATCTAGATTGAAACAGTACCCATTTATCCTGTTCCTCCAGTAGTGACTGGTTCCGACTGGATGGGCATCTGATGTAAAATATTGTCTTACCACCCTTTGTTTGAGCATGTAGTGGTGTGTGTGAGGACGCACATTACTAATGTGTTTTTTCACTTCTGTTTTTCTGTGACTGGCCAGGTAAGCAAATTCAGCACTGCTTTGCACATTTTATTGTATAAAATACAGTATATGTTTGGTTTAGTAGTGCTGCTGTGAAGCAGCAGCCCCTGCAGCACACATCGCTCTACTTGCAGGTCATTGTGGTGGCAGTTCCAGGGTCTGGTGTGTGGTTAGGACAGATCCAGGCAATCTCAACCCTGGCTGGGTTAGGTGGACTGTAAGTCTTCCATAATGTCTTATGGTGGAGGGCACATGCGTCTGGATACATTTTGTGTGGAGGTTTCAAAATTAAAAGTGTTTTCACTTAAATGGAGCTTTCGCAAAAAAATTTAGGCATGCTTTGGCCCCATTTACTGTTGGTAAATAAAAAGGGCTGCACAGCCTGGTGCCTGCTAAAGATTGTACGTAACTTGTGTTAATTATTTAACAACAAAGTGTAGAACTACAGACTCCGTAAACTGCACCTGAGGTGATCCATTGTATTAGTTTTGTTAATCGTAGCATTAGCGATCACTTATTGTCCGTACAGTCGTTAGCGGCTATAGCTAATAGCTCACAGAAATGTCAACTGTTACAAACCAATGGGACACATTAGGAGGGATCAGAACCTCAAAGTCATGGTTAAGGTTTCGAACCGTTTAGTGTCTTTAGTAATACTTGTTTTATAAAGAAAGTTTTGAGAAAGGGAGCAAATTGCTCACCCACCCCTTTTTAATGACATAAGCTCTAAATTATAATTTTTTTTTCAAACACAATCTTGTCTCCTGACAGAAATTGTAAACTGAGAAGTAAAGGAAAACATGAAACTAGAAACTAAGATTGTTTATTGTAATTCATTTCATTTTTATTTCATTCTTTTTTTCCATTGCTTTAACCCTTTTTGTCACATAGGGTTAGCAATAATAAATAAATAAATAAATAAATAAATAAAGGGTTAGTAGCTAGTAACTCAATGCTACATTTTTTTTTAAACAATAGTGAAAGGAGATTAATGAAGGCAAAGACTCAGCGTATAATTACCTATGGGCCATGGAGTACAAGAGCACGAGATGAGAGTGTTTTAAAGTTCTAGCCTGCCTGCCAAAATGCAGCAGCCTGTTGTACCAGTGTATATCAAATAAGAAGGGTTTAGAAGAAGATCCTTCCCTCTGTTCTAGGCTGCACGAGGCACACAGCTCACAAGTATCTACCTGCATCTGTGCTTGTTTGCATACAGCTTTGAGCTTTACTAGAATGAAAAAGTTTTAGTGAGTTTTTTTCCAGACTGAATAAGACTCAACAACATTAAAATATATACTGTATATGCAAATTATGGCTAAGAGTTTGTGCTGGAAATTTCATCTTGTATTCAGTTTGGTTCATTTTCAGTAGTGGAAAAATCATACAAAAGAACAACCAGTTGAATTAGGTGAACATGCGAGGTGTAAGTGAGTGTGAAATATTTGAATGCAGGAGAAAGAGGGCGTAAAGTAGGGAAAGTGCAAAGCTTTTAGTTTGTGTAAGTCCATCTCCCAGGGCTCCCCGGTGCAGGCTCATGTGCTCGTAAGGATGAAAGGTTAGTGATGGACATGTGGGAAAACTATGGATCCAGCTGCTGTCTGTAAGCTAATGCTGCACTTCAAAGTCCATCTCCCTGTTAGGCAGCCTTGGACAGCCCTTGTTCCAATGCACAGATCTCAGCAAAGCAAGGGAATCTACTCTTGATCAATGTGGCTAAGCCTTATGCCATGGACGACTACCACTGATGTTCATTAAGATAGAACATCTCCAAGGTCACTGGAATCTCATTTGGCAAAGTGAACAGCGAGAGTTTAAATGGATCTGAGAAACTCGCCAATTGAAACAAAAAGGCCCCTAATGTTTTGTACTGCGATCTGTGGGGAACAAACTTTTCAAGGCCCCACTGCCACCCCAGAGGCGCTTTGTGAGAGGCATCAAACTGCACACCATCTGGACACCAAGGTCCCATGTTAGAAGAGTCCATTGCTGTGGGACAACATTGCAAAGATGTTATTTGAAAAAGAAAAGTAAACAATTTAGTATCACTCAACGAGGACCTTGCTTATCGTCCAAATGGATCCAGGAGAATTTGGGACTTAAATATTCTATAAAATGAGAACGATGCTTGTGTCTTTGTAGATATCTCATATTTCAACCCCCCATCATCTTCATTTCTGCCAAAGACCCAAAGGCTCCTCTGGGCTCTGCAGCCTTGTGGTGGAGAGGAGACGTATCAAGTCGACAAGGGTCCGTCATGGTTTCTATCTAGGTCTGCAAACACCCTGTGGATAACTTGCCTGGCACACAAAGACATTAATGATAAGCATATAAAAAGCTCTCATGAGAACCTTGTAAAGACAGTTCTGTGAGAAATAGCTCAGGGAGGTTCAAATCTGCAAATCTACACAGCAGGTCTCGGAAGATTTGTCTATCAAAGTAAGATTCGAACATAAAAAGCTGGAATTCTATTCTATCTATTCTTCATTTTGAATTTTTCGATCAATATTGTGGCTTTAAGTATCTGCCGATACTCGATATTGACTGATACCAGTGTAGGGATGGAAAATAGCTTTTATTTTATTGTCAAACTCCGTCAGCTCATTTAACTCATACTGTATAATGTTATATCTTATTTTTGGTACATGCAACAAATAATTTATGTGAATTTCCAGTCAACATCCACAAGTAAATAGTCCAATTTGTCTAATTCAAGGCCCAACGAGTATTGCTTGACAATACTTGTGTCAGCTATTTTTAAGATTGGTGCCAATAACCGATTGTGGCGACTGTATCGTATTAGTGCATTGCTAACAAGCACATCATTATTTATACAAATTAGTTAATTAGTTAACATCCCGGCACTCCAAACAGCTGTGAAAAAAGCTAAAAACAGATTGTTGTGAACAATTCGGAGGCTCAGAATGCATTAGGTAAGTGAGAAACAAGTGGACTGATGTAGGATGTCTAAAATGAATGATTTCGATTTGTTTATAATTTTAAGAAAGCAAAAACTGGGTACAGGACCTTTAATCAACTCCACCCATGCTGCATGGGTTGAGTTTTTGTGTTTGCAATGATGTGCAAATATTAAAATGTTTTACTTTTTTTAGTTTAGCATCAGGTACCTATATAAACATGACAAGTAGAGGGGTGGTCTTATAAGTTAAACCTTTAGGTTTTGGTTGAAGCCTTGTGTGGACATTTTCTTTAGGTTTAATGGGTAAGTTTGGGCTTCAAGTACTAAAATGGGTAAATTTAGGTCTGGGGCTTGAGGTAGATTAAGATTAGGATATGGATTTCTTAAAATATAAAATAAATAATAACACATCTTTACAACCACCATAGAAATGAACGGGGGCTGTCATATTTCTGCAAAAAATGTGTGAAACCGTGCTAATTGTGCGCTATTGACATCTTTTGTTATGTATTGTATATTATGTAAATGCTTTCTTGTAAGACCTGGTTGCTATGGCAAACTCAAAGCTGATCCAAACAATGTACATTTCTCACTGTATTCCAGAATAGAATCAGGGCAATATTTTACAGATTTACACAGTCTATTGCAGTTATTTTTTTGTTGCGGTTAGGTTATTTATTTATTTTTTGCGCATATCCATTTTCTAGTTTTTGTTGGCTTGGTTATAGATGCAGCTTTAGCCTCTTCTAAATACACTTATCTTTCCAAGCACATTTCCTCCAGCTCCATGAAGGTTTTCCCAAGGCGTTCCCAGGCCAGTCGAGTGACACAGTCCCTCCTGGCCTATCCTCCCATGGGACGTCTACCCAAGGATGTGTCCATGGAGCCATCTAAACGGCTCCTCCTCGATGTGGGACTGCTCTAGGTTTCTGCAGGTGCATTTCCATTTGCAAATATGACAGCCAACTCCCACCAAGCTCACCACCCAGAAGATATGTTGGAGTTGGTGTAGAATTATTTACTTGTCATTTGTGTATTTTGGGGCCACTATTACCTCAATTAATCTGTAATGTTCAACAACCAAAAGTTAACCAAGTGACAGGCTTTTTAAATGGAAAGTATAAAAATGTGTTACATTCCCATATAAAACCATCCAGATTTAATAATAAGCAGATGTTCTTGATCAAAAACAGATTTGTTGTTGTTATGTAATGCATAAATGATTTTTCAAAAGCGAATGATTATTTCTGCTTTTTATATTTTAAAAATGGTACAGCAATCATTCTCAGTCTTATCAGGAAACATCTGTCAGTTTGAGCACTAACCCTGGCTAACTCTAACCCACGGGTGTCAGACTGGGGCCTGATGATTTCATGTGGTTCCCGGATGATGAATATTATTGATAGTAGCCCTCTGAAAAGTATACAACAATTTGAACTACAGGTCCCAGAAAAAAAACTACAGCTTAGCGCTGACGAAAAGAGCCACATAGGCCAGAATGAATAATAAACCTAGAACACCAATGTCACTTTCCGCTCTACTGCGCATGCTCTATGCAGATAGAGCTCGCTGTCTGTCTTAGCTAGGGAAACTTCTTTGAATAACGCAACAAAACACGAAGCAAGCTAGCTGTTTCTGTCAGGTGTGAACCTGTTTGGCAGACGTCTGGCTCCTGAAGCTTGAAACAGTGTATTTCTTGCATTTTTTCACTCACCTGAATGTATCGTTTATGGCTCGTAGGGTCGATTTTCATTCACAAATGTTGAATTAGCAGCATAACTTGTTTTCACACAGTGATAAATTCTTGTGGTTTGCTGGCATGACTTGTTTCCACGGCTTGAGTCTTTCTGCATACCGGGTGTGCGTGCATCACCGGTGTGTATAAACAAATAATCCCTCTACTGAAATGTAATGGCTTATATTGCTGAGATGTGATTATAAAACTTAAAAGTTACTGGAATGAAGCAAAGTGCATACAATAGGTCAAACATTTTCTTAGAATGACAGTAGCTATATGTAGAATATAATATAATGCACCTTAATGTAATGTCTTAATGGATAAATCTGGACATACAGTAAATGTGTTATATATTCAAAAAATTCTAAAATGCGTCCCTCGACCAACTCGGACTCTGTTTGATTTGGCCCCAGCTCCAGTTGATTTGACACCCTGCTCTAACCTAAAACATGTCTATGACAGGACTTTTCAATAACATGACTAAGGATGAGTTGTGTTAAAGAGCCCACTCTTTATGATCTGTTTTAGAATGTAGTTTTCACATCAGAAACATGGCTACAGTTGTGTTTCTTTTAACTCTCAAATCTTAGTATCTTTTCTTCCTTAAAAATCAATCTTCTTCAGTCCCCATGTTTTGCTCACTTCCCTAATCCATTCTGAGCCTCTGAACTGTTCATCATAATGTTTTTTAAGCTTTTTTAACAGCTGTTTGGGGTTAGATGCGCCAGTATGCTAACAGCAGTTAGCCACAATGCTAACAATTACAACAGACGAGCTTTGTGGATTTTGGTGAACTAACAATCGATGTAGACAGGACTGTCATTCCCCAATTGGACTCAACTGCTGAAATTGAGTCAATCATGCTAGTTGTTAGCTTGACTGTAGCTTGTCAAGCTAACAACTAGCTTAGCTTGACTATAATTTCATTGCCAGAAACAGCTGAAAATGTTATCTGTCAGTTGTAACCTTAGATCGCCAATCATATGAGATTAAAAACGTCTGTTAAGAAAGTTTAATAACGTTCACGTACAGTCTTATATAGGGTTGCCAACACTGTCACTCCCGAAATCGGGACAAAAAACAAACAAAAAAAAAAATTCTTGCCCAAATAGCACAGTTCTTGGCTGTTTAAATGCTTGATGGTGACTTGCAAAATGACACAGACATACAGTAGAGCAACGGGGAAACGCAGTGGTGAACAGGACATTATGAGACTTTTAGAGCAGTACGGGAAGAGCAAAGGGGCGGGTTGTCTTCTGTTGTGACTTTATCCATTTGTTACAAAGTTTAAAGCAGTGATTTTGTCTCTGCGTGTAGTAGGTGCGCGCGCCAGATGCGAACTCGTAGAAAACAGCGTTTCAATGCGCATCGGCTTTAATTACAAAGATGTAAAGATAAGCTCATATGTAACACAAAAAAGCACATTTAAAAAGTAAACGATAAATATAGCATATTCTATGTCGTTTGTCCTTGTAGGTGTTGCCGTAGTCAAACACTAACATTTATGCGACTACGCAAAAGCTTCTGGGCACGCGCACATCGACTTTTGACTCAAATTCAGCACTGACTCTGATTGGGGAGTGATAAAGACATTGTGGACTGATTTTCTACCTGAATAGATAAAGTAACAATATATCTGTGCTAGGAGGAAGTTTATTTTAAGTTATTTAAAAAAAAAAAAAAAAAAGAAAAAAAAAACCCACATTTTTTTCTATATTTGAAAAAAAATAAGCGTTCTTGTATTTAAAAAAATCAGTTTGACATTACAAAACAATAAAACAAAATCTGAATTTATAATGTTGTGTCACTGCATTAATTAGCTGCATGTGCAAACTAATCCAAAGGTGACAGTAGCAGCTTCAGCGCCACGTGTCGGCGCCGCATAGACGGAAATAATCACCTCGGAATTTTCAACAACAACAGCAATATTTGGCGGTAATTATGTGGGACAACGTACAAACATCATTCTGATTATCATCCATCGCTTACACACGTGTTACAAACAAAAACAACCAACCAGTCTGATCGAGGCGAGAGTTCCTGCTGTACCCACAAACCCTCCTGTAATTAGCACACTATACGTCTTTATTGTGCCAACCAGGAGCTCCACTTCCTCCACCGCACGACTGTTAAAATGTTGATGGATGTAGGGCATGAAGTGTAAGAGAAAGTAAGATTTATAGAGTCAGGCAATTACTTGAAGCTTGCACTGCAGTCCTTATTTAGCAGAATAGTAAGCCCTCCTTGCATGGAAGAGCACTAATTACCCGAGCTTATAGGCGGCTTACACTAATCTTGATTGAATTTCTGACGACGACGTGAGATCATTCGAACTTTTTTCCCACTGTCAAAACACCAACTTTGCTTTTGGAAAATATAGTGTTGATGATAACCTGCAGTTCATTGTCAGTTTTTATGTTGCAAAATGTGTCCTTCTATCCTTGACATTCTTCACTTCACAAAAATGTACCTGGACTTGTAATTTGCTTCATCACTTTTATCACTACTAATGCTGTTTTTCAAGGTTGACTTTTTGTAAGCTCTTAGAAATGTCATTGTTTTCTGCTTTGCTCAGTTTGTTGCAAAAACAGTGAATTTTTCTAAGTATTCTGCACAGCTCCAAGCTGCTAAAATGCCTCGTGTTTACTGCTGTCAACAGAGACAGCTCTAATGCTAATCAATTTACTTGAAAATGACAAAGAACATTGTTTATTTTGCAATTGAAAACATGAAATACACTTGCCTTCATTACCAAAAGCAAGTAAAAGACAGAACACAAGCTGAATGTCCACTTTATGCTGTGTTCAGACCAGACACAATGTCTATGTCAAGGCAGAAAGTTAAAGATGGGGTAGCTGATTTTCACATTACAAACACATGGTTGCAATGTGAAACCATGTGCTAATAATATCAACATGTACGTATTTATATTGGTTGCATTACGGCTTATGAACTTCTTTTTACAAACAACAAAATTAAACTGGAAAGGACCACCCAAGGTCAGCCAATAGAGCACACTATTCGGTTCCTGAATTAAAATGAAAATTCTTTACTATTCAAGTCAGTCAGTTCTGAGTGATCTAATCTTTTTTCACAAAGTGCTGCATTTACAGTATCTTCTACACAGTTAATTAATACATTTAGTTACCCCAAATTTAATGTACAATGTTCTGCGGCGACAAAGCTTGAGGAAGAACCTGATTCCAACACATTTCTACCCCATAAGGTGTTAAGGGTCTTTCACACCAACACAACCCCCAGTCGCTGTCGGTAGAGAGGAGCAACTGTTCTAGTCGCTTTGGGGTGCACCGATATAAAAGAACCTTCACACAAACATGATCCAAACAGCCAATAGTCACAGAACAAATGCCGAGTGATCATGCGCGTGAAGTAATGCTTGATGAAAATTACAAAACATAAGTTGCATGCTGTTGTCAAACTCTGACGGCAAACAGATGTTTCTAATCTTACCTCACGTATTAAGCTCAACTTCTATTTCCCGCTACAGTCTAGACTTCATACTGGGGTTGCTGCAACTCGTCTGTCTGGTTTCCTTGGATCAAATATTAGCCATTCTCCTTCGTAGCCAACGTACGTAACAACAATCCATGCTCAACCAAATGCTGTTTTTTTTTTTTTTGTAAGCGCCATTTTCGGTTTTCTGCATGATTTTCCTGCACACTGATTCGCTGGTTTTCTTGTAGCCACGGGTCAATCAAACAGCTGCATATGCGGTAACAAACAAGTCTTTAAAACCTCGCCTCCACGACTTGCTTTGCACTCCTCTGTCCCGGACAGCCTCATTCACACCAAACACTCGTGAGCTGCACGTATAACTGCATCATACAGGCAACCCTCGGCTTGGTGTGAAAGACCCTTTAGACACAAGAGCTAGAAAATCTTAATTGATTGTGTTTTTTTGGGCTTGTACCCGAGCAGCACTTTGACGTCATATACAAGTTGATTTGTTGTGTTTTTCAGGCTTAGTTTACAAAAATGATCCCAAAAATGACAGAAATACGGAGCACGGACACTCACGGTTTCTCACGGTTAAAATATGTCCGTAGATGTACTTTTTTTAAAATGCTCTATCTTTGAATTAATTAGACTGTAAACTATGTTTGTACAAATCCTCTGTTTGCCTCACAGGTCTGCCTCTGTCTGAGTCTCAGCAGCCAAAACACAAGTTTAAATGTGTCTGTGTTTAGCTTCACTGCGACAGTCTTAAACAACTTTATAAATCATCACAAGCAAATATTTAACAGCAAGAGGGCAAAAAATCATCATGATCTGTTCACAAATTCAGAATAGTAAGTGTTAAAGAATCCAGCTACTTTGTATGATTTTCTTTATCAGATGTGACAAGAAACTTTATCTTGTGACAAAGTACACACACTGGATTTCTCTTTTGAGGTAGCTCTGATCTAGGTGTGGACTGAGCTTTTTATATGCACTAAATAAAAAGGAATCTTGAAGCACAAGTCAGTGACTAGACCTGTATAGTGCTTGCCTGAGCAGCCAGCCCCTCCTACATTCTGTTTAAATGCAGAAGGGTCTGAAACCAAAGACAGAGACAACAATTTTGTCGTCCAAAGTTAGGACGATCAATCACAAATGGCCGTTTCAAAACTGGTGGATGTAGCTGACAGATCATTTTTTTCGACTCTCGCTTCGGTTTTGAACAATTAGGAATGTATCAAAACCGTGTTGAGAGCCTTCACACATAACATTCGGTTTGTCGCGGTGGAATTTCCAGGTTTTCTGTGATTGGTTGACTTTGCACTCGGAAAGCCCATCCTCGAAATTGAAACCAGTCGCTCTGAACCCAGACCCTTACGTCTTTGTAAAGTGTCTGTCAAAGCGTGTACGGACTGGCTGGTCAGGCAAGTGTAGTGCATTGTGCCTCACCAGCTGTAAACCTCATCACAGGTCACTGATATGGACTGATATATGACAATGAGCTCACATAGATCTATGAAAATACATATATATCATCATAAGGAAAAGGAAGAAGTGTTAATGCTCAAAAGAACTCTCATTTAAAGTCCCAGTCTTGTTAGAATCATGGTAAAAAACATGCCGAATGCTCAGACAAGTGCTGGTACTCAAATGGGACATTTTTAGAAGTAGTGCACCCACTTTTCAGACAATATCAACCTATCTAATTGAAGAAAATGCAAAATGCTCTCCAGCTTTTCTTAAACTGTACGTGGCAACACTTGAATTTCCACAAATAACTGCGATCTTATCTTACAAAACAGCGTGTCCTCCAAAAAAACAATGAACATTGTCTCTGTGAAAACATGTTTATCTCATCTTGCAAACTGCAGAGAGAGTAAGTACTATTCATTAAACTCACAGAACGTTCTCAAACTAATCTTTTGTTACAAGAATAACACAAAACAACAAAACACAAGGACCAACCTTAGGCTTTCATTGTGTCTGTTCTTTATGATCTGCACTGTTTTTTTTGCATTGTTTCTGTGTCCATGAACAAGCTTAGTGCTACAATGAACTGTATATGGAGTGATATAAAGAAGAAAAAACGGATGAAACTTAAGTACAAGACACTGAATAATTTGACACAAAAAGTTAAAAAGTTTACCCAAGCTTTTTAGCATTAAAGTTGTGCAGCTGAAAACCTAAAAGTCACAAATTGAAGTCTTGTGCATTCACGGTGCGCAAATCAAAAGGAGGCTGAACAGTTGTTTTGGTTTGGCTAAATTTCTCAGATTAAACAACAAGGCGAAGAGTTAGAACAATGGATTGGTTTGCAATAGACCTATATCTTCACACAATTTTAAGTACCGTAGCGATCATGAACCATCTGTCATGAACCATCTGTCACAAGAGTTTGATGTGCATACGACAGTTAGGCAATTTTTCAGTAAAACACAGTGAACATGATTATGGGATTTCACCAAACAACTCTATTATATTATATGGATATGACATAACTAGCTTGTTGCTGTTGTAGCTAGCCTCAGTGGTCGCTCCATTGATGTTGCAGCGAGAAAATCCCTACAGGCTGGAAAGCATTTTTCCCTAGAGTCCAATACAAACACAAACTTCTTGTGTTCGACAGAAACAGCATCTACAGCTTTTGGAACGGTTGGATTTTGGGACAATTTTGAACCTGCTTTCACATCATAAACTTTTTCCACAACAAAGTAACTTGTTGAATTCACAAAATTTTTCCATGATACAATAATACCAGCAACAAATGTAATAAAATTCAGCTAAATGTTTTTAAGTTTGTGCATTTTTAAGTTTTAAATAAAATGTTTACTTCCTCTCTAAAAATGTATATTGATGATACTTTATAATGATTAGTAATCATTATTTATAAATAATGATTTCATCCAACAAGTTTTTACTGTTCGTTTCACTGAGGGTTCCTTCAGCGGTCTCCCATCCAGGTTCTGCCTACACTAAACATGCTTAGTTTCTGAGACCTGACAGAATCAGACTTTGAGTTTGGCGTTGCTTTCTGGAGTATGTGCAATAAGTAGATCTTTGCATTGACACAATTTTTTAATGTAAGCGTTAAGCAAATAAAATACACACTTTTAAATTTCAGTCGATTGCACCTAGCAAAAGCCTAAAGCAAACGGCCATGATGCCAATGAGCGCCAGCTTCCGGTGGAGCTCCACTAATATGGAGCTCCACTAAAATGGAGCTAATATGGCGCTCCCCATCGGCTGCAGCCAGACTCTTCTCCGCTGCCATTTTTGATCACCGGGGCTTGGCCAAAACCCACATAAATGACACAAATGTTATTGTTTGACTAATGATAATCTTTTATAACACTTTAGAATAACTGCAAAATAATTAGGCTTAGTAAAACATTAATAACACCTTAATAAAGACTTAATTAATGATTAAATAATAGAAGAAAAAGCTTATTAATGCTTAGTAACTACTTATTTACTCTGAATCCTGCCCCCTAACCCTAAATCCTAACATTAGTTCCTTAGTTAAGTAGTTACTAAGCATTAATAAACTTTTTCATTCATTAATTCACCATTAGTTCATGAATAATTAAGGATTTATTCATGCTTTATTCATGGTTTACTAAGGCCAATTAAGGTGTAGTTAATATAAAGTGGTACCTAATCTTTTGTAACCCCTAAATTGTAACACTGGGGCAAAACTGATATAATATTTTTACATTGTGCTGCTCTAATTTGAGAAAAAAAAGCATCATCTGCTTAAATTTTATGAATCACAATTAGATAATTATTTGCTTTTCACCCGAGGCAACTCATTGACAGCAAGTTAGAGTTACTAATAAGCATGATTACTCAATTATGCAAATGTTAGAATCGATTAGAACAATAATAATGATTGAAATATGTATTTTATTACTAAATATTTTACATTAAAATATGAGGTATATTTATATTACTCAAACACATAATGCCTATTCTGGGCTTTTACATTTTAGACATTTTTTCATTTATTTTTTTTTTTTTATAATACATTTACAATTAAATATCCACCCTGTTAATTCAGTTTGTTGAGAAAAGCACATCGCTGGTTTCTCTGCCATGATGAACAATCTCATCTGCAATAAATGGCCTTTATGTGACACAATTTACAGGCCTGATGTTCAGAGCAGCTTTACTGCCTGGAGCGGCCCCAGCCACCACATGAGTTATGAAGAGTTTGGTCCTGAGAAGACAATCACACCCAAATATACAGAAATATGTGGCAAGGCTCTGTGTGTGCAACTCAAATGTAAGGTTGTTTTCTTATTCAAAGAGTCAGGAAGTCGAAGAGCTCTGGCAACACTGGGCTGAGAATGTTTATTAGCATTTTCAACACGAACATACAGTATACGTTCAATGTTTGTTGGCAGGTTTGCTAATCTTTCATTGGAATACATTAAACAAAACCATGTGTGACCACAACAGAGAGTTAGAGTTTACATAGTCACCAAATCAATGTAATTCAAGGAACCTGTAGACCGGTTGGGTAAATGGAAACGGAGGCATCGGTACAATAGCAATTTAAATAATGTTTTTTATTATATGTAGGTTCAGGTACATTACACAGTCCATAACTTTGTTCCAATTGAAAGTAAAATCCTTCAGTTCAGAATCATACAGGAGGTTAGAACAACAACCTCTCCACAATGAGATCACAACAGGAAAACAAGCAGACATTTGGTCTCTAAAAAGGGGAGGCTTTGTATTCTCTTAAATAAAAATTATCCTTTTTTACTACATTGTAAAACAAAACAGACAGACAAGGCTCTTGCTTTGCAAATGTCCACCCCACGCACAGGAGAGAATCCTGACCAACTCACCACTGGTGCCTGTGAAGAATATTCATTAACGGCACTGATTAGCTATAAACTGCTTGAACGAGTCAGATCAGTCACCAAGCGATACTCGCGCACACATAACTTTGCCAATGGGGCATGACGCTTTTACCCCGAGGCTTTCTGTGCCTAATCGTGACCCACAGAGACCTGGCGATACGCAGCCATGTTCAACACCTGAACGGTGTGTGAAATGGGAATATACATGAAAGTAATGTGTTTTTTATAGGCGAGACCAGTCCACACTGTCACAAATGTTAGTAAAAGTAATTTATGTGAAACAACCCGATAAATTACTGAATCACTATTGGTTTATATGTATTTATATCTATCACTCTGTAGTGTCAGTATTTATTATTTTAAAATCTTCAACATTAGATTAACTGAAATTATACAGATGTCTGTGTGTTGCTAACCTGGCTCATGCCAGATGAAGCTGTTGAACTCTGATTTGAGTTCTTCCACAGAATATCTTTCTGGAACTTGACATGCTGAAAGCGTTTGGGACGGTTAATGAAATACTGTACATTGAGCGGATTGGATGTGCGGTCGACTTTATGTGTGCTTAACCAATCACAGCAACGAATAGTCTTGGCGTATCCAGTTCCCACGTGGGATAAAACAAGTCTCACACACACCTCTTTGCTTTTCTTTCAAAAAGCAAATACTCAGCTTTAACAAAATCAAACACAGCAGAAACACATACATCAGCGGGAGCGGCCATCTTTGTTTTGTTTGATTCAGGCGCTACTTCATGTTGTCATTGCAACCAGCCCCCCACAACCCGCCCTGGTGCGAAGTGATTGGGCCGTCAATTCGCTGGGTTGGACTCCAAACCAATCAAGCTGAAAAGGCCAGATGGATTATCTCGAGTTTGGGAATTCAGAAACATCGCAAGACAATCTATCTGGCTGGCCAGGTTCCTTTGTCACCAATAAAAATTTGTGCACTTTATCAAAAACAATACTTTTTTATCTTGTTAGATTTTCAGGCAAATGCCATTGACCTGATTGTATTAGATTTTGACAAATGATTAACAGTTGTGCAAAGGTGAGAAAAAAGGGAACATTGTTTTAAACTGTTATTACTTTTGTATAAGTTTACATTTATTTTATTTTTTTTTGTTGGATATATTGTGTGTGCTCCCTTAGATGTCGACTGTATCTATTCTGAAGAGCATAATCTAAATCTATACGTTGAAATACTTGTTCTCAATTTTCAAATAATGTCGACCTGCCAATCAACTCAGATTAATTTTGTTCAGAGCATTTTTACCCAACGACCTCAGCCGAAAGCAAACTTACTGAAGTGCACTGCGTCGAATGAATAATTAAAGGCCTTTAATTTTGAATGCCTGTGAGGCCTCATAAACGCATGTCGCTGAAGCAATCAAATCAACATTATTTATGTGTGTTTGCACTCGAGAGCCATGTCAGAGAGCCATTCTCACCAGTTTGGACCGCAGGCTTCAAACGAAAAGCGGAGAAAACCCACGGGGCAACACGACTCAACAAATACAATAATTCAATTTGCTATTCAATTACATTGGCATTCAAGCTTCCCCTTCTTTAATTAAACAGTGTGCATGTCAGCGCAGAGCAGATGCACTCATAATCCAATCACAACCACCACAAGGACAATGGTTCCACCTGAAATGGCACAGCTGAGACATTATTTTATCTGTTTTCTAATATTATTTATTATTGCCGCGAGCCAGGCTGAAAACCATCTAAGTGAAGCTAATGAGCACATCTTTAGGAATAAATGAATGCTTCAAAGAGAGATTCAGCTTAGGCAATTACTCAGTCGATGGAGTCTTATCAACAAATTTTATTTAAAGATGCACTCTGTAACTTTCTGGAGGTGAAAAGTCAACTACACAATCAATAAAAACAGAAAGTTAAAACCAGACTTTGACATATTCTCAATGGGGATACATGTTTTATGCTGGCCAGCTAAAGGAACCGCTTTTCTATGGAAATATCCAGGAAGACACGGACAGTCCATTTTGTCGTCATGCATGCCTGCTCAAAGCAAAAGCACAGATTATTAACTTGGTGCACACATGCTTTCATTCAAGTTTATTTTTAGTCAAAAAGTTACACAGTGCACCTTTAAATTATTATTAGCAGGCTCACCTAGTGCTTCCACTCAATTTCATTTCACTCCAGCGACTAGGTCAGGTGTAGCAGAAGTGCAGACTGTTCCCAAAAAGCAGGAAGTACGGTCGTCCAATCAGTGAGCAGGAGCAGGATTGTGTGCTTGCCAGAACCAACTCGAGCTGAGATAGCAGACTGTATGTGACCTTGTGCCAAATATTAACTTAGAAAATTATATTGTACCTTTTAATTTGCAAGTTTATCACATAAAAACAGCAACAATTTTGAAACACGTTTATGTTTTACTTCCTGGACAACAAAACAACCAAAAAGCAGTGATTGGTTAAATTAAAAAAAAAAGCCCCCAACTACTGAAGCGAAGGACGCGCGATATCAGACAGTTTCCATGAAGTGAAATGAAACCGGCTGATGCCTCAAGTTATTAAATTATAAGGATTTGTATTTAATAGTAACAGAAACAATGGTCTGATCTGCCTTTTTAATATATACATTTCTATTGCATTTTCTGTATAAATTATTGCTTTTACATGAACTGTTTAGTGTTTTTAGTGTTCGGAGCACAGTTTGGGTCAGAGAAATAAAAATAATCAAAACATATATATTTTTTGTAAGGAAGGATCAATTCTGGAACATGAGAATCAAAAAGCTCTTGTTAAGTCAACATTTTATGCAGTGGACTGACATTTTAAACACAAAGTACTTTTTAATAAATATTTTGGTTTAAAACCAGTTCTGACAAAGCTCAAGATTATTTTTTAGACCTTTTAAAAAAAAGCAGATGTAGTCCTGTCTGTTATTTTTTAGTATCAGTATTGGTTCAGTTATCTTTGTTTGATTATCCAGTTTTCAGCAGTGACTTTCTACGCTTTGATACTGACTTCAGCTTTTCCACTCCGTTTTAGCTGATTAGTCTGTCAAAGAATGTCTTTAGTCAACCAAGAATTTCTTTGGTCGACTACAGCCCTAATAAATAGAATCTGTGAAGACTGTGTCACAACCCAAATCTGTAAAATAAATATAATTTAAAAAGTGTTAAAATACAAGCACCACAATTTGAGAACCACAAGTCTAACTAATAGGAACCAGGTGATGAGAGAAAAAAAATCAGGCGCCAAAACCCGGCAGAATCCCAGCTCACTGTGTGTGAGATTCAGTTAGCAGCTCTAGACCTAATGATATTCATTGATACACTGAAGTGTGGCATGAGCTTAAGAAGCAGAAAGTCATTAGTTACACTTTCAAACCCGGGCTAATCCCTGCTCTCCTCACTGTTTCTGAGGAGCCCTGCTAACAGCAGCACACAGGACAATGGATGAAGCCTTTTATTTGGTTTTATTTTATTATATATACTGCCATGTGGAACACAATTCTCATTGGATTAATGTACAATTATGTAATAACGAATCCAGATCAGTTCAAATGGTTTTGCAAAATGCATTACATAAAAAAAAAAAAAAACGAGAAAGAAAGAAATAATGAGGTCAAAATGTAAATCTTTTAAAAGTTAACTCAAACCCTACTGATTTACTGTTTTAGTGAAATACATTTACTATTTAAGCATTTATCGTCTGCTCTGCTGTCT
Organism: Mugilogobius chulae; assembly: GCA_038363315.1. Lineage (NCBI taxonomy): Eukaryota > Metazoa > Chordata > Actinopteri > Gobiiformes > Gobiidae > Mugilogobius > Mugilogobius chulae. The sequence continues at coordinate 10,631,873 of CM076402.1, read as the reverse complement.
TTAAAGGGTCTTTCACACCAAGTCGAGGGTCGCCCGTCTGAACCATTGACCGTCTGTTTGATGTGAATGAGGGTGTCGGGGTCAGAGGAGTGTGAAGCAAGTTGTGGAGGCGAGGTTTTGAAGACTTTTTTTGTAGAATCTTGCAAACCCACACACATCCACTTATATTCTACTCATACCTACAGTTGCTCCATAATCATCACATAGTTGTAAGACAGAATTTTTTGTAATCAGATTTTTTTTTCTCTTCAATTTTGACTAAAGAAACAACAATATATTTCCATAATTGGCGAAAATAGAAATACTGTATATTCTACCTGGTCTACCTAAAACTGGAACAAACTGGGAAAACATGGTCGACATTTTCAAGGACATGGAACAGAAGCCTTAAAACAGGGACTGTGCCGGATCAATAAGGACATTTGGCCATGCGCATTTGCAACTCAAAAAGTCAGATACCCTGCATATGTATGTTTTGAAGCATCGCCAGCAGCCTACATGATAGATTTGTATTAAAGAAGTCTAAAGTAAGTTTCAGTTTTACGTTTATTTATCAAAAGCTGTCTCTTGTCCTATACACTCATTTCATGTAAAACGCCAAGATAACAGTGCATTTCAATCCACCCACGTTTCTCCCTCGCGCCTTTTATTTTCCTCTGTTTCCGGCGTCGTACCGAGCCGAACAACACATTTGGGCCGAGCTCTAAATGTACATTAGAATGGAGAGAGGGGCAAAATGACCCGGTAGGTGAGTTTTTATGCATTACAGGTCATTACACGAGCGGCCCCAGAGCCACTCAAACACCATTAACCAAGATGAGCGACCAGCGGGACCACTTCCTGCCTGCAAGTAATGGAGAAATGTGAAGTGCGTGTTTAGGTCTCTGATGTTCTCTGGAAATGACAGGGTTTCTTCATCAGAATAAACATCTGTGACGCACTGGGTGAAAGTGACTTAAAGCTGAATATGTTTGGTTAAGTGGTCTTTCTCTGTATGTAAGGTTATGAGTTAATTAATCACAACTAATCACACTGAACGCGGCTTTAACTGTTTCACTGCCAGTTCTATTCTCACTTTGACCCTTCTTTACTGATGGATTTTTTGTGAGTGCTAATTTGAACAATATTCACAGCTCCAGAAAAATATTTGTGCAACTGGAATTGTGACATGTTGTACATCAGATGAGACTTACAAGTGTCTACTTTGATTTAAAAAAAAGACTTGTTATTCTCCTTTAATCCATTTACTTTTTATTGGCATTTGAAATTCCTTTGTTTTAAGATAATGTTCTTTTTCTATTGCAAGCTTCATGTGAGTGTGGCTTTTGTCTGTTCTACCCTTTGGTGAAAGAATATGAGCTACTGCAACAAAGTAATGTCTTTAGGATAAAAATAATTACAAGATTTACATGATTAAAGTGTCTTTTTCATCTTTAAAGCAATAAAACCTGTGTTACAGACGAAAAGGCAAAGCAGTTTTCTACTTTCTGATGCAGATTATATAGCTTTAGCTTCTTTATGTGGCTTAGATTATATTTAAACCCTCCAAACATGAAAAAATTTCACTTACTATGACCCATTTGGATTGCTCACAGAAAAGAAAGTTTCCTTTTTTTCTGCATGTGCCGTTCTCCTCAGAGTCCTAGTCCAGTAGGATCGTCTTTTCTTCATTTTAAAGATCTGCTCTAAACTTACTCAACTATGTTTTTTGTCCAAGATGTGTTGCCTGTAATCTGCTTGAAAAGAAAGCCGTCACTTTAGAATCAGCAGATCACATAAACAGTCAGCTGCACTGCGTAGTTCTCACCCAGTTGCACCCTCTGCTGTTGAATGTGTGAAACTGCATCATGTATTTGACTGTAGACAAAGTCAGCACATACATCAGAGAGCCCAACTTCGCCGCATAAAATAAAAAGTCAATGACAAAAATATCTGTCAGTGGCAGGTAATGGTTGGTTGTGCAATTGTGGATGTTTTTGTCATTGATTGGGAAAGAGTTAAACTGAACCCAAAAACGTGATCATATTTCACCAATTCTTGCATCTTTGCTCTGTGTTCCCATTAATTTATTTATTATATCCAAAATGACAATCTGGTGCATGCATTGAGGTCTCCAGTTTGTGGTGTCGAACACAAGAACTGAAAATGAATGTTCATGTATTTCTGAGGCCACTGAAGCTGTTTTTGCTTGGCTAACTGTTGCCCAATAGAAAGTTTTGCAGAATTCAGGAGGATCGTACAGTTTTGTTTTGCGGTACTCCCAGCAGCTCCAAATACCTGTTTGGTGCTTTGTGATGGCATTTTAGGAGCTGCTCTAATAAAGCTGATGTATTTGCTTCACAAAAACCTTCCTTCAGCTATGTCAGGCTTTTCATCACTATTTTATTTGCGCTCACTTGACCCAGGTGTCTGAAATGGAATTCACTGACCCACAGAACCCACAGATACAGAACTATCCATGATTTGACTGAGAAAAAAAAATAACTTTATGACACCTAAACATCATTTGCATAATATATATTTTTCTATGCAGTATAGTAGTGTAGTAGTCAAGACCGCACTGAGATCAAGACTTTTCCGAGATCACAGAGTCCCAAGACCGACACTTGACCATCAAGACCATCCATATACTTTTATTCAACTCTCATTGTCTATACATAATCTTGTTGTGCAGTGCTTGTTGCCAACTGTGTCTGGGACATGTCACTGTGCTCCTGATGTAAGAGCCTGGTGGCAGTGAAATATGGTCTCGATGTCCAAAACAAGACCAAGTCCAAGACCAAGTCCAAGACAAGATCGAGTGCCAAACAAGACCAACTCCAAACGTGCTTGAGTCCAAGACAAGGCGATTTCAAGTACTACTACACTCCAGAGTAGAACTAGACTTTTTGTACTTGAAATAAGAAAAACACAGCTTGTTGTTCTCACTTGACGAAGATAATGGCACTTAAATCAATAGAAATTATATTGATATACTGTATATTTATAGACTACTGAAACTCTTACCAAGATAATATGTACTGAAATCAAGAAACGTTAACTTTCCTAAACATTATTTTTGCAGTACTGGTCAAATGAAAAAATAAATACAAAATTGATATTGTCTGGTCTTTTGTGACACAATCAATTAATTCATTAATTTAAAGTATAATCGTCCAAACTAATTGTTAGTTGCAGCCTTGCACATCTTATTTATCAAAAGAAAAAACGTGTTTTTGCTGTTCAGTCTGGCTAAAGCTCTTCTTAGTCACAATGTGAAAAGTCAACACCAGACACCAAAGGAAAAACTAGTTGCTCTATTGGCAACAACCTTTCCAATCTGTTCCTAAAGACGTTATGTTATTGAATTTCTTCTATAGAGTTCTTATAGAACATTGTAGCCTCAAAGAACATTTTTTCCAAATGTATTTTCTTGCAAGAATTCAGCAAGATCAATGAGAGTCAGATTTATGTGTCTTTGTGGCATTTGAGCACTTGTGTTTTCAGTATCTTCACCCAACATTCTTTTCTATACACATTTTTAGTAAATATTGATGAGGGATTAAGTAGCATCGGAAACAAAGTCTAATACTTTGCTGTATGAGTTCTGTACATTTTCTTCCTTTCACAGATGTCTGGAGAAAAGCCCTGTGACACCAGGGGCAGAAGTGTGTGTGTGTGTGTCAGTGAGTGTGTGATACGTCTTGTTAGGACAAACAGTGAAGCAGCCTGCAGGCTCCTGTTTAACCAGTCAATGCCTCAGGCTAAGCAGCCACCTCAGTGTGTCACCTTCCACTGTTCACTTTCAAACACACCTCTGTGGATCAAAGTGTACAGGGCATCGGACTCACACCACACAGACCGTCTCTAAAATACATTTATAGAAACAACACTCTCTTTGACCCTGGTGGTTGCTCATCACAGGGCCAAACAACGAAGAGCATTTCCACAGGAGAGGAGAGATCAGGACTCTGACAAGTTTGTGAATTTCAATTTCTTAATATATTTTTTATGCAACAAATACCACATGCAATGTCATTTAGCAATGTTTTGAGATTTTTGTAAATAATATTTAAATAAAAATAATTTTAAAATATAAAATTGTTTAGAAGTGAGAAAGGGCAGCCCCCTCAGTCCCTCCATTTTTAAAATCTATTCATATGTACTATTTTTGCTTCCTTTAAAAAATAACAACGAAATATATATATTTTAAAACTTCCAACATCAGTCCACATGCTTGACTCACTGGTCTAATGCATTATCTGCCTCCAAATTATTTACCAAGATATGTTTAAGCTTTTTTTTACAGCTGTTAGGAGCAAGATGTGTGGCCGCTCCATTGGTACTGCAGCGGGAAAATCCCTCTGCAGGCTAGAAAGGATCTTCTCCTTAGAGCGCAATACAAACACAAACTGCTCGTGTTCAACAGAAGCGGCATCCAGCTTTAAGAATTGTCAGATTTTGTGCTAATTCTTACCTAGTTTCACAAACTTTTCGCAGTTCAAAAGGTTTTAGTTTTGTATAAAACAACTTTATAAGCTTTAGCTTTGACTACTGCTGCTCACACTGTAAAATTATGCTTAATTAATTATTAAGCTAGCAAAAGGCTAAAGCTAACGGCCATGATGGCAACAGTGAGCAACAGTCATTGATGCACAGCACCCGCCATCTTTGATCACCGAAGAAACAGAACATTTTTCAGGGCATTCTGACTCCTTTCCACTTGAATAGATACATTAACAAGATCTCTGTGCTAGGGAATATAAAAGTTATTTTATTTAAAAAAAAGGCATAGTTCCTGTAATTGCTTTTGTTTGAAGTCTTAGTCCATCTTCCCAATTAACACTGCCAAAATAATGTCTGATAAAAGTCTGAATTGAGTCTATGAAAGTCAAACTTTCTATGTTCAGTACTTAGACTTTTAGATATACATGTCATGATAGTCATTCTGTAGATTTTGAGACCGCAACATCCACCATCTGCACACTTTTAGATGTATAAAAGTCATGATAGCCAGAATCGTTTTATAGCGCACACACTCTCTTCTGATACTTCTTATACTTGTACTTGTGCAGTCTCTTGCTTGTGTTACAGCTTGTGTTGTCTACCTTGGCGCCTCCTTAACTGTCAGCTACTGTATCTTGTACTTTAACAATATCAACAACACATGAGCAATAGCATTGATAATACAATTGTAATGTTACATTTAGAATTACAGAACATCTTTAACTTAAGCTTCATCTGATTTCAGTTGTGTCACATGATTCTACATTACAGTTAACAGTAAACAAAAGATATGTTCAACAAATGTGTGTCAGAGGAAGAACCGCTGATGTTTTCTGTTTATACTTGCAATGTAGCACATGGATTGATAAATGAAGCTTAATATCAATGATCCAACCACTACCACCTCGTCTATAGGTGTAATTTAATTTAACGGCACCCACAGAAATGTCGAAATAAAACTAGTTTAAATAGCCCTGTGGTCAATGTGATAAAATCAACCCTTTCACCAATAACCAACAGTAAAGTTGTCTGTCACTTCACATAATGGTCCTGCTCCAGTGTCCCGGGCTCATGGGGCCGGCTGTCCCGTGTAAACTGTGATTGAGCGCCTCTTGACAGGATCCTGCAGGTCTATAGACACATCTGCGATCAATGGTGCTCCAGGTTAATGCATTCAAATATCCAGGGAACCAAGAAACACTTTACTTACTTTTGTCGTGTCAAAGGGACTTCCCATACACATAAATCTATACACTGGGCTTGGAGTGCATCTGTTACTGCGCTCTGCTTTTAGAGACAACTGTTGGAGGAGACACATACGTATCCATGGACAGTGTCCTCCAGTTACAAACAACAAGAGTAAAAGTATCATCAAATGTCCCTGAATAGACATAGACAATACACCCACACATAATAGGAGTGAATGAGCTATTCTGCAATTATTAAAGTGACTGTAACTAACTTTGTTAGTTGCAAATTATTATTATTGTAACTTTCATTATTATTAATTTATATGACAACATTTTTTATTTCCCATCAAGAGCCAAATGCAGCTCCTCTCCTCTTGTTGTTTGTAAAAAGACATTTATTCACCATTATTGCAACCAAAATGAATTCATGTCGATATTAACCATGTGTAAAAGGATTTATGAGAGGAAATAGTCAGATTTAAGACCTATATTGTGTTTGCAGTGTGAAAACCACATTTAATAAAAAATATTGCCGAGTGGATTTTACCAAAGGGTTTATTATAATACTACACATTTATGTTCTGAGCAAACAGCAATCCACCGATGACTTTTTAAAAAGGATTAGAAGAGAATGTTTAGATATTGTTCATTTTTGGTCACACACAGTGTCAGTAGTTGTGAGCCAAAATATTGAAATATTGATCTATCATGATTCTTAATTTGGGCTTGGACTATTGCAAGTGCAAGGTTGAGGTTCATTGAAGGTGTGCACTTTCTGCATAATATTTGCTTCAGTAAGAAAACAAAGTTTTTAGTATGAAATATAGAAGTTATTAGTTGTTATTTTTGACTGATTGACCAGTTTGCAAACTCCAAAGAAAGTTAGACAAAGAAAGTTAGAGACTTTGGTTAGGCTTGGGCTATTGACCATTTGCACGTGTCGTCACGCTCCTGGAGGGAACGCCCACTTCTCCATGCTGTCTGTGCGCATTACAGCAATGGAAACTTTGCCGAAAACTGCTCGTTTCTAAGTAATTTTAACTGATTTCAATTGTAAAATGGCTGTATCTCGTGGAACACGCTGCACTAACAGGCAGGAGGTTTTAAGCCTAAACCTGGAGCTTTTTCGTTTACATTTCGATGAAGATAGAAGACGATAGTGGATGGCAGCAATAAATCAAAGACTAAATCCCTCTAAGTCACCACGATTTGCAGTGAACACTTTAAACAAGGTAAGTCAATGCTAATGAGAAAAAAAAGTATGACATTTGAAAAAAAAAAAAATGCAATGAATATTTGAAACAGCTTGCATTATGCGTGGCTAACACTAGCCTCACAGCTAAGTGACTGAAAACCAACTCTTGTAGCTTTTAAATCTGCTCCAGGAGACAAAACCTGTTTACCACAGAATGGTGCAAATCATGAGGAGTAAAGTCAGGCAAACTTGTAAATGTTATTTATTCGGCAAACATAGAGAAGGAAGAGGCATACATCAGCTAGCATTCATTAGCTTTTCCAAATACCTTGTTTTGTGTGCGTCTAAAAGATGTCCTACTTCCACAGACAAATGTACTGAACATGCACTAGAAGCATCCACTGCTTTCTTTACAGAAAAATAAGAAAATATGTGAGAATTTGTCATTTTTGCGCTTCCTGTAATGCAGCCTACACACACTTTTGCCCTCCAGCAGGCGTAGCCACGTGATCAAGTGACGTAGGTGCAAATGGTCAATAATAGAGTGTCTATCTTATCTTCTAATCAAAATCATTACCAGATGAGATCCACTGATCTCCATTAGATTTTAAAGATTCTTCCATTTCTCAAAAGCATGTTCGAGTGCCTCACGCTTTGCCCTTTTAGCAGCACTTGTTATGTTATGAGCCTTCTTTTATGTGTTTCACGGTTTGCAAAGCTAGATGATGCTATTTATCAGTTTGGACTGTAGCTTTTTTTTTTTAATTAAGACAACAACATTTGTCTGAGAACTTATATGAAATAAATACAAATAATTACAATTATACAGTCACTTCTGTCCAACTGTAGGAATTTTGGCTTGAGCCTCTCAGTTTATGAGGCTGTCTGCGCTTAAAGAGGCAATCTCTTAGAATTTACAAAACCTCATGCTCTCATCCAAGCAAGTGCAAACGAACTGTAATTTGATATATCCCAACTTGTGCACCTTGAAAGACAAGAATGAGAGGGTAGTCAAAATGTAATTAGTTCTTAAAAAAATAGTGATATATCTCAAAATATCAATGTGTAATATGTTGATTATCACTTGTATCACAATATCGTGATAATATTGTATCGTGTAAGTCTTTGCATTACACATACAGTTGAATTTTGTTTGTTGTGTCAAAAAGGACAAAATGAAGACACATTTTATATAATTTGTATACAATTTCTATAGAAGAATAACCTATGGGAACTACACAAAGAATATGGACATACACAGAATAATTAGACCCCAAACAAGACATTTTCTGACTTTTATCTTTTGCGTTGACATTGCTTGAATCATGAGAAGACTGACTGGGCATAAATGACTGTCTCTTCCGGTGTCAGACCTCATGCTCAGTGTCAGTGTCCATATATTTGATTAGTCCCACCGAGAAACCTGCTGAATTATGCATCACATGCATAACCAACCCTGAGCTCAAAGTCACTGCATATTACAAGTGTGAGATCAATGTATATGAAACATGCAGATTCATACGCTCAGCCTGGTTTACAGCAAATTACAGATAAATGAATAGAAAAGGTTTTATATAGGTATTTTTGAGAAGTATTATTGAACCATTACGAATCAGAAAAAGTTTTGTTGCCAACACAATTGACTATGAAAAACAAGCTTCAGAAAAAGACTCACTTAAAATGCTGAAGATGTTCATTTTAAAGGTGCTATACCTGACTTTTTACAATAAAGTAATTTGAAATCAATTTCCTCCAAGCAAAGAATCTATTCAGCTAAAAATGAATGTCCTGACTATGTCAATACTGTTCCGTTTGTTCATCAGAATCTACAAAGTTATGTGGCCCCACTAACCGTAATGCTAACTGTTGTAGCACAAATTTGCACATCTCGCTCCTAACAGCAGTGAAAAGGCAGAAAACATTGTAGAGAACAATACTGGTTATGCACGTTTCTGGTCTCAGATTGACATTGGTTGATACATCCGGTGGCCTAGTTCCACAGTGATAGTCCAAAGCAATGGACATCAGAGGGGGTTTTGGGTTAGTCTTGAAGCAGCATTGACTGTTACAGCAAGAAAAATGCAGCTTCTGAACCAGGTTTTCATAAGGAAAAGTTGTTAAAGAAAAACTTGGTTATAGCATCTTTAATGATGATAACAAATCAAGTCATGCCAAACAGTTGTCATGAACAAACAAAAACATTAGGCAGGGCATTAAAGGAGACCTATTTTGACAATAAACCGTATAATCCGTTTGCCTCAAGGCAGCTGTGGCTACAGTATAGTTTACCACTACAGAGTGTGGAGCAGAGTATTATCGCAAAATGTGGAGCGTCCTTGAGTGTTGAGTAAAAATAATTTTAGAGCCTCTATCTTTAGTTAAAAACTGTTAAAAACTCTCCAGTGGAAAATGTAGTTTTAGCAAGCAGCAGATTTTTACATGAGTGATACATTTTTAGAGTTGGAAAGTGGCTCCAGTTCTATTTAGAACTCTGCATGTTTTACTATGGATGTGGTTATTTTTTGTAAATGCAGTAAATAGGTGGTGGTAACAATACAAGAATACTCAAACATGCATGAATCAATCCAAACTGAACACCGTTAGAAACTATGGGATTGGATTGTACTTAATAATGGAATGAATAATGGAAATAAAAATAAAGATTTCAAATTATACAAACTAAGTTGAAAATACAGTAGATTTGAAAATGCATAAGTCACTCATTATTTTCTCGTTTTAACTTCTTTAAAAACATATATCTCCTTGAATGCCTCTCACTCATTGAACAGAGCATTTCAGTCGAGTGCATTCATTCTTAAAGACATGCATATTAAGAACTACAAACCGTTGCATTATGTTGTAATCAACTTGGGGACACATCATTTACATAACATGACAGACGTATGAAATATTCATAATTATCCTTTCACTCTTGAATTATTCAGCATGAGCTGATGCTGAAACTGCTCTTACATGTTCTAAATGTGAGCTCTCATAAGTGAATTAGAGGTCGTCTGAAGTGAGCCAGTATCTGTATTTAAAGAGAACAGGAGCAATATATGCCATAGCAAATGTGTGCATGCAGTTTTAAATTAACTAAACTAATAGTAAACAAAAACTATTCTCTCTAACGCACTGCTTCATCTGTCTTCAGTTCAGCAGAAAAGGTTCACAGGCAAAACGAAAGAACCTGGTTTAACAAAGACACTCAGGGCTGCGATTTGTGTTAAAGCAAAGGGATTTATTCTGAGAAAATGAACCAGGGCAGCAATTTGACTCTAGTTCAAAGGTAGCAATTTTCCTTTTAACACTTAAGAAAGGTGATTTCAATAAGCACTCTCTATTACCTTTAAGATGAAACCCATTTTACATAACAATTTACATGATTTCCAGCCTCCTCTTTGCACTTTGAAAGTGTGTTCATAATGACAAGTTGCTGGTAAAAACGATGTCTTTACAGACCCATTTGATTTAATGGTGTTCTGACTCTGTCATGCTTTTGTCAACTTTTCTGCTGCAAGAAAAGCTGTAATTTCTCTACATCTATAATTAGCCAATAGGAGAAAAAAACTCTTATGATTTGTTTGTCACTCTTCTGTGGTATTTTTTTTTATTATTATTATCTTTTAGATATTGTATTATTTGAACAATCCTAAATCAATACAAGGCAAAGGTTTGTGTGTGGTTTGCATGCATCAGACATGGAGCTGCTATAGCTCTATCACCAAGCAACAACAAATATCCTAACTGTGATATAAGTCTAAAGGCAGTTTCAGCACCATGGACAGTTACTGTAAGGCACATTGACAAATCTCTGGCTATGTAGTGTTTCATCTGCTCTGTCTGTGAATCAGACAGCAGCCCAATGTGATGAACTAGTCTATAGGCTACTGTTTGCACATTTTACAATAACTATGAACTCATGAAGGAAAATAAAAACAGATTTTTTTTTTTTAGTCTCTCTCTTTTTCAGTGTTGGAATCACAACACAAGAACAAGTGCTCCTTTCTCTGCCAGGTTCTCACATGATTGTGTCACTGCAGGATGTGAATGTTAAAGACTTGTTTTTGTCCTACAGACCTAAGATTAATTGTTTAAACCAGCCAATCCAAAATGCAAGATGCGGTCATCGTGTAGCGAAAATGTGCTGTCATGTGTAGAACATTGTTATTTCTGTTAAATGTTGACCACAAAATGTGTAAGAAAGGGTTAGAGTTCTTAAAAATTCTGTAATTATTATGTTACTCAAAGTTATAATTAGTTCTGTCAATTCAGACAAGTTTGAGTAATTCTGTATTGTTCTACAAATGAGGTGTGGGTGTTCAATTAAGTCTTCACCTTCCCTCTAGCTCCACACTCATCCTGTACTTACTCATTAGAAAACTAAGCTCTTGTCATACACATAAAAACATGTTCAAAAGTCATTCTTCACCAAAAAACACAACAGAAAGTCAATGGACAACATTGATTACTAATGTAGAAGACAAAATCTACTTTGTGATGCTATAATAAAGTTGATCCTGTGCACTCCCACTTTGGAATTTCATGCACCAGATACAATGAAAAAGTGTCATAAAGCACACGAAAATTATGTGTTTCCAAAACAGGAATTAATTTAGAGCTCCATATAGTGGTTGCAAAGAAAATGACACAGGAATAAAAAAAAACAACTTCTACTTGCCTGATATGTTAATGATGCAGAAGCTCAAAGCAAGAATATATTACTTATGGACTTATGAATGATGCAGAATATCTCTGAGATCTACATCACAGATCAGGGACATTCAGAACACAAGGCTTAGAATGGAACAAAAAATATTTTATGGACAAAACCTGTTAGAACAGGACTAAAAACTCAAAAGGTAAATTTTGTTTAATATGTGTCCTTTCATACGGAGGTGTCTTTGAGCAAGTCATTTAATCTCACCAACTACCACGGCGGAAGAAGCCTCAAAACATAAGGCCCTGACAAAAAATTTAGACTTTAGTATTTTTGTTCAGAAAATCTTGTGTTATCGGCTGTGTTCAGGTCTAAAATGGTCTAATTAGGGATTGTGAACCCAAGGCTCGCGAGCTGCATGCGGCTCTTGGCCAATCCGAGTGTGGCTCTTTGGCTCATTCAGAAACATTTGCTCCTCCACACTCTCTCTCTCCGTCCCTCCTTCAGAAGTACGCAACTGTCAGGGCAGTATTACAGCAGAGATATTTAACAAACTGATTGTTTCTTTGAGAAGCATTTCGAACTCCCAGTGATATTCTGTGAAACTGGATACTCAGTTTGGTCCTTATTTAGCAAATCCCGCAAATCGTGGGAAACTGCAAAATCTTCAAAGTGATGTTTACAGCTGTAGCTTTTGTCTGAATGTGACATAAAACAGAAGTTTACACAATGCCCTGACAAAAGTGTGTGCAGCAGTGTTTTCTCTGCTCTGATCACACAGGACAGTCCTGAGTCTGACTGACACTCCTAAAGCCCAGTTTTACAGGGGCGGAGCTAAGGGCATCTGGGGCTGGGGCCCTAAATCTGGCCTCTATAGAGGGGGGCATCTTGATTTTTGTGGTTTATTTTTTTTTAACTGACTTATGTCTTTTTAATTATAGCAAAGTTACATGGCATAATGAAAATATCACATCTAAAAATCCCCCAGACCCCCTGAATTACATCAAAACCATGTTATATATAAAAAAAAAAATTAATGGAGGGCTTATAGTGTTTCAATAAGGTGTTGGCAGTAGTTCAACTCATGGTGTGGCTCTGACCAGTTCACCACTCATGGTCTAAATTTTAGGACAGTGCATTTTTTTCTTGGAAAATTAAAAAATTGTCATGCCTTCTACACAAATAGATAATCTTGCCTCGTGTGCCAAAAGGGTTATGACCAGCACTGCTTTTATGAATAATACGTACACAATTTACAAAACAATGAATACCTTTGTGTGACTGACACAGAAGCGACAGCGCAGACAGTAGGAGACAACACCTTGAGTTCGTCCTCAACCCTCTTTGTCGAGCTGCAGAGGACACGGTGCATTCAGACATTTATCTCTGGCACATGTTGGACTGGCACAGCCCCAGTGCTTCCACATCCACCCTCACTCACAAAGCCTCCGAGCACCACACCTCGGGGATGTCAGGAGGGTAATTAAAGAGGCTGATTAGACTGACGGAAGGAGGACACCCAGGGAGAAAACAAGCCTCTCTCCAAAGACAAGAGATGGAGATGAAGAGCCAGAGTGACAAAGAGAACACAGCACCGCAGCGCACCATTTTAAGACTTGTCTTTCTTCACTTAAAGGATGAATCTCCGGGGAGAAAGCGTCACATCGGCGCAGCGCAGACATGGCTTTTGTAGGTGGCATTAACAACCTTTTTTCTTTTTTTACATGACACGTAGAATCACAGTTACTTTGTGTTCTGTCATTTTAGTTGACTGCTTTATATAACAAAATACCACATGAACTTAAGCAACCCAAATCATCTGTTACATGCTTCACATAATAAAAGAAAGAATGATATTAGGTTGCACAGTGGCACAGTAGTTAGAGCACCCTGAATTCAACCTTTCTATGTGGAGTTTGTGTTCTCCGTGTGTCTATGTAGATTTCCCCTGGGTACTCCGGTTTCCCCTACAACTAAAACATGTATAAGATAAAGATAAAAAAGTTGCAATTCTTTCATTAAGAGTCTGGAACAAATTCGGATCAATTTGTATTCTAAGGGCCCAGTTATTTGTGAACGTTTTGCTCTAAATTTACTATTGAAATAAGCACATATAACATATTTATTGTCAATGTCAGATGATTTGTCAGGTGTTTATTCCCCCTAAACTGTTTTGCACATGAGCAAATGCTTCACGAATGAGACTCATGGTGCATTCACATAAAATGCACTAGTTTTTTATTGATATTGATTTTATTATATTTTTGTGGTCTAGAAATTAGATTGGTCAAATGGATCTAGTGTATTTGTGACAGATAGAGAATACTTTTATTGATCCAATCAACATAATTCAAGGCACCTGCAGATTCGTTCGGCAAATGAACAGTGAGACCTAGGTACTTTACATTAGTATTTTAATAATATATTTGGGGGTTCTGTTACATGACACAGTCCATCTCATTGTTCCATTGATAAAGTCATTCAGTGCAGTCGGTCACTAAACAGAGACCAGAGCTACAACGTCTTCATGTTTGGATGTATCAGACGAAGACACAGAGTCAAACATTTCAGTCTTCAAAAGGGGAGGCTTGGGATGTTCCTAAATAAAGAAAATGATACTTTCAGTAGATGTAAACACTACCATCACTGTAAAAACCCGTTAAGCAGAGGCAAGCACAGCGCTAGACGGACCCATGCTTTGCGAGTGCGTGCCCCACACACATGAGGAATCTCCAGCAGTTCCACCACGGTACCCTGAAGAACAACACCCGCTAAAGCACATCTCTCTATAAGCAGCTTGAACTAGCCAGATGCCGCACCACACAACTTCGCCACCGCGACTTGACGCCTTTACACTGAGGCTTTCTCTGCCTAATCATGACCCACGGTGACCTGGCGACTGGCAGCCATGCTCAACACCTGAACAATGTGTGACGTACAGGGGTGCAGGGACAGGAAAGGGCGTGCACCTGAAAGTGATGTGCCTTTTCTGAGTTGTGCGTTGCAGCAGAATGAACAATTTTGACAAACCTTAATTGTATTTTTAGCATTATTTAACTTTAAAACTCTAAAATATGCTAATATTCCATCCATGTTTTTGTCATAAGTAGATATATTTTGTGGATACAACTTGAAAAGTCACTAGATTTCTCCTCATGAAAGTGCAAGCAAAAAAAAAAACAAAAAAGACTCTAAATTCAAAAGGAAGAATGCCTAAACTCTGCTACCTTGCACCTCAGCTGGAAATAAATAAGGTTTAAATAAAACTTACTTCATAGTGTTCGACTGTTAAGACAGCTCTTTATTATACAAAAACAGCATAGATTTGGACATTCTGTTCAGTTTTTAGCACCCAAACACAAGTAACAACCTATACGTTCCACTCACTCTCATCACATACACATTACAACTTCTTACATCACTTTGAATCATCAGACTCACACAATACTCCCGCTGGCTGATTTGACAACTGCAGCAGCTTCGACGAGGAAGGACATTTATTATTTATCTGCTTTTAATGTTAGGATTAATGTGAGCAATCAGACAGTAACTGGTGTTGATTTTTTCCTATGGCGCAGAGCAGTAAATCAAATCAGTTTTGCTGCCAGAACTGCTCAATACAATTACGCTTCAGCTGTATTAAGTGCTCTTCAAAAGTCCTCTTGGCACGATGGCATCAGCCCACACTGCTGGGACCTGGAAGAGTGTGCTTAGTTATGTACGCTCACATACTTTAAAGCAGACTCAGCTAAAGGACGCTCATACAACAATTGAGACATCTACTTGGATGAGACTAATGCAATCCTTTAGCCTTGTACTTTATTTTATTCTGGCAGGCATTTAGTATTGGTATTGGAAATAATATTTTGGGCAAGATTTTTTAAAAGCCACTTTTTTATAAAAGGAACATGGCAACCTATCTGGAATTGCAAAAGGCACCTGAATGTTTCTCAAACCATGAGAAACAACTCTCTGGTCTGATGAGGTCTTTTGTCTGGCTACTCTATACAGGCCTGACTGGTGGATTGCTGCAGAGATGGTTGTCCTTTTGAAGGTTCTTCTCTCTCCCCTAAGGAACGCTGGTGCTCTGACAGAGGGATCATCAGGGTTGTGGGCACCTCCCTGACTAAGGCCCTTCTTCCCCGATCATACAGTTTAGAATAGATGGACGACCAGGAGTCCTGGTGGTTCCAAGCATCTTCATTTCGAATAATGGAGGTCACTGTGCTCATTGAGACTTCAAAGCAGCAGATTTTTTCTGTTTCCTTCATCTGGTTTGTTCTTCAAGACAATTCTGTCTCGCAGGTCCACAGACAGACCTTTGACCTCAAGCTTGGTGTTTGTGCTCTGACCTGCACGCTCAACTGTGGGACCTTATATAGATAGGTGTGTGCCTTTACAAATCATGTCCAAAAAACTGAATATATCACAGGTAGACTCCAATTAAGCTGTAGAAACATCTGAAGGATGATCAGAGGAAAAAGGATGTTCCTGAGCTCAAAGTTGTGCTTCATGGCAAAGGCTGTGAATACTTATGTAAATGTGATCTTAGTTTAATAAATTCAAAGAATGTCCAATTTTTTTTCACATGTCATATGGTTTGTGTAAATTTGATAGAGATTCATATAATGGAATGGGGCTGTAACAGGACAAAATGTGGAAAAAGAGAATACTTTCCGGATGCACTGTACATACTCTGCTGCTCATGTTTTTTGCAATTTCACTAGAGCTCCTAGGTCAGGTATTACAGAGCTGCAGACGAATCTGCAAAACCAGGAAGTACAACTGGCCAATCAGTTGTGCAAGGATCAAACTACGTGAACAGAAGAGTTCTGTGCTCATGAGCTCAGACAGAGGTGCCTCTACCCAGGTTCATAAGCACAGCTATTCTCTGTCTGTGCCCGGAGCTTCTGTTTGTGTAAATCACTCATTTTAAAATTTTTTTCCAGCCATTGATGCATCTACAACAAATGACAAAAGAAAATGTTTTATTTTGTTTTGTTTTTTTAAGCGGCTTGCTTCAAGACTTGTTCAAAATCCCTAATCTGATCCATCACCTTTGGAGCAAACAATGTGTCACCATGACAACTACGCCACCGGATGTAAAGGCCTATGTCAATCTGAGGCCGGAAGCGTTAGTGCACAACCCCAATTTGACAATCCTAATACAAAGAGATAACAGCTTGCATCATCCTGGGTAAAGTCTTTGTTTTTGTTGGACTGAGTTTCAGTAACAATAGCTAAAGGGTTAAATCATTTTAGGTCTTTATTTTGATTTAGAATGTCCTATGTAAAACAAAAATCTTTGTCAGAGCAGAACAATCTTAGAAAGCATACAATCTCAACTATTTTTTGTTTCTTCAGCTGTAGATTTGCTTGAATTAAAACCTACATGTTATACAAGACCTTTAGCTTCTTAGCTCCTGATCTCTTTCTTTTATCAATAATTGCGTCTGTACTTGCCTGTTATGTCGACTCCGCATTCGTTCCCGCTTCACGCTGGCCTGTAGACTTCGGAGGTCAGATGACTTGTTGTTGATGATGAGATTGTTCCTGTGATGTTGGACTTCTTGGTCTTATGTGAGCGCTGTGTGATGGATGTGGTTGGCCTGGTTCCAGCACAACTCCAGCGGCCAGAGGAGAGTTCACTCACCCTGACCTCGGACCTGTCAAGAAGCGAACGCATGCATGAAGAGGGCATCTGCTACAAGAAACGCACTTCCTCTGTCCATGGCTATTGGAAATAAAGTGAAAGACGTAAGAAGGTTTCACGATGACCTCGAAGGGTATAATAGAGATAAGCTTACGTCAGAAACAGTCAGCTATAAGCATTTTTGTTCAGCTTAGAAAAGACTTCATTCATCACTGAATATGAAGTTTATTGTTTGTTGTGGATCCCCATTAGTGAAATCTAGCTGACAGTAGTTTTCCTGATGTTCTTGAAAATGATCTTACATTACAGATGAAATTAAATACCATAAGTCAATAATTTACATTTCCCTCATCACGGTGAATATTTCATGTATACATCCATATATGTGTACACATACGAAGACACATATTTATTCTCAGTACCAGAATCATATTTTCATACAAAAATAAAACTATCACATACAATCTGTGCTTTTATCTATCTCTAATCTGGACAACAATCATCTAAAATGAGAAGTTAGTCTGTGAAGTAAAAAACCTCCCAACTCATTTATGTCTTTAAATTAAAGTAAAACTTTTAACAGTTTTAACAGTTTTCCCATCATACAGGGACTGTGAGATTAGATGATTGTTTTGTATTCAGAGAATACATGTACTTAAAAACAAAATACACGTTTGGATTGATTATTTGAGTATTTGTATTTACTAATTAGCATTTTGATGGGCATCAGAATACAACTTAATTATATATATTTTAAATAAGGGCAACACATTTTGATGTTTGATCACACAAATGAGTTACTGTTGGTTTATGAATTTGCTAAGCTTCAGTGTTAGCATTGGCAAACATATTCCATCAGAGCTTGCTGCCATTTAAATTAAGAGAACGCCAACATTTTCTTCAGCAGGTTTGCTAAACTTCCAAACAAATGCAGTAGCTAAAACAATAAAAAAAAAAAAAAAAAAAACAACACAACACAACAACAATTGAGCCATGGAACAAGTGGATGAACTATTGGCAATATATCTCTCATTCTATGCTGTCACGGTAGCTTATAATGAATGCTAATTTTCAGTATTTATCGCTTTAAAAGTTTCCATTGACTTAACGTTAGGCCAACTGAAAATTACTGATGCTTTATAAACATGTTAGAGTCCTTTGATGAGGAATTCTCCTGATGTTAAAAAGTTTGCTTTTTAAAATAAAAAATACAAGCCAACTGGTCTTCTGCACACAGAATGAACTGAATAAGTGACAACAATGGAAAAACAGTAGCTGTAAGTTTTCATATTTGGGCAAGTGAGCAAAACGCTTTCTAAATTAGACTCTGTATAAACTGCCATGACGTCTGGATGAGAATCAAAATGTCAACCCATGTTTGGCCATGAATCACGTCTGAATCAATGAGGGATTACACCCACTATTCTAAACATGTTGTTCCTGGGGGTCTATATGTTCACTTCTTATGGGTGTATGTCTAAATATCCAAATACAACACTGCTTTTACCTGCTTCTCTAAAAAGTCCATCATAACCACAATGTCTGCAGTGGGTTTGTGAAGTCAAGGAAGGCTATTTGCAGAAAAGAAAGTGCTCCACCTCACATCAAAGTCTTTGAGCTGAGCTTCTGTGTAAAATATGAGCTGAAGTCTCTTTGACTCTGTCCAAGAATAATGTTTTACACAAACTAATGCAAGATGTGTTTTGGAATAATAATAGCAGGATTCAAAGTAGACTTTTCACACTGATTGTCAGGTCCCACTGTAAACAGTCCCTGGTGTTCTTTGAACACTGACATGCTTGGGATAATGTCCATTTGATCAGCAGCGAATGCAAGTGGAACTGACGTCCACAGATGTGGGTCTTTAAAGCCACTGTGCGAGTGTGTGCTTTGACGTGACAGCTGTGAGGATTCTTAGCGTACGTCTAAGCCTTCAGAGAGAAGCAGGAGAAGGAGTGTCGGGAGGATAGCTCGAGCATGGGCGCTCACTCTAAACCTGAGGCGAGGCAGTGACAAAACAACAGCAGCTGATAACTGTCACACCGTCTGCTTGATCCCAGACACATCAAGCCTCAGTCTGAGCATATACATTTCTACCTCAACAGTTTCTTCTCATGAAAAGAAGATATGCTTTTGGAAAGGCATAATTTAGCTACGCACAGTGTAAGGAAGAATCTGAGATGGTTTTTATTAAAGCATTGGAGAAATTTTGCAATTAAATGGGTCTATAACGTGTTCTGTTACACAGTTCAATCCTGAATGCTTTCACAATAGCAAATTATGTAAACAAAAACACAAGTGTTCTTTATTCATTTGATCCTTGGATTACAAAAGGATCAAACCTTCTTTTACATGAATTTACCACTATGTATTCTATTATGGTAAAGGGCAGTAACTGTATTACAATCAATAGTAACAGAATTTAAAAAAAGACTCAAAATGAGCATTCACATGTGTGACCGAGCGCTAGAGCAGGCCTAGATAAACTTACAAATTGTTGCCACAACGCCACCCCATTTACCTGGGGAAATATCTAGCCTAAAAGGCTTACACAGTTTCATACTGATTGGACAAGAGGCATGTAAATTTTAGACATTTTATTTTAATATAAATCCAAACTATAATTTAAAACAAACATACATTTCTCATTCATTCCTTTTCCCCCTAAAGTCACTGTGAGACATGCAGTCGTATAGTCAAACCCAATTGTAGTCCTTGTATTACCATTGTCCTTATTGAGCTTCGTTGTGAAGGGCGTTCTTACTGCAAAAGAGTGCAAACGGCTTAAGTCACGTGTAACCTGCCACAATATGGTCCACCAAGTCGTACACTTGCCGGCGAGGCATTCACTGGCCGCCTCACCAGCAAAGGTGAGTCCACAGCGAGCCACAAAATCATCCTCAGAAAGAAGGGCGTGGGGACAACTCTGGCCTCCACGGAACACCAAACACGCACTACAGACAGTGGCCTTGTTAGTTACATATAAAGTTTACAAAAATAAAAATACACATACATAAGACAAGAAAATAAAAACATACCGGGCTTTGACAGCAAGTCGTGCGCGCGCTTTAAGCTAATGGGAGTTCTACTCCGAGCCGCAGCACGTACCAGGGCCTATGAATACGATCGGGTTAGCCATCTGCTCGCATATTACATTTTACTGGTTTGTAATGCTTTACTTACCACGGGAGCATATTTTAGACTTCTATCACCGGTGCTTGACGCCATTCTCGATGACTTCTAAATGAAACCCAGCCACGCAGCATGTGTAACCCAGGTGAAAATCTTGCCTCAAAAGCCGTTTCTCCCTCTCTTTATATTAAATATAATGTGAACTTTACTATTGCGTCATCACGTTGTTGACGCAGTCACGTGACTGTGCGCCGCCAGTCACAGTCTATATAAACCGGAAGTTAAATGCGCTGCTAGAGAGAGGTGATGATTTTCGGGTGACATGCTACAGGTTGGTTAAAGTAACTTCTCATCGCATATTTCGCTTTTTCTGTTATTTCATCAAATGCATTTAATGTCGGAACTTTAGGAGCTGACTACCGGACCCAGACCACTAACCAAACGAGCGCGAGTCCGCTAGAAACTACGAAATTGGTGAGTGCGCTAGCATGTAGCTTAGCCTCTCATTCAGATGAACGGGTTAGCCTAGCCTAGCCGACCCATTAGTTTGAATGGGGCGGTTAGCATTGTCTTTTCTGCCCGTTTTCTCAAAAAGTATTTAATCAAATGAAGTGCAATTAATGTCGAGTCTTTATTAACTTATTGTTGATTGATGTATGGAATTTGGTTGAAATTCAAAGCACTTTAATGCCCAAACTGAGCATTTGTTTGAAGCTTGTTGATTCCAATGTAGTTCATTCATTGCACTTCATGCACTTTAAAGAGTAACTACTGTTGACACTTTAATATGTTGTCTATGCAATATTTTGACACTTGAACATGAATATTGAACAGGAATAACTATATTTGCTAATGTTATTTATTCTTGATATGAACTATTTTGATATTTATTCTGAAGTACAATATTTAACACAGATATTGATACATTGACGATTGATTATGAAGCACTTTGTATTAGTTAATCACTGATACTTAATTGATTGCTGATTGATTTGAATTATTGATAGGATCCTAGATTGAACTTGATTATGATGTGCACATGATTTATTGCTGGTCCTGTTTTATATACAGACCAGATCGGATGGCGAGCTAAGGATCTGAGCCTAAGTGAACCCAAGGCAACACGCCTGCACCAGTTCTCTACTCAAGCCCAGGACTACTGACTCAGGAACCTCTCCTGCTCTGGTTGGGCCGGTAGGAGGCTCCTGTAGCCGCCCTTGAACTTTTTGAACTCTTTGTTCCGTTTGATTGCTGCTCGTGGCCACACAAACTGAACTATCCCACCCTCGCACTTGCACTTCCACAACCACACGTACCCCTGAATTTATTCAGTGAACTACGACCACGAACAAGCCATGAACCTTGTTGCGTAACCCACGCTCAGGACAATCGAACTCTGGCGCCAAGCACTTTCATAGGAACCATGGAACTTGCACAGCAAGATATTGAATGTACATTTTTCTAAACTTGGATTGTAAATTAATGGCCATTTGTTATTGTCATTGTTTAATGTTTTGTTTGTCTTATCTGTCGTCACAATATATGGTACCAGCAAAATCTAATACTCAGTCTCAGTCTCTTCCTCCACTTCTAGAGCCGAACCAAAGATCTTCTGACTTAGCCCAACTACTTTAGTCATTTACCATGTTAGCTATGCAACACACATGCTACACATGCTACTACCAGAGTTGTTTCCGGACACGCGAGTGACGTCAAAGGTGGGAAAGGTCAGCCCAGGTGAAAGGCCTCCCTTTTTATAGGGCCTAGTCTAACCCAGATTGGCCACATAGGGGCGCCTAAAGCCCGACCCACTACACATGATTTAATATTATATATTTCTTAAAGCAGACATGCTCTGTTTATTCTTACATTTATAAACTATGACAAGTAGATCAATAATTTACATTTTGTTCATTGTAGAACATGGGTTGTTTTAAACTAGGGCTGGACAATATTATGATAAAAATTGAATTATGAGCTAATCTCTGTGACAATCTGCTTTTTGATTAAATCGTTCATTCCAATCATCTATTTGATGCATCTGTTCAATTTCTGACCATTTTTGACCTACTTCTGTTTGTCCTTGAGCGACTCTGTGGCTCAGCAGTTAGTGATTTGTCCTCACAGCAAGAAGGTCCTGGGTTCTACTCCCAGACGATGCAGGGGCTTTCTATGTGTAGTTTGCATGTTCTGCTTGTACCCATATCTTTATGGAGCTGGATGAAAGACTTTACAACATCAAGGGGCAAACTAGTGATCTGTCACCTACAGTTACTGGTCTGACCATGAAAGTGGCTGAAATGTCGAAGTCACTCCATGATCCAGTGCGAGCTTGACGCTGGGGGTTAGAATTGATTCAATACGTTTGGAATAAATTGACCAAATGATCAACCTAAAATGAATTAAGATGAATGCTAGTAGAGCAGCTGGTTAGCAGCCCTACCTTCTTATTAAGGTCACTGGCACAAACTGTTTTATAAACATTTTGGACTGTCCTGTCAACAGCCCCCTCTGTAAATAGTTCCTCCCTCTTTAGCCCTTTTGTTTTGAGAAAAACTGTACTGTACACGTGAGCATATGTACTTTGTCTGTGCTGTTATCTTTTTGTACTGAATGTGTGCCTGCTGTGTATTTTTTATGTTCAGAAGAGCGAGTGGCGTCGCACATAGCGCAGCGGCCCCGGAGACTCACTCCACAATGTAATTTTGTTATGATAATGACAATTAATTCTTCTGTTCTGTTGGAATTCTTACTGAAAGTGAAACACACATTTGTATACACATAGCTGGGGCCCCAGATTGTTTTTTTTTTCAGTCTAAAGACAATAGGGAAATAGACCGTTTAG
This sequence comes from Mugilogobius chulae, assembly GCA_038363315.1. Lineage (NCBI taxonomy): Eukaryota > Metazoa > Chordata > Actinopteri > Gobiiformes > Gobiidae > Mugilogobius > Mugilogobius chulae. Next base: position 10,608,713 of record CM076402.1, on the reverse strand, counting down.
AAAAATTGTGATGAACTCAAAATTGTGACATATCACCCAGAGCTATTTTGAACCTCATGCATGTTTAAATCAGAATCAGATGGCTTTGAATAACTGCAAGTAAATACATACAAGTGGGCAGCCAAAGACTTTCTGAGAACTCGACTATCAGCTGCAGGACAATACAAGATCACTCCAACACGCAAGAGTCAATCCAAATACAACTTTGAGAACAATGTTGTTGCAATGTAAAAAAAGTCATTAAAATACGTCCTCTTTAAGGAAATTCAGCCCATCAAAGTAAGTGGACCAACACAGTGACTCAAATTTTGTATCCGGAATCTGCATTTTTAAAAAAAACGATAAAACCCACACACCGAAACACAGCCGACCTTCTTCCCTCCGACCACAATCCAACAAACCATACGAGGACATGTGTTTTTGGAAAATCAGAAATGTACTGTCTGCTCCAAATGAGGTCCCGACGGCAGACCGAGCTCGGACCGCGGATGTAAATGAAAGCGCACAGGCAGAGCATTGACATTCAGCTGGAGGTCTCTCCGAACCCACTCCACACCTTGACGCCGACCTTTGACCTCACGGTGAAAATCATTTGCAGCTTCTTTGACCCCCGGCTACTGGCTCCACACACACACACTCGCTGTACATCATTTCAGCTTTCCTGCTGCTTCAATTTCCATATTATTTTTGAACTGGAGTAACCGCCGCCCTGTTGTGAAAATTGGATTGGATGTTATCGCGGCATATTTTGATGATAACAGTTTGTGTAGGGATGATTACAGGTGCAGCGTTGACTTGTGAGAACAAATCTTTTCACTTTTTTTTTTGCATTTTGTTTATCTTTTGTTCCCACACACTCATGAGATCGGAAATGTGATTCTATTCTCTTTTTTAATGGTTAGAGGATTGAAATACAAAGAAACACGATAGTTCATTGACTATTTAAAGGTGCACTCTGTAAGATTTTTGGTGGAGGATCTACAATTGCATTTAGTTACTAATCTAAACTAAACGTCAGATCTGTGAAAAGATGCGCAATTTTACAGTAATAAAATATGTTTTTTAAGGTATTTTAAATAATGAAATGCCCCAAGTCTAAATAAACTCAGATATGTTTGAGGCCTTACCAGGGAACTTCAGGAGAAAGCAATAACATACATGGAGTCAGTATATCTTTGGGTGATGATTGTTTAGTAAACTTAAATCATGTGTTTATCAACAAATATGCTGTAGTTTTACTGTTAACGTTTTTTTTACTTCAAGCAAAAAAAAAAAATTTTCTGGTTTACTGGTAAGTTTATTCTAATAGCCTTTTATGTGAAAACAACCCAGTCATTCTATGTCCAAACAAATCTCAATCTTTTCATTTTCCATCCATCCATTTTCTTTTGCTTTATTGTGGATTGAGAAGGGAGCAGTTTGAGCAGGGAGACCCAAACTTGCCTGTCCACACTTCCTCCAGCTCTTCTGGGGGAATTGTGATGTGTTCCCCAGGTCAGTCAAGAGACATAGTCCCCCCAACATGTCCTGGGTCTTCTTCCGGCGGAACACCTCACTAGGAAGGCATTCAGAACTGGTGCCCAAGCTACCTCAGCTGGATTCTCTTGACGTGGAGGAGCAGCAGCTCTACTCAGAGTTCCTGCCGCATCACCTAGCTCTTCACCCTATTCTAAAGGAGCGCCCAGCCACCCTGTGAAGGTAGCTCATTTTTACTGCTTGTATCTGCGATGACCATAGGTGAGGGGTGAGACATAGATTGACTGGTAAATCGACACAGCTCATCCTCATTACTGCTGACGCTCCATCCTTTCCTCACTGTGAACAAGACCCTGACATACTTGAACTCTTCCACTTGAGGCAAGGACTCTTCCCCACCCAGAGAGGGCAAGGGACCTTTTTCAGGTCAAGAACAATCTACTTCATCCATAGAGTTCCATGGAACATTGTAGTGGCCGTTTTCTTAAAATGTATAAAGTCTGTAACATCAGCCTCTGAAAAAGCTCCTGCACACACCAAACTTTTTACACATAAAATGCATTATTATCTGAAATCATGACATGATGAAAAACTTTTTTTTTCTGACATTAAATTTATAATTTTTTTCTATTCACCTTCAGGGTCCCATGTCTTTGTCATTTTGTTGGTTACATATATATTATGGGGCATTTATGTGGCATATAAGATTAGCAAGTCATTTATATTCTCTTTTCTTCACAGGTTTATCCTTAATCTAAGACTAAGTAAAACCTGTGAGGAAAAAAAGTTTAGTGTGAGCTACTTCTCTAGAGGAGAAAGCACGATCTCACTGGGTTTTATAATTAGCTATGCACATGTAAGTGATAGCTGTGGATCCTTTTTCCATAATAATAATATAGATTATCGCATTTGTCTCTCTAAATAATCATAATCTTCCATTTTTGAGACGTTGTAGATGGCAATGTACCAATGTAATTAATCTGCTGGAGCTAGTACACTACTGCGGTTTGACTGACTCTTGAATTAAACATGAAGCAGAAGAAACCAAATCAATTGTGCGAGATATTGTTGTGGCATGAATAAATGAAGCATAATTGATATAGGCTCTGTTCCATTATGCATTCATGTTCATAAATCTGCATGTGGGGCCATGACGTAAGCAGGTCAGCCCCTGTGAAGGATCCGGTGTCACTGATCTAATGATCTGTACTGTTAATGCCTTATGTAAATGCAACGCCGCCTCCGCTGGCCTTCCATCCATCAGCCCAGGAAATACATTTACACACTGATCATCATTTAGACCGGGGCTTGTTGATTTCCCACAAGTTCTCCCCAACTTTAGGGATCTATAAAACACGTCTACTTAAACTTTTACAATTTAAACTTTGGAAGACTTAAAAAAAAACACGACTTTATCTGAGCTGCAAAAAGAACAAAGGCTGCTGATACAAAGTAATTGTTGGACCCACAATATTCTATATGATAAATGCACATAAGAGGGCCTATTTTGATCCCACATTCCTCGTAAAGGATAATTCTATGGTAAGAGTATCCTCGGTTTGATGCGCTGTACCACTTACTACAACCACAATAAGCCGTATGTAGATAATAAAAGTTCTTTTTAAGACATAAAAGGAATGGCTGTGGATCATGAAATTGTCTAAAAACCTCAGACAGAGACATTGTTGACGTATGTTGATGCTTATATCAGTAGATGAAAGCTAAACAATGTAAAAATAACGGAGCTGTGGGGTACCATGCATACTCACCTGTTGGATAAAAATAACAATAAAAGTCAAAACATATTTTCATGTTGGAATTAATTCAATATTTGACCTTTTTCTTTATTTGTTTACAATGATGTAAATAGCTGGTACGGCCAAAAATTGAGCTATTGCAGCTCCCTCAGGGCCAGATTTATTAAGAATTTTCTTATCTGCAAAATAGGTAAGAGGAAGAAAAAAACTTGACTTAAAGGGACTTTTTTTTTTTTTTTACAACAAAATAACTTAAACAGATTCCCCCAGCACTGATATCTTGTTAATGTATCTATTCAGGTGGAAATTAGTCCATCATGTCCTGTCTATGTCTAATAAAGTACCGTTTGTTGCCAACTTTTTCTGTTTTTGTTTTAGCATTTTGGCTAACTGTTGTTAGCATAGTGACTCACCTCGCCGATAACGCATAATGCATTAGCTAAGTGAGCAAATCATGTAGACTGAAGTAAGCCTAAAATGAATAATTTCTGTTTTTTACATTTTAAGAATACAAAAATCAGGTACAGTCCCTTTAAGTGATATTTCTCTGCTCTCACAGTTGAGGCGATGCACATTTATTTTGTGTAATATGTCATATGTTTAGTTTAGTTAAATGGTAAATGGTCTATTTATATAGCGCTTTTCTACCTTTCCAGGCACTCAAAGCGCTTTACAATCTAGCATCCACTCACCCAGTGTACGCAGACACTGAGGCAGTGTGGGTTAAGTGTCTTGCCCAAGGACACAACGACAATCTACTCCTGTCGTCCCACTGTGGCACCTGGTGTTCTAACAGTCTCCCATCCAAGTACTAACCAGGCCCTTTCTTGCTTAGCTTCTGAGATCTGACAGGATCAGGCTTTGACAAGCAGGTATGGCCACAGTTCATTTGAGCAACATCAAATCTCAGAAGCGAAGCAAGAAATGACCTGGTTAGTACTTGGATGGGAGACCACTGGAACACCAGGTGCCACAGTGGGTCGACATGAGTGGATTGTCGTTGTGTCCTTGGGCAAGACACTTAAACCGCATTGCCTCAGTGTCTGTGTTGCAGCACACTGAGTGAGTGGACACTACAGTATTGTAAAACGCCTTGAGTGCCTGGAAAGGTAGAACAGCGTTATATAAATAGACATTTACCATTTTACATGTAACAATAAAGGAATGGTACTCAAAAGGAGTGGGAAGAAGTTCAAGGAACTTTTAGAGACCTTTCCCTCTTTACCACCGTGCTGTACATTTATCACTCATCTTTGTACATGTATACATAGATTTTATTATGCACACACTCATGCAGAATGATACATGAGTGTGTGTGACAATCATCTATAGTTGTACAAAATAAATAAATAAATACTGTAAATACCACAACAGAGTTAGCTAGGCAGATAATAGTCATACAAAATGAAAAATAAAGTTTAATTTTTTAAGACTATACAAAACTAAATTACAGATTTTAACACAAGGATGCGTTCTTTCTGGATGGTAGAGTAAAGAAAATTCATGCATGATCCAATAGTAAATTGAGTGCACAATACTCACAAAACAATCAAACAAACAAACAAAAAAAAAAAAAAAAAAAAAAAAAAAAACGAAAATGTTTTAAATAAGGCCCTTAGAACCCCCTTACACATTACTCATCTGAGAAATCTTGCATTCAAGAGAATAAAAAAAGGAGAGAGAGTTCAGGTTCAGGTCATTCAGGACCATGGGCAGCGGTTGCATTCAGCACCACGGACAGCTCTTGTGACAGCACTTTACTCTGTTGATTCCAAATAAATTCTGCTGGCTACAAAAAAAAAAAACAAAAACAAAAAGGTGCATAAACTGGTAGCCATCATACACACTCTAACAAAGACTCTGAGGGGAGACACTGCAATGTTATATAAGAATAGTACGAATATTTATGTCGTTCATTACAGCCTCGCGCCAAAGCCTATGAAAAAGACGTAGCACTACTACTTCAACCACTGATCACTCACATAGTCACCACGTCATGCACACAAGTGCAGTGACTGGCAATGATGAGGAAATGAACTTTATAACATTCTTTTGCTTCATCCTTCACACTTACTCCTGAGCACCCTCACTTTAAAATCTCCTGCATTAAAAGTGTTTTAAAGTTGATATGACAGTGTGTTTCCACATCAGGAATTGAACTTTACTGTGTACAAACAGAGCAGGGGCGGGACAAGCACCTGTCATTCATCCTCCCATAAACTCCTGCCATTTGTACTGAGCTGTGTGAGCTGGAGAAAACTAACCCTGTTTTATTTCTTTGAAGACATTTTCAGCAAAACCAACATAATTCAAATATGAAACTATGATAGCAACACAGCAATTATCAGTAATACATTTAAAGATATATTATTATATATATTTATCATTAAAAATATTAAGTTATGATCACATTTTCTTTCCAGAAATGACAGGAGTGGCTTATCTCACCTAGCATATTGACACAACCATCCCTTCTCATACATAAAAACAAGTTATTCCGATTAGGGGAGAGCGGGGTTGTTGTCACATTATTTACTTTTATTTTAATTTCTCAACAACAGCAAATCTCACATTAACTATTTTAACAACAGAGAAAAGCTCAAAGTCTTGTGTAACTAATGACTCCACCTGCTGTTCTCTGTCTTATTCTGATCAAAAGTTATTGATCATTTATTGGAAATTGTTCACCTGTGACAACCAACCCCAAGTCTGGGTTGGTTGTCACAATGTTATGTCAATGGGAACAGATCACAAATGTGTCTTGTCTTTAGTTTGATTTTTTTTATGTTGGATTTAATTTTGATTCAAGAATGTTTTACATTTTCTGAATCATGAGACGTTAAAGTACAAGAAAAAGGCAACTGGAAAGATTCTAATGATAATGTAATGTAACTATTTTTTATTGTGAATTAGTGATCAATAAGTTGAACAGAATAAGCTACATGACAAGAATTAGATTTATTTTTTAGAAACTTAACATTGATTTCTCACATTGAATTGGAATATTTAAAATACAGTATATATTTTTTAATCTGTCTTTTGAAAAGTGTGACAACCAACCCTACTCTGGCGGTGCTACTGTTCTAGATAGAATCATATGAGACAACCAACCCTGAAAAAAGTGTGTAAACCAACCCCGACTGGACTGTTTTACTCTCACCTCAGCTTTCCTCTACATTTTTAAACTCAGCTCAGAAAAAAAAAAAAAAAAACAGTCCTAATTGTCACTCCAACCCTCCTCTTTGTAGTGTCAAGTTTTGAGCTTTCAACACAATTTTTCAAATGCACCAATCACAAGCTGAGATACAGTGATTGTGACAACCTACCCATGTGACAACTAACCCCGCTCTCCCCTACTTTAGTACATATAAACAAAGTTATTGTTTTCTGAGGCTCAGAGGTCAAATACAAACACCTCAGAGACAAAATATCAGCTTACTGCAGACAAAATCAGAAGTGAATGTGCCTCGACAACAGCAGAGGATGCTGTTGCGTTACCATGGAAACGTGGAAAGCACTTACACAGACACAACATTCTCTGCTCCAGATCTATTCCTTGTACAAACAGACACATGTTTAAACTCAGATCTGCTCAGTTGTAAAATCCACACTTCTGCTTCTACATTTCGACGGTGCAGTTCCCCGTGTTTGTCCACAGTGAGGCGCCGCTGTGTTCCGTACTGACGCTGTTATCAGTATGGATCTGATGCTACCGGGCTCTGACAAACGGCTGCTTTTATGTGACGTGTGTAACTGTTTCACTGTCTGACGATGAAACGCTGGCTTTCCCTTCCGAGAAAATTAATTTACAGCAGGAATAAAACCGCTTCATAAACTTTGCAGCTGTTCCTGTATAGTGCAATCTTTTATCAATTTAGGCGGTCCAAAATCACCAGTGTCTGTTTAAGAGTTTAAATAATAGGGCTGTTAAAAGCTCCTGTGTGGTCGTGGGCTGGGTGGAGATGTCTTGTTACTTATCTCACATACATGAAGGTTTTAGTTTGTTACATTCAATGATTGCTCTGCTGAGTTGTTTTAAAATGTCTTTATGTCCTAATATACTTTACTATACATCGATTTGACCTACTGTAGCTCATTTTTGTTATAATCGCTTTGTATTAATTATACCTTATGTAGCCTTACTAAAGCCTTATTAAGGCATGAATAAAGAGTTGATGATTAATAGTAACAGTTAGTAACTGCTCAATAAAGGAGCTAGGATTTTGGGTTGAGGGTTGGGGCTTGTAGTAATTAAGGCGTTACTAATCCATAACAGCCTATTTTTTTTCATTAACTACTCATTTGTTCATTAGGAATTAATCCATTATTCATGCTTTATTAAGAGTGTATTAATTGCAACCAAGATGAATACATGTATATTAACAAGGTTTTTGGAAGTTGTCAGATTAAAACCTAAAATGTGTTTGCAGTGTGAAAATCCACTACCAAACCTTTACAAAGTAAAAAACAATTGTTTTTGTTTGTTTTGAAGAGTCATAGAATGAAATCTGTCAATAATGAATGACAATATTTACGCTTAATGATTCTCTCTGACAGTATTGATACTGGCAACACAAAGCTAATTTCTAAAAAATAAAAATAAACTACTTGTCTTTTTCATAATCATATAAAGTAATAATCTTTCTGCCAAGGTTTAACATTAGATAACCTTCTTAAAGGGTTAAAGTCATCTTCACAACTCAGTGGAAATAGATAGATTAAAACCATACTTTGGGACGTTCTGCATGTGGATAAATATGTTTTATGACATTTGATTTCTATGGAAACAAAAACGAGCGTTCCCTCCTCCAGGCCAAATAACCAATTTTTTGACCATGGATGACTGTTCGAATTAAACTTTTCTTTTTTGCCAAAAAGTTGCTGGCCTTGACTGCCCCGGCTGAACAGTCCACTTTTAATTTAGTATTGACATTGAAAAAAGACCTCATTGAAATTGAAGAAGACACCCTCATTTAAAGATTCAATGAAAAAGAAAGAAAGTATTCATGTTGGCATAGGAGTATTGATTACAGCAAGTTAGAGTATAACGATATATCACTATATATATAGTGTAGATCAGGGCTTTTCACATGGTGGCCTGGGGGCCAAATGTGGCCCACTAATCACTATGATTTGGCCCTGCTGGCCCTGCTCCATAACATAGGCTATGGACTGGACCATATAGGTTGTGTCTAATGTTCTTAGTGCACTGTTTAGCTCTCTTATTGAGTATGTATATATATGAATAGTTTAAATCGCTTTATGTTATGAAACAGTTAATAGCTTGGAGTTCTGGCTTAGTCCAGGCTCAGATTTTGAGGACTAACAGGTTTAGTCTTTGTCTAGTGTCCCAATGCCGCTCTGATCTGCTCTAGTTCAAGTCTGATTGTCGATTGACATTGACTTTGTTTAGGTTTTCTCCTGTTTTCATCCTCCTTTTGTGTGATGTTGCGTCAATGTTGTATTTTGAAAATTGATGGACATTGGGTTACAACAAAACACCTGTCAAACTATAGCTTTTTGAAAAATCTGACCCATCGGTAACAATAATTGAATAGCCCTAGTGTAGGTTATTTATATTCTTTTTGGTTTACTACTGGAACCAAGTAGTCCAACATCACATGAACTTTAAAAACCTTGTGTGACAATGTGAATCATCCAAACTATGACTCATGAGAAATGACTGGCAGGAAGTAAAAATCAGACCAAATTGATTCAATAATTGAGAGTGTTTGCTACAGACCAAATCACAGTGAAAGTGATGATGAAACAGACTAGAACAACATGACGGCAGAGCAGACTGGAGCACTGCAGCAAAAGATTTTCAAGTGTCCTGAGTGACCTTAAGAGAAACATATTTTTCACTTTGACTTGATTTGACTCTCTCCACAGACAGAGCTGGAGGGAGCAGTCGGGGTCCAGACTGACCAGCTGGATTTTTATTAATTTTCAGAACCATTAAGTGAAAAAGAGTAAGTTAATTAGCCGGTTCTCAGTGGTGCTGTTAAGGTATCTCATAAGACTGGCCCCTCTAATGGAAGCCATCTGTTTGAATGGCAAAAATAGACACATGGGTTTGAGATTCTTCAGACATTTGAAAGAGCGTAGGAGCAACATTTTCTGAACTGTCACTGAACCAGACGGCAGCGCGGCTACAAACATGTTGCAAAATGTCATCGCCATTTCAAATCCACTGTGGGGTTTTTGTCGAGAGATGTTGAAAAAAAAAAAGACTAGATTTTGAATTCAAATTTCTGGATGTTTTGCTGAACATCAGGGTGTTTGAGGTATTAGTTGTGTATATGTATACAGGTTATAATTTCAAAGGACAGGCACTGTTTATGAGCAAATCAATCATCTGTTCAGGTGGAAATAAGTTTGTAATGCATTAGATAAGTAAGCAAAGCATGCAGACTGATGAAGAAAGTTTTAAATACAGGTTTTTGTCTGCTTGCATTTTTAAGGAGACAATTTACTTGGTCGACCTACATGTTTTCAAGGTGCCTTATGTTTCAATGAATTTGTTCTTATTTCAAGCCAAAGCATTTCCCAATGTAAGACATTTTTCATACCTCAAATAGATTTTTTGTTAAATGTCGGACACTATTGACATTTCATTGTGTTTCTACGTTTTCTTCAAAGACTGGGCAGCAAAGTTAAAATGAATATTCTGAATTCTAGTCTTCCAACTAAGACTAGACACTTGCTTTTTGCAGTGTTTAGTTATTTTCAACACTTTCAAGTCATAAAAGAATCAAATTTTGTTTTTATTTTCTAGGTTTGACTTACAAAAATATATGTTTTATGACTGAAACATACATTTTTAGCATATTTAGATTTTGTATAAATCTAGCATATTGTTAGAAAAACTATTAAAATATGCCAAAGCCGTTAATACTGTGACACAATTCAATTATTTTATTCGCTTTTTATTGAAGGATGAGATTGCTTGTTTCTCTCTGAAAATCTGGCAACCCTGGTCAGCCTTTGACTGCTACATTTTAGGAACTTTCTGAAAAAGCAGATGATTGGCTTTACCTCACAGACAATAAGAAAATAGTCTACAAAAATGGTGATAACATTGATAATCTGTTATTTTTTTGCCCTGTCGCCCAGCACTAGTCCAAAGTATTCTTCCCAACAGAACAGGACTTGATTTCAACCCTCAACACTCCAAGGTTTAACACGAAAGGAGAACCATAAAATCCTCTCCCTTGAATCCTTATTGTCAACCCTTGTATAACCAAGTTGCATCAGCCGCAGCAGGGGACTGAAACCCATATTGTGCAGTCCATTAGCCGCATGAGGACCGTGGGCCTGTGGTGCTCCTGTGCTGCTGAAGAGCCGGGGGGCAGCAGGACCCTCTCACATGTACAGTTAAGTGCTCCTTCACTCCTCCCAGGCCACAGGCTCAGCGCTTTTCTCACACCTCAACATGCACTCCAACCACACAGTGTAATTACCCATCTGTTCCAGGAGCACATTTGTCAGAGTTCCTATTAGCTCCACAGGTCTCTCCTACAATCCCAACTCCACAAAGATTGGACTGCATAATGAAACCAAGGAACGGCCATTTGTAAAATCGATAAGAATGTGTTTTATGAAACCTTAAGCAATAAACCTATTAGTTTCTTGATTGTTTAAAGAGCAGGTTAATTTTTTATTGTTGTTACAATGTCATTTCTTCAGCAAACTCTGCTATTGTTGCATTTTGTTTCAATCATATTTGTTTAAAATAAAATACAGCATCTTTAGCTGTGTACTTCACTTGAATTGAAAATACTTTGTTCCACCTTGTGATGTCATAACAGTATTACAAAATTGCTTCACTGTGCTTCTACCCCATTCCTTTGGGTGTCACGAAAAGCACTATAAATCTAAAGACGCTTCACATTTAGCATTATTCATTAATTCCATACTTGGTAGTAGTAAGCTAGTATTGGGCAACAGCTGTCCTGGGTCCAGTCCGATTAGTAATACTTGAGACCAGACTTTTTAAGGTCTTGTTTTGGACTCAAGTGCATTTGGACTCAGTCTCGCCTTGGTCTTAAGGTTGCTTGGACTTACTCTTGTCTTGGTCTTACGGTTGCTTGGACTTACTCTTGTCTTGGTCTTAAGGTTGCTTGGACTTACTCTTGTCTTGGTCTTAAGGTTGCTTGGACTTACTCTTGTCTTGGTCTTAAGGTTGCTTGGACTTGCTTTTATCCTATGGTCTTGAGGTTGCTTGGACTTGCTTTTGTCCTGGTCTTGAGGTTGCTTGGACTTGCTTTTGTCCTGGTCTTGAAGTTGCTTGGACTTGCTTTTGTCCTGGTCTTGAGGTTGCTTAGACTCGGTCTTGTCTTGGTCTTAAGGTTGCTTGGACTTGCTTTTGTCCTGTTCTTGAGGTTGCTTGGACTTGCTTTTGTCCTGGTCTTGAGGTTGCTTAGACTCGGTCTTGTCTTGGTCTTAAGGTTGCTTGGACTTGCTTTTGTCCTGTCTTGAGGTTGCTTGGACCACATTTCATGACCACCATGTTCTGCTAAATATGCACCAGGAGTTCATGACCCAGAACAATGACCTGCAGGCACAGTTTGCAATACAGACTGCACAATAAGGTAAAGTAGACACAGATAAATGTTGACAAAAAAAAAAAAAAGTTTACTTCTTGATTTGGTCTTGATGGTCTACAGTCTTGGTCTCAACTCAATCTTGACCCTCAGTAGTCTTGTCTTGGTCTTGGGACTCTGTGTACCTCACAAGTATTAGTGAAGTGCATCAGGTGGTTTTAAAATTACATTTATAAATAACGCTGCTACTAGTAATATAAATGTGTCCAAATTATACATTCAATACAGAAAATTAACTGACGTGCAATGTAAATCTTTGTTTACCAGTATTTTCTGATCATGTGCTCAGTGAATGTCGTCGGGCAAGTATTTCAAACTGATCGATCGAAGCGTCCCAACATGGATGTAGCTTAGAAGTCAAGTCATGTGTGTGTCTTAAGTATTAAAATAAAGCAGCAAAAACACATCTAAACATATTCTACACTCACAAACAAAACCAGAGTCTGGGTTTCTCAAGAGAGCTTGTGTTTGGCCGGATTCACAAACTTCAAGTGCAGGATTTCCTCCGGGAAGCAGCTGAGATGTTACTTAGTTCTACTTTAAAATAATGTTAGTTAGTAAAGCTAGTACCTCATTTAAATTTTTGTCACACAGTTTACGCCAAAAATACAAAGGCTTTCTTTCAAATTAAGATAATCTAGTCACATGAATTGTAGAAAACTTTACAGTAAACTCTGTAACTACTGAACTGTAACTATGCTTTTGAAAAGTCCCAATAAGTCAGATGTGAGTCCAACAGAGTGTGTTCAAATGTGTCTTCAAGGGAAATCTTTTAAACAAATGTTAAAGGAAAAAATGACCTCACAAGCAGAAACATATTGACTTTTTTTTTATCCTGTTTTAACTATTCTTCTTCATCAACGGTTTGATTATTTAACCAATATCACAGGCACATTGTCAAACAGCATTCAAAAAGACTGGAACACATTGAATTAAACATGGATATCTTGAAATTAATACCAAATACAACAGTTTACTTATAACTTTCAGGGTTGTGCGCTTGGAAAAAAAGGTTGAAAACTACTGCTTGAAGCCCCATCAATGTCATTTGCTTTACAATCGGAACAAAACACGTTAAGAAAAACAAACCCACATAAGAATTGAATATGTAGCCCACAGTTCAAACTTTGTGGAGTGGTTCATTAGTCAGTCATAATCACAATTAGGTTTCAGTGGCGCTTCTGAGCAGAATCTAGGATAGGGCCGCGCGTCTGAGGTGACGTGGAGCTATTCTTGGCTCATTAATAGAACAAAAACCTTGAGGACCCTGGAGAGCTCCCGTCTATTATTACCTATTATCGCCGGGCCAAGTGTGCTCTGCTCAGGCGCAGGCGCTAAGATCCGGAGGAACGACTGTGCCCCCCAACGCACCCACCCCCCAGCCCGCTCCCCTACTCTCTCTTACTTCACTCTCTCTCTCTCTCTCCTTCGCTATCAGGGACTCGCTCTCTCTTCTTCGTTTTTTTCTCTCTCTCCCCATCACTCTCTCTCTCTCTCTCTCTCTCTCTCTCTCTCTCTCTCTCTCTCTCTCCCTCGCTCGCTCTTCTCTCTCCATCACTGACTCTGTTTAAAGTCTGAGGCTGACTTGTGCACACACGCTTGCCAGTGTCGGAGGAATGGGAAGCTCAGACGCGTGCTGGTCACATACACAGACTCTCGCTTGACTGTGAGCCCGCCGACCTCTGTGTCCGTCCCCGCAGCTGCAGCACGGACCAGGCTCTGTCACATTTCTCCTGTTGTCGTTCCAAGCACAGCTCCAGAAGACACGGCGCGCTGGGCTATGCGTGTATCCGTGACCGCCAAGGACTCTCGTGGACCGTACTTGTGAGTGACGTGTGTTTCCTCCCTCCTGCACCGAGTCCTGCGCACGCCGCGCCCCCGGACACGCGGCTTGCTCCACGGCAGAGGCGTCACTCGCATAGTTGAGCAGTTGTGTGTTTGCGTGTGGATGCGCTCTTCGGTGCCATGTGGAGCTTACTGTTGATGTTCGCCGCTGCTCCTGGCTGTGGTCCGCGCTGCTGGCCGCTTCTCCGTGGGCCCAGGCTCATCCCGGTGAGTCTTCGAAAGTCTCCCTGTGTCTCTGTGTTTATGTCTGCTGTTTGTGCGCGTGGAGCGTATGGATGCTGCTGTGGGTCAGCGCGCACGTTCTGACCTGTTTAAAGCCTCATACACATGCGCTGCAGAGCGCACAGTCCCGGGAGCCCTGGCTTTAGATGAGTTTGGTCCGCGTGGATCAAACAGGGATGTCATGTGTTGTCAGCCGCCGGCGCCTTCGCTAAAGCCGTTATCTCAGAGCCTCGAGCAGGACAGCAGGGCTGTGAAGTCTGCTCGTGCACGCACACGCAGCAGGCTCAGTCACAGCCGCCTTTGGTGGACTTCAGCTGAATGATTAGAGCCTGTGTTACAACACATACAGAGGTGCGGCTTTTCCGGGTACAACGTGTTCATAGATCATATCAGAGTTATTTGGCCGTGACCCTCAGACTGTTCAGAAGTCAGCCCTGAACCTACAGAACAATAATCCGCTCCACGCAGGCTCGGAGGTAAAGCAGGTGAATTAGTGGAGGGTAATTTGACCTTGAGCAGAGAGTTGTGTATGTGTCCAAGTGTGGACCTCCGAGCTGTGCATGCTGTGTATCTGCTCCATCACAGAATCATACATCACTCTTCTCACACTGCAGACGTGTGGACTAGTGCAGCCACACTCACATCCAGTGTGAGACTCTGACACATCAGGAGAATTATGAAGAAGGCATCTATAGTCCAGCTCTATGACTGTATGGTGTAAAGGTCAAGGGTCAAATTACATGTTCTGATGGCTTGGACTCCTGTGTTGATTTTTGCCCTGATGTTCTGCTAAAACAGTTCTCAGAAAGCTTCTGTATGAGCATACATTTTTTATAGTCAATACAATATTGAACTCTTGTGTCACGTTGTCATTATTAATATTAGTGATCAATAGTAATATCATCATTGTTAAAATGTCTGGAAAAAGTGACTAAACCCACAATCAGAACAGGACTCAGCAGTTTTTATATAAATGAAAATATCAATGATAAGTCTTTGTTGCCGATAATCACAATGATCTAAAATGCGATGCAAGCCATTACTCTTTCTTTTTATCGCACTATTATTACCTGTCCTTCTGAATCCAGACTTTATTTTTTATTCCATCTGATCACAAATCTGCAGAAAAATCAACCCGAGCTGATGAGAAAATGTGCGACAATGATGGCTACAAAAGATACCTCTCGCTGTTTTTCAAATATTATTCCACGGCAAACACACTTGGCAAAAGTAAAAAAAAAAAAAAAAAACATGATCCAGGCATTTTTTTTCGGTGTATTTGAGTTTATTATGACCCAGTTGAGCTCCAGCTGTTGTGCGGTCACCACGGCTCAGTCCGCTGCTCTCTCCTGCTGTGGAGAGTCACCGCTGCCACACTTTGTCAAGATTATTAGGTTAATCCAGGAGTGTACAACCTTTATTAACTATTTCTTTTAGCAGTCGCAAAACAATTCAGCTTATTTAGAGCACAGCGATGTGTCTATATAAGGACTGCATGATAGTGACAAAAAAATCGAATTGCTAGTTTTTCTGTTTGATATTGCAATTTTGAAAACTACAAGCCCTTTTTTTTTTCTGTTTAGCGTGCTTTTGCTACAATTCTAAAATGTCAACCAAGGAAAATTTTAAGAATAATTTGCTTTACTAATCTGAAAAGTGAAACTAAAAGTCTATGCACACAATGTAGGCATTAACAAGCTACAAACCAATTTTGATTGGCTGACGTGCGCCTTAATTTAGTTTGTGTGCACAAACATACTGGGAGACATGCAATGAAATGAAAGAAGCAATATCGAGGCTTTTGCATTTAGCTAATCACAGTTATTATTGGATATCGACTCAGTATCAAAACATTGTCCAAATGAAACAGTGCACAGAGTTGGGTATCTACAGTTTACAATGGTAATAGGGAGGTAAATAATATGATTTGAATCCAAAAGTGTATATGAATGATTCCAAATTTTTTAGGATCTACTTGGGATGTGGTCGAGACCTAGTACTACATTGGAGACTCGAATAATGTGATTATTTAAGTAACTAAATATAATTAAACAAAACTAATAATTGTGTCAATTTCAAAAGCTAATTTAAGTCTTTCTAGGTCACTAGGAATGTCTGTTGCAGCTTTGAATTAGCTAGGTTTATATAAAGATGGGAAATAATTGGCATGGATAGTTAATAATTATGTTATGATTAATAAGTGAAAAGTAAATTGTGATTTTGTGAGGCTTGTTAAGGTATTAACATTTGCATATCTGTATCGCACATATCATTCAAACAAAACCACGTATATGGGTATTGGCTAGAAACAATAGTTATCCCTAGATAGACAATAGACAAAAACATGTAAAAAAAAAAAAAGACACAAAATTGTAATCATGAGTAGAGTAGTCACTTTCACTCAATAGTTTCATATCGTGACATCCCTAAGCCGCACTCTCTTTCTCCTCACTTCAGACTGTTTTCTGTACCAAAGCAGGCCGTTAGCTCCGGCAGCCGCAGACCAGATGGACGGTCGAATCACCAAATCACTCCACCAAGTGTCGGAAGAGGCAGGATACACAATGACTTTTTAAAATGGAAAAGAAAGCTGAAAATAATGATTTTTTTTCTACCCCAAATGCCAATATGGATTGTTTTGAATACTGACAAATCAATAGCCAAGAATAGCCACATTAAATTGACTACAGTCCAGTTTTACAACAAACAAAAGACAGGGGAGTAGTCATGTTTTGTTCAGTATTCGCTAAACTTTTAAAAATAAGCTTCATAATATGTTCTTTATGCAGCAGAGCACATTTAAATATTGGGTTTTCCTGGAGACTTGATATGTCTGATTCTCTAGTGAAAAGGTTACAGTATTCCTCTTAAACCAGTCATATTTCAAATGTGTTTCTAAACTAATATTTATCACAAAATGCATGTGATTACTACAAAGTTTAGCATGTTCTCTTGATTGCGTGTCTATACATGTTATGACTGGCGTGTCTATCTGTTTTCTTAGCAACATGTAAAACCTACTGTGTGCCCATTGAGAGTTTTCCTACCTCCTCTCCAGGATTAGCCTGTCCATGACCCGGTAGACGAGTCGTTTCCCTCCGCTAATGGACTCTGGTTCTACAGACTTAAACTCTATATCTGTAGTCAGATCCGCCGTGGCACCGTGATTGGTCCTCTGCTGCGCTTACGACAAATGTCTCTCCAGATGGATTTTTTTGTTTTTGTGACGATTGCGCAAAACCAGCCAGATTATTGCAGGCTGTTTTAATCAGACCCTTGGCACATTTCTGTAGTAAAAAGGGATCTAACTTGCTGACGATGCTATGAGAATAAAGATGAAGCTTTAAATCTTTGCTATTTATGAGAAAAAAATAATAATTTAACAAGAATATACACATGTAGAGTGCAAATAAAAAGTTTTATTTTTCTGAGAATAAAGTGGAAGTCATAAAGAGAAGCACATTTTCAGATTAAAACTGTAAATTTTAAATGTTTAACATGTGGGACATTGTTTGAAGTCCATTCTTCTGCGTTCTGCCCCAAAGTGACACTAAAGACATCTTAAAAAATTTTTTTTCCCTCATAAAACTACATTTTCAATCTCTTAAAATTTGAAGTTTAGTCCAAAAAAATCATGGGTACGTTTTTTTTTTCTTCTTTTTTTTATTTTCATAATATTATAGATCTTTTCTTGTACATGTAGAATTTTTCAAAGCAATTACTATATCCATTAAATTAGTAGCTTAATTTCATAATAGCAGAGGTTTTTCTCTTGTAACCAAACCTTTTTTATACGTTGTTGTAGGAATGTGTTTGCTGTAATAAGAATTTGTTGTACCAAATACATTCGTAGTCCAGCCCTTCTCCTCTTATCTGGGTTTGAATCCAGGTAAAAACAATTGCCCACCTCTGGTATGGCCCAATTAACAAACAATTATTCACTTAAAAAGAAGGCCAAGCATTAGCACCGTTACATGCTGAGAATAAACCAATCACATGGAAACAGGTGACAGAATTAACCTTTGAGTAAGGAGTACATGTTAATAATCACAATTACTTGATTATACAGTTGTTATAGTCAGTTAGAGCTGTAATTGTGACTGAAATTGAAATGTGATTATTGAACCCCTGCTTGCATCCATGGGTTTATATTAGTTTTCTTTTCAAATGTCCTAATTCGTAAAAGTATTAACAAAAAAAAATAAGGGAAGTAGCTATTATACACATTTTATATTTACAGATAAAAGGCTTATCAACCATAATGAAAACATAACATCAAACAATAACATCAAAAACGTCCTTGCATTTTTGTCACTTAGAAAATGATATCTTTAATGCAAAACGAGGACACAAAATCTGTCTTTGTTCATTTAACTTACATTACGCAACAACGCACACTGTAACGCTGAAGAAGGCGCTTTAATTAGAATAACTTCTCGCCCGCTTTGAATAAAACATCTTAAAGCTAATTAAAAAAGCAACAGAAATGGTCAGAATTATGAACGCCGTTTTCAGAAAAAGTCCTCCGAGCTGAGATTAATTTAGCTTTTTCAAATGTGGGTCACAGGGAAGAGATGTGCTGGACTAAAATAGAGCGGTATTGGAATTGTCAAATGTGTCAAAAGGTACTGATGGTTGTGTTATCGCTTACTGTATAGACCGTTTTTTATTAATGTTTGTTGAAATGAGCTTAAGAACTGATTAACCGTAGTCTTGGTTATCTAAGCTGTTACTAAGAAAGAAACCAAACTGGTGCTGCACAATGATGTAAAGTAGCTGCATATTTCTATGGTTTTAATATTATTGTCATTATGAATGTGCTATTGATCAAATTTCAATTTTATACTATGATTTTTCTTCGAATAGATTGCTAAAATTGTAATAGAGTTACCATGATTATTAGCGTTAACTCCTTTAATGTGCTATAGGCCTACCTTATATGCTTAGTTAAAAACTAATCCTAACAGAAAAAAAATAATTTTACCTTCTTACTTCCGTCCACATGTTTAGCTCACTTACCTAATGTATTCTAAGCCTCCAAATTGTGTTTTAAGCATTTTTCACAGCTGTTTGAAGTGAGGCATGCCGATGCTAATGCTAATGGCAGTTAGCCACAATGCTAACAACGACAATCAACAAACTGTGTGGATTTTGGTGAACAAACGAGACATGATTAGACATCGACATTACAGTGCAGACTAATTGAATGTAGATACATCAACAAGGTATGTGTGCTTGGGGAAATTTATTTTTATTGGGTGTAGCGCCTTTAAACTCACACAGAGGATGTGTTTTGTTACATTTGGTTATGTAGTGCCATACAGAGGGATTATCGGCTGGCGTCGTTTTCCGCTCTACTGCTCATGTCACCTGCAGAAATATGCGCTCTCCGAAACTTTTTTTATAAAAACAAAACATGACGAGAGCTAGCTGTTTCAATTATGAACTAGTATTAACAACGTCTGGCGCATGAAACTTGAGACAGTGTTTTTTCCTCTGCGTTTTTTCACTCTCCTGAATGTAATGTGTATGAGTCGTGAAGATGAATGTTGATTTAGCAGCATGACTTTTGTTTTCTCACAATGATAAACTCTTTGTTTGTGTCAATCAGCTCTTTCTGCTGTCCGGTTGAGCATGTGTTAATGAACAATCCATACATACCTATGCATTAAAACTTGTAGAGTATACAACAATCTAATTTTGTAAGATTTGTCACATATTCTATTGTATCTGTTCATTCTCATCACTTAAGGCCCACTAATGATCTGATTTCAGTTACTATTTAAAAAACTGAGCAACCCGAAAAGTACAGTGAGTTCTTTCAGACTCATAAATCGTCTTATCAGAAAGCTTAGCACAGAAGAATAGCTAAAGAAAAAGTGCTAAAAATCCAAAATGCTAACCCATCTCTCAACACTCATCCTGTTCCATAATACATTCATTTTAGAGCTACAAAACAAATCATCAAATCGAAACTGCTATCTGAACATATGCTGTTACCCATTTGCCAGGATGGAAATATTTGAAGTACCATTTGAAGTTATAATATCTTAGTGCCTTTTACTTAAATCAGATAATCTACTTGAATTTGTGATTATTGTTTTCATCATATCGAATCAGCCCTAATCCCAACCATACACACAATACTGTATTTGTCTAAATATAAACTGACAGCACCTGTTTCTACTCCACCTGCTCCTGACAACCTAGTGCAACCCATCAAAACACAACATTACCTCACCATTTTATTTCATAGCTCACTGCCAGCGAGTGCCAACACTGATTCACCGCATTATGTCCACTGCCACAACCCCCTCCGGCTTCCACGGACCAAAGTGCGCTGTGCGGTGGTATCAACATGTGCTTTGGTTTATTTCTGATGCATGCGGAGGGGGGTAGTAGTGGTGGTGGTGTTGGTAGTGCGGTGACAGGGGCGTCAGCGAAGCATCACGCCCCTGTCACCGCGCAACACTCCGACTCTGGGTTAACCAAACACAAAAAAGAAGAAGAGAGGGAGGAAATGACAAGACAAGACAATGGAAGAAAAGAGATGTTTGGCCTTCAGTCTGAGGTTTTCCGGAGCGAGGGACAGAAAAGGGGGCCGCCAGTAAACAGAACACTTATTGTAATGGGCAGAACTGGGGCTGGCACGTCTTTCGCTCACGCCAACGCGGGCCTGCGACTGCTTCCCATCCATCTCCGCCGCCTCGCCGACTGTTTAACCCGCCTGAAAGTACACAAGTGTCCAACAAGCAAAGAAGCAGGACGGAAATTGACAAAACATGATGCATCGGCTTTGTGCTGTGATAGGTTACAGTAATTACACCGGACAAAGAGTGTTCTGTTGTCATGGTTGTGTTAAATACAAACAGTGCTCTGCTTCGAGAGGTTTAGTCTGTTTATATTGGCATAGTAGCATAAGCACTTAAATAGCCTATTAAATTACAAGTATTGAGATTGATAACACTAATAAATAAGCAAATAAAAATCACTTAAATAAGAGTATATTTATTATATTTGTTCCCATGTATCTTTCTATAGAAAAATGTATCCTTTAGCCATATTTTTTTCCCAATCCCTATTAAAGATTTACCCATTTTTTGGTTCCTAAAAATAGTAAGCAAACAAAAATCATATAATTTAGTCCATATATTTTGCTCACTGACAAAATGCTATCTGAGCCTCCAAATTGTTCACCACAATGTGTTTTAAGGCTTTTTCACAGCTGTTAGAAGTGAGGCATGCCGGTATGCTAACAGCAGCTAACCACATTGCTAACAACAACAACAACAGACAAATTGAGTGGACTTTGGTGAACAAAGGAGACATTATTACACGTACATAGGACATTGCAGACTTGCTAGGGGCAAACTGATTATAAGTTTTTTTTTTTTTTTTTTTTTTTTATAAGTTGCAGTGTTACTTTAGCTTTTTGCCAATAATTGTTGACATGCTCATAAACTTAAGCATTCTTATGTTCAAGAATACATTTTTTTAAATTATTTTTGCCACCCACTTTTCTTGGCATCACACTTTCTGTTTAGCTTTATTAAGATAGCTAGCATGATAGCTTGTCTGTCTCGAAGGGCAATCTCAAACAGATCTAATGACACTTAAAATAAACCAGCGACTGACTTCTACAAGCTAACTGCAGCTAAACCATTAGTGCTCTGCCAGGAAAAGTGGGTGGGGCAGAATAAGGTAAATACCACTAGACCGTAAATCCTGGTCGCTCCAAATAAGAAGGCGTGTGCTTCGATGAGTTGACGTGGCCTTGATGATGTTTGCTCATGTCCTTCTCTGTATGTTAATGAAGGATCCTCTTATACAGCACACAAGGTCAAATGTTACGTGTCAAGAACCTAATATGGCAGTAGATCACAGGTTCAACTACACTGGATACTATAAATACAACCACTTCATATGGATTTCTATCAGATGCGTTGTTTCCTAATTTAGTACAGCGTTAATAATGTTATTTCTTTCTTTCAGCTTTTTTGTTACACTTAAGACAGTAAGAAATGATATCAAGTAGCAAGCCTATTTCTTACTATCTAAACCAAACTGGAAAATGGTTATCATGACACCACAGCATAGAAATAATGCTTTCAATGTGAACAAAATTCTCTATGCAAAAGTATAGAGACTGAAGCAGACCGTCAGTATTGTCTGTGTGTTTGCTGCTTTTCTAGCCTGCTGACTAGTTCTGGGTTATAAATCTAGCCTTAAAGCTGCTTTGATTGAGTAGAAGTGGGAAAGTGCTGACATTTACAAACAGCAGGACTGAAAATGCCTCATGGACCTCGTATTGGCCACATCATCATTACCATGATCATTTCGGTCAGGCTCAGTGGACTGTTGTGTACACACCTCCTCTTCACTAGTCTGGCTTCTTTTTAATAGTTATGTGAGCGCACAGCTTTCCATGAGCAGCTTCAGTGCACAGGACAGTAACAGCTCTCAGTGGGAAGTCATATGTCAACATTGTGGGATAATCGGAGTAAGGATTATTCAGGTACACAACAAAAATAATATAGTTTATTTCATTATGTAGAAAAAAAAAATAACTTTAAAAGAAAAAAATGTTTTGTTGGTTATGTTTTAGTTTAATGTATAGAAAGTGTAACATATTAGAAGTAAGCTATTTTGAATTGTAAAATCATTTAAAGTGATACTACATAACTTTGTTGAAGTGGAAAAACACAAAAACACACACATTATCCCACAATGCTTTCTTCATGGCTGTCCTCAGGGTTGTCCAGTTCCTGTATAACCAGAGCAGGAGCTGTGTTTGCATTGCCGGCAGTAAGGCAGACCTGTTCCCAGTGCATGTTGGACTTCGCCAGGGCGGTCCTTTGAAACCGGTACTGTTCATTGTTTCAGAGACCGGAGGGTGTCCAGTTTGGGGACCACAGGATCTCATCTCGGATGTTTGCAGATGATGTTCTGACGGCTTTTTCAAACCAGGACCTACAACATGCACTGGGTTGGTTTGCAGCCGAGTGTGAAGCGGCTGGGTTGAAAATCAGCTCCTCTAAATGTGAGGCCATGGTTCTCGACCGGAAAAAGGTGCCTTCCCTTCTCCAGGTGGATGGAGAGTCCTTGTGAGAGTGGAGGAGTTCAAGTGGCTCGAGGTCTTGCTCACGAGTGAGGGAAGGATGGAGCGTGAGATTGACAGGAGGATCCGGGTAGCATCTGCAGTGATGTGATCGCTGTATCAAACTGTTGTGGTGAAGGAGCTGAGTCGAAAAGCAAAGCTCTTGTTTTTTTGGTCAATCTAAGTTCGAATCCTCACTTATGAGTTTCCTTGCAGGGTGGCTCTGCGCACCCTTAGTAACAAAAGAGGAACTCAGGGTAGAGTCTGCTGCTTCTCCACGTCAAGAGGAGCCAGCTGAGGTCACTGGTATAGGCTCCAGTGACCCAAAACCCTTAGTAGGAACCAGCGGTAGAAAATTACCATAGGTTTTATTTTGACAGAACTGGGCATTTAAAGGCGCTATACCTGATTCGTGCTTCCTTAAAAAGAAGCTATACCTTAAACTTCCACACACAGTGTTTCAAACTGTGCAGTTTCCAAACAAAATGGACATTGTTAGATGAAATGTAAACTAATTTTCACTTCTGTGCTGATGGGTTGATGATGAGAAGTTATTTACTCGTAAGTAATTTTCTTTTCATTTTGTTTTTCGGAAAGTTTGATTTTATGATTTGGGGTACAAACACCACTAACATTTGATATAGTGACTTTTGAGTGACCCCTTCGGTAAAGCAGTTCAACGTAGCATATAAAGTAATTGATGTTTATGTTTTCAATGGGTGGTTTGCCCTGCTCTTTGAATGCATTCAGCTGTAAGCATGCAGTGATGAATCAAACGTCTAATCAATATGTCCTGTTGATGCCACTGCTTGTCCACAGACAGAGTTAGCTCCTTTTAAGATCATGTAAAAGGAAGCTCATCAAGCCTCCTTTTGGTACTATCGATTTGGACCGGAAATAATGCTTTGCTGCACAAAAGAGGGAGCTGCAGGTAAATGACTCTGATAATCACAACAATGGTGGCAATGATATTAAGCACACAGCTTTAATGATATCTTCTAAACGCACGGTGTGGAACGGAGAGCGAGGCTGGATTCGTTTGTTTTTCATCAGTGATCAGCTGATGGCGCGTGTATGTGTGTGTGTGGACTACAAAGGGCTACTGTTTTCAGGGCGAGCACCGGGAAGAGACATTCTTATTCTGTGCAAAGCAGCCCTGTGTCGGAAAACATTGTGTAGGGCATTGTACATGAAGTATAGAGCTTTTATGCTACATTCATGTGGTCCTCGGGTGCTCCGGGTTTTCGACCTTGTTTGCATTCATGTGCTTTTCACGTATACTGTATATTTCAGGGTCTAATGGCTTTTCAACTCGGAAAGGTAGTATTTATAAGGTTAGAACTAACAATGAGATCTGTTGTTGTTAGCCTGTCCAAAAGCTTTCATTAGCTAATGTTATGTTGGCAATTAATTGAACAAAAGATGATCTTTCTGGCGCAGATCTGTCGTTTTTAAGATATAATCAAGCTAAAGGAAAATCCCCAATTGTTGTAGTTTTAGTCAGTGAGCTACAATTATGGCGAAAAAACGTGACATCAGGTGTTGTGCTTGGGCAGCAGTTTTTGATGCAAGTTACCAAGCAGTTGTTCCAAGCTGTTTGGTCATTCATGTGCATTTTTCTACTAAAAAAAAGGCATTTGTTTATTTTAATAATGAAAAGTGTTGGCATTATGTTACTAATCCCTAAGATGCTATACTTCTATTTTAGCTCCCAAGCAAACAAGCAACTTTCAACTTTCAGTCGACATGTTTTTCTCACTTACCTAAGGCATTCTGAGTCACTGAATTGTTTGCCACAATGTGTTTTAAGTAGTGCTGTCAAGCGAATAAAAAACGGAAGAGATTAATTAATTATGATCTGTAATTAATTAATCTAATTAATCTATTTTTAATCTCACCTAAAAATGGATGAAAAAATACTCAACTTCAGTGTTTTTGTTTTGTTTTTATCCAATTTAATGAGTTACGTTATTGTTGCAGATAGAAAATATTAATATATTGCAAAAAATGAAGACTTTAGGAAGTCTTTTGTTACTAAGTTGTCAAGTTAAACACCCTTATGTCTACTTTGCAACTCGCATATGGAAACAATGAAGTTAAAGATTTCAAAGTAGATTAATGCGATTAAAAATGAACTCAATTCATTTTTTAGATTAATTAGATTAATTGAGATTAATTATTAATCTCAATTGATGCACTAATTTGACACCCCTAGTTTTAGACTCTTATCACAGCGAGACATGGTATGCTAACGACAGTAGCCACAATGCTAACAACAATAACACGGTACATATGCTGCGTTCTAGGAAACTGGGATATTTTCCCACTTGAGAAATACTGATTCAACTCATATGTAAACATTATGGCTAATGCTAACCTTTACGCTTATGTTGTTTACATAGTTTTTGTGGCTGTTAAACCCCAAGATAATTTTTTTTGTGGTGATTGTTGAGCGTATTTACGTATAAAGTGGAACTTTCTCAACCAGGTCCCAGTTCACAAGTATAGTATTTACCAGTACGAATGGCGTTACAGTGCTTTTTTGCAAGTAGGAAGTTGGAAATATCCCAGTTGCCTAATGCACCACTATACATGGATGGAACTCTGCAAACTAATTTTCATCTCAGTTGATACATTAACGATATATAAGATTATTTTCTTGTGTAAATGAGTTGTGTAGTACAGATGACTAGTGTTTTGTCTGATTTATAATTTTATGGAAAAATAACTATTTATTAGCAGTAATTAGTTTATATTTATTAAACAAAATTCTGACTTCTCTACAATCTAAGTACAAACTGACACATATAGGCCAACAGAAAATGTCTATAGACTCATATTGACGAGACAACAAGCAAAGCGCCGTCTCCAGGCTGAAGCAGGTGTGTTTCTGGATGTTCTTTGAAGACTGTGCACCTCCAGGAGCAGCCAAATCCACAGCTTTCAAACGTGTGGCGGTGATTTTGTACAAAGAGCATTAGACAGACTTGTGAAGGAGAGATACTTCAGAAACATGCTGGTGATAATGGGAGGAGGAAGCCCAACATATGGTCTCCAACACCCTGCACTGCCGCTAGCAACACACAGAGAGAGAGAGAACAGGGGAGGGGAGAGAGAGATAGAGGGAGAGAGAGAACAGGCAGGGGAGAGAGAGATAGAGGGAGAGAGAGAACAGGCAGGGGAGAGAGAGAGGGATAGAGGGAGAGTGAATAGGAGAGATTATGGAAGAGAGATGGATTGAGAGAAAGAGGAAAGAGAAATAGAGTTAGAGAGAGAAAGAAAGAAAAAAGTGAGAGAAAGAGAGTGAGAGATGAAACAGCGAGAAACAGACAAAATGAGTGTGAATATGGGAGAGAAGAGAGACAGAGGGAGGGAGAGAAAGAGAAAAAGACTGGATGAAAGAGAAATGGAGAGAGAAAGAAAAGAGACCGAGAGAAAGGAAGAGACTAGACAGAATGAGAGAGAGAGAGAATTAGAGGGAGGGAGAAAAGACAGAGATGGACAGAGATGGGAGAGTGAGTGACAGAAAGAGAGCGATAGTGAAAGAGAGAAACAGAAAGATGAAGAGAGGGACAGTATCAGGGAGAAAGAGAAGAGAAAGAACGAGACAGAGTGAAAGAGAGAGGAAGAATGAGTGAGAGAGGGTGAGATGAGAAAAGAGGGGAAAGATAGCAGTAGAGAAAGGGAAAGAGAGAGAGAGAAGAGACAGATAACAGGGAGGGGAGAGAGGGGCAAATGCAAGTGAGAGATTATGGAGAGAGATGGGAGGAGAGAATAGGGAAAGATATAACAAAGAGAGATAGAGGGAGAGAGATGAATAGTAGAAATGAGACTGAGAGAAACACAAAGACAGAAGAGGAGAAAGAACGAGAGGGGGAGAGATAGCAGGAGAAGAAAGACAAAGATGGTAGAGAGAAGGACAGAAAAATATATGGTGGGAGAGTGAGGAGAGAAAGAAAGAGGAAGAGAGGGGTGAGAGCCACAGAGAAAGGTTTAAAGGGGGAAAAAGAAGAGTGAAAAAGAGACACGGTGAAAGAGAGAGAGAGAGACAGACAGACAGAGAGAAAGAAAATGATGGGGAGAGATGGCGGGAGAGAGATCGAAGAGACGATGAAAGACAGGGAGGGGAGAGAGGGATGAAAGGAGAGCGAGTGAGATAGATGGGAGAGAGAAAGCGAAAAGAGAGAGAAAGAAGAAAATAAAAAGAGAGATAGTGAGAGAGCGAGAAGAAAGACAAAGAGGAGAGAGAGCGGGCGAGAGAAATTCAGAAACATGTTTTGTTTTGGGGGAAAGAGAAGAGAAAGAATGAGACGTGAAAGAGAGAGGGAGTGAAGTGAAAGAGGGGAGAGAGATAGATGCAGAGATAGAAGAGAGACCGAGAGGGAGAGATAAGGCTGGCAGTCAGGGGAAAGAGAGGGAGTGAGAGAAAGAGACAAAGAAAGAGAGAGAGAGAGAGAGGGAAAGCGAAAGAGAGAGATTATGGGAGAGAGAAAGAGAGAAGAGACAGGGTGAAAGAGAAGAGATAGCAGGAGAGAAAGGGGAGTTATAGCAGGAGAGAGAGATGAAAGAGACAGAGAGAGGGTTAGAGGTGAAAGCTAGTGAGAGAGTATGGTAGAGGGAAGAGAGACAGATGGAGAGAAACAGGGTTGAAGAGAGAGATAATAAGAGGGAGAGAGAGAAGAAAAAAGACAAAGATTGTAGAGAAAAGGAAAAGACAAAAAGATGGTGGGAGAGAGAAGAGAGAAAGAAAGATGAAGAGAGGAGAGAGAGCAGAAGAGAGATTTTAAAGGGGAAAGAGAAGAGAGAGAGAGAAAGAAAATGAGAGAGGGAGAGGAAAGAGAAAGAGGAAGACAGGTATAGAAGGGAAGAGAAAAAGCTGAAGAGAGAGAGAAGAGAAATGGACAGGGGAAAGAGAGGGAGTGAGAGAGAGAGAGAGAGAGAGAGAGAGACAAAGAAAAACACCTTGTACAGCCTCTTCTGCGCTGCTTCTGAGTGGGACATCACTGTGGTGGCTTTTATCACATTGTCCAAATGGTGCCTCTCTTACAGCGCTCTCTACAAAGTAACTCCTCCTCTTCACGCATGTTTACAACTCCAGCCGCTTCACTGTTTATGTCATTAAAATAAATGAAAGTTACCTGTTCAGAAGACATTTGGAGAAGTCGTCAGAGTGCTTCGTTGCTAGTACTGGAGGAATCTAGTTTGGCTCGGCTTCTTATCCTCTTGTTTCCTCTTTTCACCATTTCAAAACCGACTTTCTTTTGTGGCTTCTTAGTTGTGGATTTTTCTCTGTTATTGCAAAAAAGTTATCACTAACAGAAGGAAAGCTACAGTTTCAAGAAATTGCTAAAAACTGTGATGCTGAGGTGATGACGTAAACATGGCAGCTTCTAACGTACAGAGAGCAAAGTGTGTATCTTGCACATTACGTAACATACGTACTCAAAGCACATAGTTAAGTTAGTCCTGCAAGGACCATATTGATTGACAAGATAGTCTAATTTGGTTCTTTTGGTCTTTTGATAATAAATTAAAGGTTATATTGGCAGGCCATTATCAAATGAGACAGCCTCTACTTTTTAATCATGTACTGTATGTATTTATTTCATATTTATTATTATCATTTTATTTTAATGTTTACCATAAGGTTTTTTATATATCTATAAACTTTTAATGACAAATCTACATTTAGCAATAGTTGTCTTTTGTAAAAACTTTGTTTTAAATACACTGATTGATCACTGATTAATCAGAGTTCTCAAACTTTTCAGATCGGGACCTCCAAAACAGCCATGCAACCAACTTGTAACACCCACAGCAAAAAGAAAATAGATGTTTGTAATCATTTCAAGATGGAAACCCAACTGGGATTACATTTACATACTTTGGTTTTATATCGCTTTATCTGACTAAACTCAAACATTGCTGCTTTCATATGAAATACAAAGACAAAATACCAAATGATAACTATAGAAATATATACTGAAATCATCTCACGACGCCTTACATTTTGCTTCGGACCCCGGGGGGTCCTGGCCCCCACTTTGTGAACCACTGCTTTAAGCTGCACTGTGTAACTTTGGGACAAAAAAGGACTTGAATAAAAGCATGTTTTTGTTAAAGTTTTTTGTTGCACTAAATAAATAATACAGTCTGCAAATTGCCTCCTCTGGGATGGTTTCATAGCAAAGATGTTAATGGGCTTCAAGGTGCTGTTCCCGATTTTTGCTTCCTTAAAAATGTGAACACACAGAAATAATTGATTTTTAAACTTCCGACATCAGTCTACATGTTTTTCTCACATACCTAATGTATTTCTGAGCATTTCTTAAGCTTTTTTTCACAGCTGCATTAGCAACATCAACAGACACATTTAGTGTTTTTAGAGTTTGGTGAACAAACAGGACATTATCAGACATGTCAGGACATTGTGGACTGAATAGAAACAACACCAAGATATATGTGCTAGGGAATTGACTTGAAATCATTTAATTGTAAAAAATGGTGTATAGTACCTTTAACAACTACATTTATTCCCATTCAAAATGTCCCAAAATATGATTTTAACTATATACTGCATGTCTACTGAATTGCACAGTTGACTTTTCACTTTCAGAAAGTTACTCAGTACTTTAGGAATTTATATCTATGAAATTAACTGGATTTCCATTTGGTGATCTTTTTAGTGTAATTTCGAACAGCAGCTTGCAGTGTTTGAGTGAAAAGTCAAAAGGTGCACAAGTTGTTTGTTAAGCTCACACACCCGCAGCATTACATGGTGTTAAAGTGAGCTCCGACTTGACAGCCTGTGGAGCGGACAACCCTAACAGAGAGAGACACCTCCGCACGCAGCCAGGTGAGATGGGGAAACCAATAGACTCAGCAAACCTCCGCGACCTTCCCTCTAGATTGAAACCTGTGACAGAGCCATTGGTTCAGTCTCTGTGTGTTATTTGGGACATGCTGGTGATGGGTGTGCGACGGCATGCCTGTGATGTGTTCCTCTGTCAGTAAGAGGCCTGACACTTCTTCAATACTCCGCTGAAGGCTGGAGATGGAGGTTCCTTTCAGGTTTCTGAGCAAAAATGTGTTCACACTATAAGCCGGGTCACTGGAGCTGACACGAGACTGGAAACAGCTGCTTGTTGACTGGTTCCGTGTGTGTAGTTAAACAGGGTTCCCACGGGTCCTGGAAAACATTTTTCACACATGAAAAATGAGAAAACAAACCAGATTTTTGTAATGCACACAGCCGACTCTAAAAGGCCTTATGTGTAAGATAGCTGAAATAATAATAATTAAAACAAAACAAAAGAGTACTAATGCAAACTGCAAAAATATAGGATCTGCAAACCCTGATTGCAAGATTACACCCAAACCTCATGGGGAAAGACCCCAGACCTGCCTCACATCACAGCACCCCAAATCAAAATGTTTCCACAACCATTTCAACAGGATTCTCATTTAGCGTTTTTTTCACTTCTCTGTTTAACCAAATATTTTCATTGGAAATATGTATTTGAACAAAATAGACTCAACAATATTTTGATTTTAGATTAGCATCATTCTATTTTCTATTAGCAATCATGTTCTTCAGCTACTGGAAATTGAAGAAAATGATTGCCAATTGACTTAATTTGTCAAAAGTCTCTGGGGGAGGACCCCTAGCCCTCCACTCATGTTTTCACCTCACACCACAGCCGAAAGACTAACTGATGCCCATGAACCACACCAAAAATTGTCCATGTCTCACTTTGAGCTCAGATTAAGTTTTGAGACATCTGGCCATACACTGTGTTATACTTACTGTCATAAAAAATAATGATTGTCATAAATATGGACTACTGGGCTGCAACAAACTTGGCAAAAAAGGCTAAATATTGGTGATCTAGATGTCGTAATTAACCCTGTTAAAGTGCTGTACACGAGCACATTGGACAGACTATAGTTGTCACTTACAGGAGTAGAAAATACTGTTTAGAAATGGCATTTGTATGTTTTTGAACGTTAAACATGCTATTGAGTATCTTTGCACTCTCATGTATTGCAATGTTCTTACTGAAAGTATGTCACGTCAACAGTCAATCATTCCCTCAACCCTGTATTTGGTGTAAGTGCTTATGCACTGGCAGCAAATGGAATTACCATGAAAAAACAGTGCCTTGACACACGAATAGAAGCATGCAGTAGTGATAAAAGCACTTTGGCTTTGAAAATGCTCAGAAAAAGTCACATAAAGCAACACAGATAAGTTGTCAACATATACTCAAGTGAAAACTAGCTCGCCTAAAATCCAGGAAGTTGTTTAGAATTTGGCTATCCTACATTATCACAGAGTTGTGAAAGGTTTGCATCAAGGCTACTCAGCTTAGCTTCTCGAAGGTCAGATTTTTTGGTGAGCCTTGGCTTCTTGGCTCACACAAAGCATCATGAGATAGGTCTTAACAATGTAAAACACAACCAAGTCTCCAAAGAAAACGTACATATACAATGGAATGTCAAAAACGGATTTCTACGCCTTTTTTACGTCAAAGGCATGTATGTTGCGCCAAAACGTAAAATAACCGCAAATTTTGGTTGAAGCCACGTGGTGACCTTTTTTGATTGGGTGGGGGGTTAACGGGTAAATCTTAATCTACCCTAAGCCTAATCCCTAAACTTGCCCATTTTAGAAACTTGAAGCCTAAACATACTTGTTTAATCCAAAGACATTTAGTTGTTTATCTTCGTTTTCTGTGTTGGTAAAACAATACCTGTGACAAAACAAAATACAAAAGACTTTGTCAGCATTACTCTACTTGGACGTTTGCTTTTTTTACTCAAACAAGGTCTAAACCAGGGCCAAACCAAGTCTAGCAGAATAATAATAAAAAAAAGATGACATAAGTCTGCCCGTGGGCACTGCCAGTAAATTAGTGCGAACCTAAGATTAAATCAATAAATAAGAACAAATATTTATACTGGATTTAACTGGTTGGAGGGCTTGATCTGGCCCCCAGGCCTTTGGTTGAATAGTCCTGATTTACATCGCAAGGCTGCTGTTTTTGGAAAAAATAAAGTTACAGCATTGTAAATGTTCAAGTGTATAAGGTGATAAGTAAATCACTAATTGGTGTGTTAGTTGCTAAGTTTTTTATTAGTTAGAAATCACATTCCATTTTTTTACATGAAAATCTTTGCTGCATTAATTTAGTGAGCAAACCTCTGAATTTGTGGTATTATGAGGGCTGTCTGGGTCAAATATTTGTCCAGAACATTGCGATACTCACTGATTTTGAGAAAGAAGGACCTTCGATTGATAGCACATCAAACAATTATTGAGATATCGCCCAGCCCTAATTTCACGTTGTATGTCACTGTTATTAAATCACTTTAATCAATCGTAGCAGCCACAACAGCTTGTGTTGACATGGAACAGACCATATTTTTCTGGTTTATTGAAACGTAAAGATCACATTTTTGTGCTTTTCGACAAGTTAGCGTTCTGTTCTTGTTCTTTTCCTTGTATTCCCTACAACCATATGTAGATAAGAAAACCACCAAACCATTTTCAAAAAGCGTAAAATTCAGATTTTAAGAAAGTTGTGCCGGCTCGATTTGCAAATCACACCGACAACATTCTAATGATAACCGCGCAGACGTCTGTTAACAGCCACAGAAGTCAAACACACGTGCTCCTTTTTATCTTTGCAAGCAGAGTCATTCATAAATTAGGCTGCTTACATTAATATTCAGGAGAAATCTCAAAGTCGGCATCAACATGCAAAGTGTTGAGGACGCGTAAGGACAGCTTTTAAAATCTCCTCCTGGCTCTTAATGAGGAAATAAATAGGATATCATTTCGCGCGGATAAATAGGCACTTTTGGCTCAGATACACACTCGGAGTGAAAAGAAAAACACTGTTTACAACTTGCTTTTATTCCTGTCTTTTAGCCTTCAGTCCCATCAGTGATAATTATCTTTTACTAAGCGGGTTAATTGCCGCGCTCTGGCTGCTGAAATAAATCACTAGAATCAGCAGAAGCAGCAGCAGCACAGTAGAAAATTCTTTTACCAACTTCAGCCCCGGTCAGAAGATGAGCCCGATCACATCCGTCCTCTCACGGGGGAAGGACATTGAATCTGTTCCGACGTTCTTAGAAATTTGTGACTAGATGGAATTAAGCTGTAGAAGAAAGAACCCTTCATCAGATTTCCAGAAGCTAAAAGCCGGAAAATCACAGCTTAAGAGGAAAATTAGCAGAAGACAAGTCGGTTAGTGCCAGGTTTTTACTGAATTGCTCAAATTAAAGTTCTGCCAAATGTTGCGTCACTGAATTATGTATTAAAGACCCACCAAGTTTTTTTTTTTTTATCTTATGGCAGAGGTGTCGGACTGGGGAGGTAAATGGTACTAGTTTCCCCGGGGTCCAGGACAGGAAAGGGCCCCCAAAAGCTGGTCATGTTTGTTTGTGAGCAAATGCATCAACATTGTTTGTCTAAATGTAATTATTTGTGACATCAAAAAGCTTCACCACTTTTATAAAATGTAGCAAATAAACTTTATCCAAAGAAAAACGCAGAATGATGACAAATATTAACTTGGTAATAAATTAACAACTAAAATAGCTAGGGATTAAATATTATAAGGAATAGTTAGCACATTTCAGAGAACACAAGTAGTCATTTTTGCATAATTTAGACAAGCGTATCTCGTAAAAATATAGAAGTTAAAGTGCTAAAATGTGAAAGTGTGTTTTTAATATCTATTTCATTCTATTTTTGTCTTTATGCGAGTAAGTGCAGTGGTTCCAACTCTATAGTTTTGACACAAAAACAATTAAATGTTGTGTTTTGTAGTCGTTATGGCAATACAAATCTTGAAAGTTAATTTTGTAAAGCACGAAAAACATTTCTGGAATTATAAAGCCTTAAAACCTTCACTTGGAGAATCAAAACTAATAATTATTAGTTCATAAAAGCACTGGTCCAGAGTTGCAGAAAACAGAATGAGCCTCACATGATGCTCTCATTTGGGTTGCCAGTTTGGTTTAGAGCCGTGAGTCAGGAACATGTTTGAGTTTGAACTGATGTTGCACCAGGACAGACACAACTGTCTGTGATAGGCTCATCCACTTGTTTCTATACAGTTTTCATTGGGCTCCACCCAAAATGTGTTAAAATTCAAATCTTAGAAACAAACCATGACAAAGAGTCGTCTGAAAAGTGACTTTTTCGTTATTACCCATGATTCATGGTAAATCTTGATTGGTCAGCAGCTTCACACTCTGGCAATCCAAGTTCATCTGTGATTTTAATACCCTTTTGAAACCACTAGTCTTGCATGGTTCCTTTAATTCATTAAGTTATTGTTCAAGCATTATTAAGGCTAATTATGGTATAGGTATTATAAAGTAGTACCATAAAACCTTCTAATTTAAATAAAATAATTAGTATACCAATACAAATTTTGATCGATCAAGACTCCATCGACCGGTTAATTGAAAAAACAACAAAATTACTTCTTTGCAAGAGTTTCTATGTCCACCATGTGTTTTCTCATAAACCAATCATGTTCTCCTCGCAGAATGAACCTGTAGCGTTAAGTGCACATCGGCCAGTTTTAGGAGTCCTAGTCTTCCTCCTTGTCCCTGGAGTTGTAGCTGCTGCGCCGCGAGTCAGAGCTTTGTGCTTACTGTGGATTAACAGCACACTTTAATCACAAGACGGACCGGAGCACTCAGTCCTACAGCCAGTGTGGAGACTGATCATCCATCAATCCCTCAGCAGCCCTTCCCGCCCCGGCACACCGCACCACACCGCACCGCTGCCCACTTCTTTAAATTAATTTGCACATTTTTTTGCTGCCTGTGCCCCCCAGTCCCCGTAAGTGATATCTGCACTCCAATCTCACTTGAAAACTCCATCAAATATTTACAAAGGCAACACAAACCCGCATTTATTTCAGTCCCCTTTTTCATCTGAAGCACAGCGCACCAATCAAGCCTTGATCTGTTTAAAGCCCCGGGGGAGTCTTCCACAAAGAAACAGGCATCTCTGAAAGCCGTAAATGTTCCTGCTGCAATCCCGACTCCGTTATGTGCGCTCCGTGGAACTGCAGAACAAGGTTGTTAATATTTACACTAATTTTGGGGATTGCGACCTCAGTCTGGGAGTTACAATGTGTACTCTTTGTTCTGATTGTTAAGGGCGATGCGTTTTGTTGTTGTAATAGTTGTAATTAGCTGCTGGTTGATGAGATTAAAGGTGAATGCCTAATGAAAGTAATAATCAAGTAAGAGATTGAGGCATTTTAGCTTTGCTGTTGAGTAATGTGTGACTGCAAGATCGTTTTGATGGTATTGAAGTATTTTGAATTGTACACGATTTATTTTCATTCCAATAAACAATTTTGAAATGAATAAAACTATTCTCCACATGACTTTTTGGGGAACTTCTCAAAGTTTGTGGTCCACAACCGGGTTTTGGTCAAGAATTCTAACATAGAGCAAAGAGTCGTGGTTAAAAGGCTAAAGGTCTCACAGTGAAACAGAGACACTCAAGATGCATCAAGCTCGTACTGATCATTTGGAATCTTGATTACAGACTGAGCTCTCTTGTCAGTCCAACAATCTTTAGCTTTTTACAAACAGCACACACTGACAATTTCTGAATTTCTCTCCTGCTCTTCTTTTTTCCCCATATATACGTGTTGATAAGCTTTGTAGGGAGAGTCCCTGCATCCCCAGGAGGGAAGTGGGGGAAGTGGGCTAGCTAGTGCGACTCAAAGCTAAGCAGAGCTCTTCACATGCCACAATATACACACTAACCCTAACCATATCTTTTCACTGTGTCCACAATCTATCGTGCAGTGTAGAAGGATTATTTGTTAATTAACCTAGGGGAATGTGCATGCAACAGGTTTGCAGAAAGACTGATTGACACAAGCTGTAGCAGCAACACTGGCCAGCGCTGTTGTCAGCAAACTACATGAGTTTATCTTTCACAAAAACAAAAGTTGTGCTGTTAAATGAACATTTGTGACTAAAATGTGTCTTTCTGCTGTGACTGTTTTGTCACTTTTTGTTTACTTGAAAAAATATATTTTCTGAGCTTTTCAATAAACAATTGCTTAGCGTGCATGAATCAATTAACATAGAACTGTGTATTTTGCATATGTCGCCTTTAAAGCTCATAAAAGTCAATTATTTTTATTGTTTAAGATACAAAATGTCCATGTCTACAACTTCCCACCCACATTCTCAATTATATCACTTAGAAATTCAGTCCAAATAACTTCTTTTTTGTAATGGCAACTTTGAGAATTGGCCGCACAGACAGGCACAGCGAGACAGTGAAGGGCCAGCGGGTGTGGATGTTAAGAGAGATGTGAGCCGGACTAAAGGAGCGCTCACTGGAGATGAAGAGGAGGAGGCCAGTGCTGCTGAAGGCTCTTCCCCCGGACCTTTGACAAATTGGGCTCCATACACATCTCGCCGGCCCCCAGTCGCAGTGTGTCTCCGAGGAGGAAGCGGCATCTCCCAAGCATTAAAGTGGAAAAACCAACGCCAGTGCAAGAATTTAATGAGCTCGCGGTGACACAAGACTTGGCATGTAGGGATTTGCTGTGTATCTCTCTGCTTTGGGTTGAGCTTTATCCTCCCCTGTACTGCACTGGGACTGGATACTCACGGGTCGGAACCAGTCCAGTTCTACTATAGGCTTCATTTAAGGCCATCAAACACCAGAGAGGAGGAGAGGTTTTCTTCACTTCTTTAGTAGTGAAAGAAAGCCTTAAGTGGAGATAGATCGAGAATAATTCAAAACAAATCACAACCTTCTAGGTGAGCAGCTAAAATGAATATTGTTAAGATGTAGTTTTTTTGCTGTATTGCAGAACTTAAAGAGACCTTTTTGCAATGTGTCGGCATAGTACAGTGTCATTCATTTCCACCACCTGGACCAATGACATGATCCCATTTTAGGACATAAACTATAGCACTGTTAAATACATATTTGGACCATTGGATCACTTTATCCATCTCCATGTCTTCGTATCTATATTTGACAGAATATAATCCCTTAAGCCCACTTTTGTGTTGTAATTGTTGAACGTTGAGTTGTGAAGTTATCGTTCTGATGCGCCGTTCACGTTATGTTTCCCCCACGGAGGTTCGTTTGTGGGCGTGGCCTCTGGTGCTGACTAGTTACATTGTTTTAAAAGCGTAGTCACCAAAATAACAACGCAACTCCTGTCTATTGCATTTCCAAAACCTGTTAGAAGAGGACAATCTTAAACAAATGTGTCACTTGTCGAAGATTTTAACAGTCACGACAAAATGAACACTCTTGCATCTAGAAATGTCAAGATTATAAGACTAAGGATAAATACAAATGAGTGAGAAAAAGTGGCATGGGAGACAATGAGAATGAACAAAAATGAAAGATTATACCCAGAATCGTAAATAATTGCCGACTCGTGATATTTTATTTTGCTATAATTGAAACACAAAGTTTGATATTGCGATTAGTTGTATCTATGAATACATAAAACACAACATCCCTTACAGAGTTTTTGTTCTTTGCTCTCTCTGCTAAAGCAGCAGACTCTGAAGTACTGAAGCGACTGTCTTGTCACTTCCTCCGAACATGGCTGCAGTTGAAAGGTTTCCGGAGCGGATCACTGGAGGTGTGCTCCCTGTGCCAGATGTGCAACAGCTGGACTTCACTAATCCACACGAGCCTTGGGGCCGCTCGTCTCCTGCTCCGTCAGCCTCGCTCACCTGTCCTCACTCCTACATCTCTCTTGATTGGCTTTTGTAATGTTCGTCATCATTTCTCCCCAGTGGTCTCGGCGCAAAAAAGAAATGGGACGATATCTGAAATGGCATGGAATTGTTCGATAGTGGTGACCCGATGGTATTCTGGTGTTGGGTTTGATTCTCTTGTGTCCATCCATGGCGTTGTTTGTCATTTTGTGCTGCTAGAAAAGGGTTGATTTTACTGTCATTTCTCAGTCAGAAGAGGTAAAAAGAGCTTATTGTTGGTATTGTTGGTTTGTTATTGGTCCCTTTTCTTTCACAATAATTGACCCATATGAACACCCAAGCACAGCCAATCAGACCGCTGCATTCGGCTCCTGTTATTATTCAAATCAGGCAGTACGCAGTGATCTTATTTTGTTTACAAGGTACTGAATTTATCAAATACTTTTTAGTGGAAAATTTACCAATCAACAACTAAAAAAGTTAGTTACTCCAACTTTAAAGCAGTAAGATTGTTGTGTAATGCTATTTATTTAGCAAATTTCACCAAAAAGTTTGTTTTAGAGAGCCTGAATGAAATCAAAAGTCTATAGAATAAAGAATAAAATCATGACGAAAACAGAATCGTCCCAACGTTAGTGCAAACAGAACAAGATCAGAGAGGGAGCCATGTTTTTTTTGGCAAATTTACAGAAAAAGTTATTTGTTTTACCGAACCTAAACAAAATCAAAAACATATTGGAATCGTGATCCATGTATGGAGATAAGTGACCAAACAGTATTGCCCCAAAGTGCAAATAGAACAGGGTCAGAGAGAGAGAGAGAGAGAGAGAGAGAGAGGGGGAGAGGTAGGCCAGGGTGAAGCCGGAGCCCATTCCTCACAGCTCGACAAGCGGCTGTGTTCCACCTGAAACGCCTTTGGATTTACGCCGTGAACTGCAGCCATCTTTCTTGCGTTAATCACCTCGGGGCTGGGTGCTCCGACTCGCCACGTCCCCGGGCCGATGGATGACCCGCAGGGGAAATCGAATGGAAACCAGCCAAGCCTGACGCTCCTCGAGCACTTTCTAGGTCCCACACTGTGAGATGGCAAAGGAATGCTATGTGTGTCACAGGCAGAGCTCAGTGTGCTGCGTGGACTGTGGAATCTGCACTGCAAAAATATAGATCTAGTAGATCTAGCCTTGCTTAAAATTAGTACCAAATTCAAAAAGCAGGACTAGAGTTGAATCAGTTGTTGCCTCTGTATTTTTCTGTATTTTTTACCTGTGGCATAATTGATGAGTGAAAATGTGAAATTTGGTTAATAATAGTGGTTCTTAAACTGTGGGTCAAGGTCTGAAATGTTTGTTTGTTTTAGCTTTTTTTTCATGTTCTACAAATGACAAAAACAATGAAAGTATACCAATATTTCAGTAATATTGCAATATAGTCTAAAACTTCATTCAAATGAGTTTATTTTAAATCTTAAAAGAAGTTATTGATGCACGGTAGCCAGTGGTTAGAGCTCTGGCTTCCCAATAAGAGGTCGTGGGTTCGACTCCCGGGTCGGACCATATCAACATCACACGATTTCTCTGGGTGGAGTTTGCATGTTCTCCCCGTGTCACCGTGGGTTTTCTCCGGGTACTCCGGTTTCCTCCCACCTCCAAAAACATGCATGTTTAAGTTAATTGGGCATCACTGTAAATTTCCCTTAGTGAGTGAATGAGAGAGTGAATGGTTGTCTGTCTAACCCTGCGATGAGTTGGCCACTGTCCAGGGTGTTCCCCGCCTAAGGCCCAAAGTCACTGGGATAGGCTCCAGTCACCCGCGACCCCTAACGGGATTAAGCGGTAGAAAATGAATGAATGAATGAATTGATTTATCAAGGCTATGAAAATCTACAGTTAGCCTGCAAAATATTTTTTTCTTAACTAATAGAAAAAGTTCCTGAGAATTGATTCAAGAGCTCTATACCTGCTACACATCTCTTGTCTTAACTTCAAAGAAAGTAAGAACACGGTTATTGCCATTAATTATTAAACGATGAACCTTTTCAGTCAAGTCTTTTGGACTAACATGCATACCTGTTGAGAAAAAATGGAATGCCAGGACAATATTTGAGTCTGATTGGTCAAAGCATCTGAACTCTGAAGTAGTCAAGAAGTCACGTTTTTTATTAATTAGTGTAAAAATAGTCCCTATTTCTGTCATAAAATGCTGAAATGCGCCGGTGGCACCGCCATGTTTGTTTGGGTTGAACATGAGCTCTCACCCATATCACATGCTCTGCAACTGGTTCTCTGCTGTGCTGTAATTGGTCACTTCAATGGATTCTTCAGATTTTGTGAAAGTCACAAATATTGTGAGAATCCATCTGGAAGAGCCAGCATGTTCAGAATCCTGCGTGCAGCTCTGTACGTAATGTAAAGTATTTACAAGTTTGAAGATA
This sequence comes from Mugilogobius chulae, assembly GCA_038363315.1. Lineage (NCBI taxonomy): Eukaryota > Metazoa > Chordata > Actinopteri > Gobiiformes > Gobiidae > Mugilogobius > Mugilogobius chulae. Next base: position 10,568,531 of record CM076402.1, on the reverse strand, counting down.
TTTCTGAGCTTTTCTAAGAAAAAATGTACTAAACATAGGAAAGTAACTTTGCTAGGGTAAATAAAATGCTCAAGGGCCAAGGAGTCCCAACCACCGGACTGGGGCCCAAAACTGGGCCGTGGGCCATCTGCTAGAGCGCCTTAGAAAATCTTTTGAAATGTATTTTATTTTACTTCCTTGTGCTTTACTATGAAAATGTAGCGCCACTTAACACAATAAACAGCAACATTTAAAATTATTAGAGCTACAAAAAATACACAATAATCAGTTTGTGTTTTATGTTGTTGGTTTTTGGTGCTATCCAACCTGGATTGGTTGACTGTTCCGGTCCTTTCAAAACACAAGTTTGGGGACCGCTCCTCTAGGCCATTGGCAAATAATTTGGCTCAAAGTTAAGATGTAATAAGATCAAAACAGTTCAGAATAAGGAAAATATTCTAGAACTCTATATAAATCGATTTTAATTAAGGTTAAAATTCCAGAATCAAGTAATTTTATCTTGTTTTTTGCTATGGACTTTTGCTGCTGATGTTTAATTTTACTCTGCAAATGTCATTAGGCCTGCAGTCTGCGGAATTCAAAGTATTTTCTGCGTGAAAGTATGAGAGATAAATAGATACAAAAGAATAAAAGTAAGTGTAGTCGCAATAAAAGCAATATTGATTCTTTTCTTCATCCATCATCTCCAGCGTTTTATTGTTGGGGATCACAAGTGTCTGAGCTCTTTCCAGCTCCTGAGGTTTGGCCAGAGAAGTCAGTGAGCGGGGCCATCGCTCTCTGTCACTTTCACTCTCAGGGGCCAAATTAGTGTCTCCAGTTCACTTAACACAGTCATGTTTATGAAGCCTGGTGGACACAGCCTCAGTAACATGGCCAGTGCACATATTGCTCACTGTGGGACTGTTATTCAGATTTATTTGGACATTTTGGCAGCTTTCAATTAACCTTCTCATGAGCACATCCAATGCTATTGCTACGAGTACAACTTGTTGAATTAGTTTTATGAGCGAGAGATAAAATCCTTATGAGGCTTGTGAGAGAACATCTGAACTGTTCAATCGGCACACTTTTTTATTATTTTTGTTTTTTTACCTTTCATTTAACATAAAAAAGCCAAAAGTGTAAACACAAGTTGGTTTAGTCCAATTCATCTAATGAACTAACATGGAAATCATGTTAGTTAACCATGACTTTTAAACCTACTATGAATACAGGAATCATATGTCTGAACATATTTGAACCAAAAACAGTAAGTAATGGTAATGGTAATGTTTAAGGACAATGTACAATTACATTAAACACAATGGCAGAGATGCTTGTACCAGATTCTAGCTTTTACAGCTAATTACCAACTGTAGCTCTGAGGAGAGGGGAGGCACATTGGTTTAGTTGTAGGAGGAAACCGAAACACCCGGAGCAGACACGAAGAGAACATGCAAACTCCACCTAGAGTCATCATGAATCATCATAAATTCCCTTCACTAAAGATTCAAACAAAACATAATTAGCCTTTTCGTCAAACTTAGTTGTGAAGAACATATAATGAACTCATGGTGAACTCATGATAAACTCATAACAAACTCATAATTCATAAATCATTGTCTTTTGTGCTGCATTTGAGCTTCTGGTTTTAAATCAAAATTCAAGGCTTCCTTATAGGGCCATTGGTTAGGGTCAGAAACAACACAATTATAACTCAAATAGGGAAGTCCAGCAAAAATGTTTTCACTTTTGCTGAATTTGTCAAATCTTAATCCCTCTTTATGAAACAGAAATAATTTGATAAAATGATCATTTAAACAGCAACACGGACTCCACAACAAGAGACATCCTCTGTGACAATCTCTTAGTTCCCATAGCAATACAAACTCAATGGACCACAGGTTGACTCAATGTTGTGCCAGTGTTGAAAGTACTTTGCATACCTAAAAATCTTATGGGCAAGCGGAACATCTGCAGATATGACACAAACACTTTTCAGGTGTTGGGTTTGTCACTATATCACAAAAAAAAAAACTCATTCTTACTGTGAGTGTCCATACCTTTCCACCTTAGTTTGGTGGTTTTACTTGTTTGTCTCCATGGAGATACATCTAACAACTGGCAAAACTGTAACTTATTATTGCAGGTGACTGACTCTTCACCAGATCAAATTACATAGTTGATCAGGAAGTTAAGACAAAAGCTATATCTTTAAATGTGCCAATTTTTCATTTGATCATGAGCGATTCCAATCTTTTCTGCGTACTGCCATTGTGTACACGGGCAAGACACTTCATCCACCTTAGCTTAAGCACAGTTTGAACGTTGAAGGATGAAAATCTAATTGAGCGATGGCGCAGATCCTTTTCTTTCTTCTGCCTTTGTTTCCGGCTTATACTCTTCAAATGACGCATCGCGAGTTCTCGAAAAAGCCCTCGAAAGTACAGCGCCGCAATAATTTTTCACCCCAACAGCTCCTTCACAGACCCAGACTTCATTTGTGCGCTGGTGGGAATGAGACAGATTGCATCACGCCCTTGCCATAAGAGAGGAATGACCAATAAAGGAATCGCCGTGTCCATGTTGGGCTCCGTAATGATGTTAGCAGGTAATTTGAACAGCTAATGCGCTCCTCACACCCATCCTATTCCCCCACGCACTAAACACGCATTTGCTTTTCCGTCCAGCCATTTTTTTTTCTTTCCCCTCTCTCTTCTGCCAAGTGCTAATGACCAGGGTTTGGATGAGGAATTATCAGTTGGAATCATTTGGGTGGGCTCCGGCAACAGGACATTACCATTCATTTTACATGTTCAGCCCTTTTTAATACTTGCTCATCATTCTAATACAAATGGAGAGATGGTGAGTGCTTCTAATGGCCTGTCAACATGGAATAATTACTGTTGTCAGCAGGAGAAGTGAATAGCCCAGCACACTTAGGGTTGCTCAGAAAATAATTGTGTAGAGTTTAAGGACAGTTAGGTTGAGGTTTAGTCGGTGGCAAATGGCCGTGTGCGACTATTTCGAACTGTTGTGGATATAGTTGGCGGCTGAAATTTTGTGCAACCAAGATTTTTTTTTCGTCAACTAGGGTTGTCAAAATAATCGATTTCCTGATACAATTGATACTAAAACTGGTATCAATACTAGTCTTTGAACATGTATCGATATTTCTTTAAACTTCAGAGCGCAGTTCCTTCACAGAAACTTTCCCTTTCAGACAGCGCAGCAGAAAGAGGATTTTGCCCAGAGAGCTGCTCTTATCCACACAAACAGCAAAGTGTGAGCTCTCTGTCAGTCTTTAAATTATGTTTCTAGCCTTTATGATCGCGGGGAAACGTCTGGTTAAGTCCTCAAAAACATATTCGACGGACGTCATGGCTTTACTTCCAAACTGTCACTAATTGTACTTTTAGTCATTATCATTAATTTAGTTTATCACAAGTCGAGGCAGACTCTTCAAACGGGAGGAAAGAAAGGCAGCTCTGCCCCGCCCCCTTCCGCTCTGAACCTTTGGAATGAAATATCAAACACTGCATATGTATACATGTAGTCTCTTTATCCTGTACAAACTGCAAATGTGTCTGAAAATGGAACAGTCTTAATACTCCAATAAATGATTAATATTTTGATAATAACATCAAAAATAAAAACATAATTTACAAAAATTAATTTGAAAATAAAAATTTCATCATAACAGATTTTTTTTGTTTAAAGTTGGTACCGTGGTATCAAAGCGGTATCGAGTATCAAGTTTTTTTTCAAGTATTAAATCAAGTTTGAAATTTTAGTATCGTGATAATTTCTTCCTCTCAAATTGGTTCCTTCTTTATTTTTACCCCAGTCAGACTGGAGTTACTTCTTTGGCAGCAGCTGCTCTGTGCCCTGGCCCACAACTAATGTCACCTTAACACATTTAGAGCCAAATCGGGAGAACTGTGGCACCCGAATACACAATAGCAGCTCGCTGGTACTTTACTACAGAAAACCAATCTCCGCGCCAAAAATATATAAATAAATTACTATAGTCATGAGGCTGTATTCAAAAGTAGTGCGTCTCACTGAAAATAGAAAGAAGCAGTACTTCAAGAAGAGGAATGTTTTGGATTTTGAAGCTTATCTACCGCCGGGCGAATCGCTGACACCACTTAAAAGCGGCGGGAACTTCACACAGGTAACTTCTGCGGACATTTACATCCAAGCTAACCTTGTCTGCAGATACTCTCCGTATGGGCAAGTGAAATATACTCTGCACTTGGCTATGTCAAGTCTGCTATAGGCTGTTAAAGTTGTAAAGTAGTCACACAATTGTAGTTTAGCAAGTAAACTACTTAAAACTTGTTGTAAAGTCTGTGGAGTCTGGTCTGTCTTCATTTGAATGTTGTAGAATAAACTTCTGAGACTTGTTGCTACAACCCAAAACACAGTGAGTGTGTCACTTCATACTGGTAATTTTATTGTTATCTGCTATTTCAGCCTCAATTGAACTTTTTTCTTGATAATAACCACATTAAGTTGATGCTTTTCGCACAGTGTAGATATGCTTTTGCTGAGATTTATTTATTTCTTCTTAACCAATAAGTAATGTAGTTTAAAAAGGGTTAATACAAAGTTTGGCCAATCCAAAGTTAAAAGTATCCAGTTGACTCTAGTGAAGGTGTGTGGAGTTAAACAGTTTTTCTCATTATTATGGATGAATTCCTGCATGTTTGAAGAATCTTGTATTGTCCTGCAGCTGTTGCTCCAGTGATCAGGAAACTCCTGTCTTCACCTATCACCTATCCCCACCCACTTCTCTGTGTTTTCTAGTGATAACTCTTTGTATTTCTAGTAAATCATGTAGGGTTAAAAACTGTCATGTAGACAACGTCCAACATTCAAAAATAGTCATTTTTAAGTCTGTGGCTTATTAAAATGAACTTTACAATAAAGAGGCGGAGCTTATCAGTTTTCAACAGGAAGTCAATGAACCTATTTATATTTCTAAGCTGTTTTAAATAATTTTTGTGTTTAGAAATGAACAAAATGTGAATTATTGATCTACTTGTGCAATAGTTTCTTCCTAAATATTCGAAAAACCACAAAAGTCTCCTTTAAAAACACTACGGAGCACTTCCTGTATTTTCTTATGATGACATCACAATGAGAAACAGTGTGTTTTTAGTCAGAGGAAAAAAAATACAGGTAGAACATGCTGGATTTGGGTGTTAAAATTATTGTGACTGAAGCAAAACACAAGTCCATGTATGGTTTTGACGATGAAACATTATAAAAGATGAAAAAACTGGCAGGATATAGGACCTTTAAAATAGCAAATAAACAAATTAGATATTCATTACCAATATTTGCCAAAAACGCTCATATTCTTTGACACTTCTTCATTTCTACAACTCAAACCTGATTGTAACTGACCCACACATACACACCTATATTCACACGCACACACACGATGCAGTATTAATTAAAGCGCCATGGTAGACGTCAGCTGCTTTCTCACAGATGTGCCGCCATTACTGCGCTTTGCAATTGCACCTCATTGAGCCATCAGTGTCAGAATTAATCATTACACTAATCGTAGCTTGTAATCCAATTCATCTTGTGTCATTTACTAACTAATAACCGTTTGGAAAGAATGGATAAAAAAAGTTCTCAAATGTTTATTAATGATGTTATGACAGCGTGACAATCATCGCTGGCTGTTTACGCCGTTACGCAGAGGTGACATTTCTGCGTTTTTCAGATTACACCTCCCTCCGCGGCTGTTCTGATTGGACTTTTTGCTGATTCTACGTTTCAAACAAAAGGGCATTTGTTTTGTCTGAGTGCAGTTTTTTTTTTTTTTGGCAAATACTGTTCACGGGCAGAAAACTCCACTGTTCTTAGTTATAACAGTGCTGTCTCATCATTAGCTTAATCAGTATTTTCTCTTCTCTCATCATCTTCTTTCTCTTTTTTCTGCCCCCTTCTCTGTTTCTCTTGCTTTTTCTTTCTTCTCTCTTTATTTTTCTACTCTTTCTTTCCCCCTCTCTCTCTCATCTCACTTTTGTCTCTTTTGCTCACACTCTGACTCATTCCTCCTCTATCTGTCTTTCTCTCTTTTTCTTCTTCCCTTCCTCTCTCTTGCTCACACTCTCTCTTTAATTCCTTCCTCTCCACTCTCTCTTCTTTTTCTAATCTCTCTTTTTTTCTCTCCCCTCTCTTCCTCTCTAATCTCCCTCTTTTTCTTTCCCTCCTTCTCCCCTTCTCTCTTCTCTGTCATAATCTCCTTTCTCTCTCTCACTCTCCTTTCTCGCTTCTCTCTCTTTTCCTTCTCCTCTCACACTAACTTTCTCCCCCTTCTCTCTCTCTTCTCTTTTCTCTGTCTGTTACCCTCTCTTTCATTCGCTCTCTGTCTCTCTTCCTCTCTTCCCCCTCTTTTCTCCCCTCTCTCTCTATATCTCTCTCGCCTCTCTCTCACTCTCCTCTCTCGCCTCTCTCTCTTTTTCTCTGTCTCTCTTTCCTCTCACTCTAATCTTTCTCTAAACCTCTATTTCTTTCTCTCGCACCTCTCCCCCCTCCTCTCTCTCTTCTCTCTCTAATCTCCCTCTTTTTCTTTCCCTCCTTCTCCGATCTCTCACTTATCTGTCTCTAATATCTCTCTTTTCTCTCCCCTCACTCTCCTCTCTTGCTTCTCTCTCTTTCTCCCTCTCCTCTCATTCTAATCTTTCTCCCCCTTCTCTCTCTTTTGCCCCCCCTCTCTCTCTTTCTCTTTCCTTCCCTCCAAAAGATTCTGAGTAAAAAATGCCATGTGGCCACTTTCCAACAGCAAACACAAGTATTTTAAGATCTGCTGTTTGTTAAGGTTAAATTTTGAAATGAAAAGACAGGGCTTTTGACAAAATGGAAATTACGGATCTATACATAATGAACCAAAACACAATTTAAAACGAAAGAAAAGCAATTAAATGTAAAGATATCAAAGCCATTTCTAAAGTTTTTGATATCATCTTTTCCCCCAATGCTCTTATACCTTCTTTAATCGACAGTTGCATAATCCGCTCTGCCACTGTTTTGGGACGAGGCCAGAGAGAGAGAGAGAGAGAGAGAGAGAGAGAGAGGGGTAAAAAACGACCTCCCGGGCAGTGTCACCTCAAAGCCAACTGCTGTGACATGATGTTGACAGACGCAAGGCAAGCCAACCAAAAGCAAAATCCAATTACCATTAAACCAAAGAGCTGTGCGTTGGCAATCTAACATCACTCGCGGGCCCATTAGCCCAAATGAGGGAGCGCGCATGTATATATACACAGCCCGGGCCCTGGTTCTCCCTGCTCCTCTCACTGGCCCGTCCTTGCCACGAGCACAAGTGTCGCCTCGTATTGCACCACAACACTTCTTAGATACAGAATTATACTTTGTTTATTAAGTGCATCTGACAGTTCCATGCTCATTTTACTAAAACATGTTAAAGGCCCTGTACACTAAAAGTAGGGCTGGACGACATGGTAAAAAATGTATATCACAATTTGTATTTTATCACGATTCATGTAGACTGCCTTTTAGAACATTGTGTGTTGCAGCAAAACGTGTGTTAATTTTTTTCCTTTTTTTCTATTACTCTAACAAGAAAATCTTCAAAAAAACAGTACCTTACAGCAAGATGATCGCAGGTTCGACTTCCACACAGCCCAGGCCTGTCTGTGTGGAGTTTGCATGTTTCCATCTACCAACCAATAACATGCACGTCAGGGTAATATCCTCCAGCTATGTTAGTCCTGGCCTACACTGTAAAAAATCAGTTAGTCAAAGTACCTTAAATCTTTATGTTGATATAACTTGATAATATGAGTCAAGGAATTTCAACTTCGATTTTTAAGTTATGAGAGAGAGAGATAAGTAGAGAAAGGGAGAGAAAGAAAGGGATGAGAGGGAAAGAAAGAAGAGAGAGAGAGAAAGAAAGAAAGAGAAAGGGATGAGAAGAGAGGGGGGAGAGGGGGAGAGAGAGGAGAGAAAGGGATGAGAGAGAGAGAAAGAGGAGAAAAGGATGGAGAGAGAGAGAGAAAGAAGAGAGAGAGAGAGAGGAGAGAAAGGGATGGGAGAGAGAGAGAGAAAGTGGAGAGAAATGGATGTGTGAGAGAGAGAAAGAGAGAGAGAGAGAGAGAATAACAGACAAGTCACATGAGTTTAATCGACATAAAAAGGCAGAAATTGTACTTACATTTTTAAGTTAAACTATCTTATATTTTTTACAGTGTAGTATAAACACCTGGAGATGGGTAACCGAGTGTTTTAAATGAATTAAGATGAAGTTTGTGATGACAAGTTTGAAAATACGTTTTTACATGCTAAGGTTGCTAACATGCTAGCCTGGATGATCTGAAAGATATGCTTTGTTTTTCCAAATGAATTGTAAAAAAAAAAAGTTTCCTAAACTTGAATAAACACTATGTTTTGGTTATTTAGATATACAGTATACTGTATATTAGCACTCAGCTAAGTACATTCTATAATTCTGCTTCTCATCTTGTTTCCCCACAATCGGCCACAGGACTGATATATTTAATTTGCACTTCAGGGACCCTCCCACCAAACCTAGTAATAATTAGAAACTCATAAAAACCTGTCAAATGCACTTTAACCCTGCCTGTTTATTGTGTAGACATTTAGTCTGGAACAAAATGTCTCCTATTTCGCTCATGCAAAGAAAGTCTGTGCCAGCATCTTGTAAATGTGCCTGGTGAACTGGAGTGCATCTGACCATTACACTGTGGGGAAACTGTTGGAGATATTTATGGAAGTATTGACTTGATGCACGGCTCTGTGATGCACATTTTCAATTATACTTTTGTGTTTCAAGATGTGCTCTGGCTTGTGAGAGATGAAGAAGATCTCATGGGTTTTTATTTCTACATGTTTTGCATTTGGGTTGGAAAAAAAAGAAAGATTAGCATAAGCGTTTTATAAAGTTAAAGTTTCAAAAAGCAGTACATAAGTATAATCAAATGCATTATGTGTGAAGTCAACAGCACAATTTATGAAATAAGACATCATCCTGACTTCTCATGTCTCATCTCAAGCTGTGTCTCTTGCCTCCATCTCCAGTGGCATAATGTTTAAGAGCAGTGGTTTTAAAACCATCTTATATATTTTTTTTCTGGCGAAGACCTTGTTTACACAAATCCAAAACGAGCATAATTAAAAAATAGATTGCATAAACATGGAGCTGTCTATAAGATTTGTGAGCGTCCACACTAATCAGTAAACCAACCTGAAGCCGGTGTACTGCTGTAATTGACCAGAGTGTGGCGCTATGACACTGACACAGAAAGTCTCAAAACTAGAGGAAGACTTGACACTGAGCATGTGCAGAAAAGTTGCTGAATGTAAACAGAAACTTGCACAGAATTTTTTTAAACTTAGCAAACAACATGGATCTAAAACCTACAGAAGAGACACAGAAAGTGGATTAATGATTTACATGTCTTTGGAATATTAGACAAGATTTAAAATAGATTTAATAGAGATTGTAGTGGATTTATTCCATTTTTGTGTGTCTTTTGTGGTTTATGGTGCAATGAGACGCAGATTTTGGCAGTGAACATCAAATAAAGGTCAGTACATTCTGCAGATGAGACGTGACTCTGAGGCAGCGATGTCATTTTGGAAATAAAAAGTTGCGGATACAGCGTAACTGCAAAGACGCTAAAGTTTTAAAATCTTTTCACTCTGGGACCTGGTTTCAGAAATATATAAATATCCTAAAACTCCTGCTTTGTGTGGACAATGTGTGTTATAGGTCAGACACACTTTTTTGTTTTAACATTTTCTTCTAGACTCTGTTAGATTTGTATTGCTCTACACAAATTCCAAACCAGAATTGAACCAAAGTTAAACAGGGACTAGACCGGGTCAAAACCAAGAGTTACCAACATTAACCCAAAACCAGGTCAGGAGAATTCCACTAAAATGATCATATATAATAATGTTGTTACTCTCCCAAAAATCCCATCAAGTGATCAGGTGTGCTGTGTTTTGTTATGTGTTTTTGTTGATGTTGTTTTTTTATGCTTTGCTTTTTATGTTTGGAAAAGCGAGTGGTGGCGCACAAAAGGTGCAGTGGCCCGGCATCTGTGACAATGACAATACATCTTTCTGCTCTGGTCTGTTCTATGGTCAGCAAGATATATCCGTAATTAACCTGCAAAAACAAGAAACATTTGTATATTGTTGCAATATATGGAACATAGCTGAAGCTGGATCAGATCTTCATAGAACCTTGGCCTTAAGTTGATAGGTCTGCTTTACAGTACATTTTTCTCTTAGACATCATTCCTAGTTAGTACTTGGTTGTGTCTTTAGAGAGCTCTAAGACAAACCTCTTCACACTCTGATCCCTGTGCTCTTCTTTGCGGTGAGAATGCATGTGTTTTAGTGAGTCCCCGTGCTGCTCCTGAAGCTGCTGCTGCTGACTAAGTTCCACATCTTAGGCGATATCCAGTGTGAAGCGATACACGCTTTGTCCATTACGGCGCTGTGGGCTGTCATGGCGCCTCTGGCCTGCCTGTGTCTGTGTGAGGGTGATGTATTACATGTTTTATTCTGCAGATACACACTCAGCATTTCCAAGGGCAGAGTAAGTGATTTAAGCAAAAAGTCGGTAACACAATAGCGTCATGTTTCTTGGTAGCACTCTCAAAGGCAGCTCAATGATGGAGCAAAGATTTTAACTTTGCGAGAGTGGAAAAAAAAGAATAGTTTTGTGCAGGGAGAGACCAGGCAAAGTCTTATTTTATGAGACATGCAGCTCTCTGTGGGGACTTATTGTCGACTACTCGGCTGTGCGAAAAGAAAATTCACAATAACTCTAATACAATAAAAGTGAACTCTCAAACTCTACAGCTCTAGGCGTCAGCAGAGGGCTGCTGTTGTGGCTATTTTAATTAAACAACCGTTTAAAATACATTTATTAGCTTAGACTAGACTTATATACAGTATAGTGCTTTGTCAAAGGCAAGCTGCTACGTAGGTTAAATGAAACAAGACTGTCAATAAGTACCATTTACTAGTGTAAAGACCACACTAATTGAGAAAATGACCTTTTCAATACCATAGTGTCCCAAGACAACACCAAGACTTTATAGGTCAAGACAAAGAAAAGACCAACACCACTGTCCATCAAGGCCAAATCAAGACCACCTTTGTATTTTATCAACACAGTCTCCGAAGAAAACGTAGATAAACAACAGAACTTATGATAGAAGTAGATTTTAAGCCTTTTTTCCCCACAAATATGTTGCTAAAAGCCAAAAGGTAAAATAAGCACAAGTTTTGGTTGAATGAATGAATGAATGGTTTTATTATACCACAAATACTGTACATGATGTCTTCCAAAGTGCTTCACACAGCAACACCCTCTCCCCACTCAGTGACAGCGAGCAGTTGCATGTTCTTGTTGTTGGGGAAACCAGAGTGCCCGGAGGAAACCATCCAGACACAGGGAGGAACATACAAACTTCACACAGAAGGACCTAGGCCGTGCAGGAGTCATAGAAGTTGTGAGGTTTCTTTGGGTTTAACGGGTAAGCTTAGGCTTCAAGTTACTAAAAGGGGTAACCCAAAGAAAATGTCACAACAAACCAAAATGTGTGGATATTATAGACATAAAAAAAGGCATGAAATTGTGCTAAAAGTACATTTTTGACATTTCGTTGGGCTGAAGTTTATACAATTATCAGTCTCTACATGATCTTTTTGTGCAGTGCTTATTGCAAACTATGCTTGAGACAGGTCACCCCACTTCTGGTGCAAGTTTAGCAGAGCGTAGTGATAATGAAATGTGGTCTCAGTGTCCAAGACAAGATCGAGTCCAAGACCAAGACAAGCAGTATGGAGACTTTTACTAATTCAACCACTACTTATCACTCATAAACTACATTCATGCAATGTGGATGAACAACACAACACTTCCCCAATGTTGCACCATTTATTCCTCAATCTCCATTCAATTTCTGACAGTCGTGAAGTTTGGATACGGGCAAGAATATTTAGCCAAAAACATCTTTAACTGGATAAAATGATTGGGATTGTTCATTTCAAAAGAACCAAAGGATTAACGGAAAAACTGTGCGCTACAATAAAAACCCATCTACAACTTCTTTTCCAATTATTTTTCAGCTTGAATCAGCTTGAATCTCTCACTTGTGCCAATTGTGTAAAAAAGGAAATGAAAAAAAAAGATGCTCTTTTCACCACTAAGGTCCTGGCTTGAATGGTTCACATTAAGCGCTATTAAAAAGACTTGAATACACTTGTAACCTTTTGTCATGGGTGCTAGTTTAATTCATTTGCGTTTATATTATGCAACTGACTTATTCTTTTTCATCCAAGCCAATAGAAAACACTAATCTTTACCAAAAAAAAGCATTAATCCAATACATCCAGGGCAACTTGAAACCGTTCAGAGACTGAGAAATATCAGGCTATGTCTTAAATATGAATGAGATTAGACAGGGATTATATTCACAAACCTGATAGAAGAGAATGGATAGCGGCGCGACCAGTGTGATGTCGCTCAGCCCCCGAAAACCAAATCAGCTGGCCTTCTACTTTGTAAAACTCAAACAGATTCCTGCCAATGATAGACAGTGCCAATGCTTTTCAGAGAAATGGCGCGCCTCTCATGCCAGTGGCCCTTAATCCCGAAGTCTACGTGTAAGCCTCCTTCTGCAGTGCTTATCAGCCCAACCCAAAAATGTCATCTTTAAGCTCTTTATGATTGCATTTTAATCATTATTTTTATAGTCTTTGTCAACGGCTTATCCGGTCCGGTGATTGCGGGCTCACGGTGCGTTGAGTGACAAAGCTTTAGCTCTTTATTAATAATCTTTCTGTATTGTAACATATTTTTTTCTTCCGTTTCTTTCTCTTTAATCTCCACCTAGAGTGTGAAATCGGCCTTTTGATTCGAGACAGCCCAGATTTGAGCTCTTATCGTGGGCAGGAGTTGGCGCATCAGAGGTATGAGGTGGCGAGCACTCCGGCCCGCTTGCGCTGCGTTTGGGATGGGGAGGCGTTATCAGGATGACCCCGGCTCGAGGCTGCGGCGGTCCGGGTCTGGAGTGGTGGGGGTGTGGACCTGGGTGTTCTTTGAAAAGCTCTTCTCTGATGTGGGACTGAGCCGTGTGAGGTGGGGCCGATAGAGCGACTGGCGGAGGCTGATACTCGCTTATGCTTAATCTCCAGCGCTGGCCGTTTCTGCGAACTCTCGTGTAGGTGTGAGGTTGAATTTGGATGGCAGATGAGTTTTGGAGTGTTTGGAGTGAACGTCAGAATGTGGTGGAAGGTATCTTTTCTGTGTGGAGATATCATCCTATTGCAGATGTGTGTTTGTTGGTGTATGGCATGGATGTTTTGAAGGAATGCTTGGCGTTCCTAATTTCTTTGAATGTACAGATTACTTGTAAAAGCAGATGGTTTTATTAGGATTGATAATTTTCAGGACCGCTGCTCTGCCTTTGTCTGGAATTTCGGTGGGCGTGATTGACAGTTTAATTAGCCATTCAGGGACACGCATTGTCTTCCGTACCAAAACCAAAATGGCTACTCACAACGAAAAAAAAATCAACACAGTCTCTGAAGAAAACTTGTTATGATTGAAGCCACGTGGTGACATTTTCTTTGGGTTTAAAGGGTAAGTTTAGGCTTCATGTTACTAAAATAAGTAGGTTTACGCCTGGGCTTGGGGTAGGTTTAGATTTACACGGTAAACCCAAAGAAATTGTTGACTTTTCGTAACATATTGACGCAAAAAAGGAAATGTGCTTATCGTACGTTGTTGCCATTTTGTTGTATAGCTATGCTTTCTTTGGAAACTGGGCTGACAAAAAACAAAAAAACAACTACAAAAAATGTGGAAAAAAAAACAAACTGTAGAACTGAAAAATATTGCACATTTCTGAACAATCAAGGGCGAAACAAAAAAAAGATTTAAGGTTAATGAAGTTAGATTTGGTTCTAAATGACCAATCAGCTCTGCGTCATGCCAATGCGGTTATCTGATTGCTCAGTAGGTTGTACAGTTGATTTGGGAGAGGTGACCAGACCAGTTTTCACATTTTACTGAAGCATGGGGTCTGGATCCCAAGCAAAGTCTTCGTGGGTCTCTAAAAAAAGATGTTATCAGAGTTGTGAATTGTAAGTCATAACATTGACTTATTTTTAATGAGATAATTTATAAAATGTATGGTATTGTAGAAATACAAAATGTATTTGATAATTTGATTTAAAAACTAAAACATGACTTGGACTTGCAGGGGACTTGGGACTCACTAGGACTTGAAGCTCTGTGATTTGGGACTGGACGTCTATTTTTAACTTGGGTCTTGACTTGGACTTGCTTCTTTTTGTATTGAGACTTGACTGTATTAGTTAGATTAGTTGTTGTTTTTTAAGAGAACTCTATTAATGCTATCTGATCTTCCATCTACAAGTGATCGACAGTGAACATAAAAGCAGTTGCGAAATATTGAAGAAATACCTTTGAACTGTTCTGAACAATTTAAAATGATCTAGTTCTTCATTTCAAAAATATGAAGACATGCACAACACCTTTAAGGTTAAGGTATTCCTAATTGTCCCCATAGGGAGGATTTTCCTCTGTGCTAAGCTCATCCTTCAATGCCACTGGGGCGACCTGTCAGGAGCAGTGTGCGATGCAATGACGGCCCCCAGGGACTCTTCTCCACATTTTGAGGTAGATTTGGTTAGTACTTTACAGTTCCTGTCATGCATAAGTTATTTTGATTGGAGAAACCAAAGTGCCTGCAGGAATCCAACCCAAACACAGGAACAAAGTAAAATAGTTTGGCTGGGCATCAAGCCTGGTATTCTGGGAAGTGCCTGCAACTGAGCCATGCAAACGTTTAGATTCCCTTTTCCTTCAATCATGTTAGTCAAGTAACATCTGTGCAGGGAATCAGCTGTGTGTTTTTGGAGTGATACAATTTGCATTTGTAGGATTATTCTATGATATGTAATCCTCTGTAACACTGGTTCTTAGCCCTGGCAATGTTTTGGCAAGTCACTGCCTGGTGGAGTTAACTACAGCTTGCTGTTGTTGATTGTAAATTCCATTGTATGGAAAATCCAGTGGTTTATTTCTAATATTTTGTCTGACCACCATATTGATCTCCTAAGTTTCAGTGGGATGAATTCGCCAACAAAGACATGGCTACTTACAAGAAAAAAACAACAAAAAAAAAAAACATTAAACAATCACTACTGACAGAACATTTAGCAAATTTTCTGTGCTTCACAGAAAGGAACTAGTGAGTTCTACTCCCAGGTTGAGCCACAATCAACATCTCACGATGTCTTTGGGTGAAGTTTGCATGTTCTCTCTGTGTGACCATGGGTTCTATCCGGGGACTCCAGCTTCCTCCCACCTCCAAAAACATTTGTTTCATGTGCGATGTGTGGACTGATGACCATTCACTTTTTTTTTTTTTTTTCACACTTAAACCTAAACATCTATTTTTAGGTTTAACAAAACAAAAAACAACCCTCTGTGAAATAATGTGGACACCCTTTAGTTTAGCTCCATAACCCATAAACCTGCATAGTCTGCTTGGATCCAGTTAAGGAAGACTTTTGAGTTTAGTTTGACTTGTGTTATGTTAAATCACATTTTGTACCTTGTAATATTTTCTCATAAAAACTTTACATGATTTATCTGTCATTTTCATACCATCTTTTGTTGCTCAAATTCACCGATCACAAAACAAATATCAACATGTCTTCCGTCCATTTCTTCCTCACCAAGTCTTAACCCACTTCCCACATAACAAGTGCAGCCCACATACAGTCTTCTCCTCCCATCAACTCCCTCTGGCCCTTCTTCTGACCCGGCGACGTAACAAAAGGATGACACAGAGCAGTTAGCGACAGTTCAGACCAATGTGAGAGCGCGGAGGCTAGAGATAATGGCGCTGAATTGGATTAAATGGGCTGGGTGGAGAGCATTAGCGGCTAGGTCAGCAGCAGTCACTCGCTCTGCTGCTAATCTTGCTAATTAGCCTCATTGGTGTTAGCCGCAACCCCCAACCCATTCACCATCCATCCCAGGACCGGCTGCAGCTAAAGCGCACGAGGCGATAGGGAGTCGCTGATATGAATAAAGCAATCTTACAGTGTGACTTGTATATATTGATTGTTTTTTTTTTTTTATAACTGGGTTGGGTTTTCATTTCTTGATGGATTTGTAAATGTCAAACCGAATGGACGCCTTCACTTTGGACTGTCAGTACAATGTCAGTGCGCTCACTTACTGAATATTAAGACTGCTGTTTTGCCTCAATCATTCTTGATGTCTAGGATTAGATTGAATGAGAAAGTCTGTAAGGGTTTAAAGGGACACTATGTAACTTTATTTCCATAGAGATACAGTAATTGGCTTTGCTTTAATTAGTTTGCTTGTAAATCAACTTTATGTATGTGCTAAAAAAAAAAAAAAAAATATATATATATATTTAAAACCCCATGTGGTAATTGTGTGTATATGCAGCTTGCAATATCACCAGTTACAGTGCAATTTATAGAGGGATTATCAGTCGATGTCACTTTCTGCGTTTTTACTTTTTCACTCACCTGAATGTAACTTTTAAGGGTTGTAGGGTCGAATTCCATTCACAAATGTTGTCTATCTTTCAGCAAGTCGGGTAGCGCGCACCGCCCTTGTTGATGAACAAAAAAATGTCTCTATATTAAGGTATTTAGGGTGCAAAGGTATAATACGTTAATTAAATTGCAGAAAAGTAGCCATCACATGAACCCACGGGGTAACATCTGGTAACTATGTGTAAAATTATTAGCTTATATTACAGTACCTGGTATAATATTTAAAGTTAGGAGTACAGTAGTCTTTAAAGTGCGGAAATATAACTGTCTAATGATACCCACAAGGGTAACATCTGACAACTCTATCCCTGATGGTGTTGCACATGAACAAGGTCATATTTTTACAATATTGGTCTGGTAATCTGGTGGCCATCAGATGATACCCACAAGGTTAATGTCTGAGGGCAAATACCTAGTATGAGCAAGTTTGGTGCTCCAGAATAATGAGAAGCTACAGAAATCAGACATATTTTTGAGATTGTCTGGCAGTCCGCTTCATTCCTTGATGGCTTTATAAGAACAGACTGATTGAGATCTATTTTTACCTACCTACATACTTACCTACATATCCATCTGTCTGAAACAATTAATCAATAGTTATCAAGACTCTAACAGAAATACCTTCTTCTAATCTCCACAATGGCTTTGCGTCAGTAAAAATGTGCAAATACTAAGCTAAATCTGTTTAGTGCATTCTACATTGCATGCATTCATATTTATAAGCAG
Source organism: Mugilogobius chulae (assembly GCA_038363315.1). Lineage (NCBI taxonomy): Eukaryota > Metazoa > Chordata > Actinopteri > Gobiiformes > Gobiidae > Mugilogobius > Mugilogobius chulae. Next base: position 10,551,170 of record CM076402.1, on the reverse strand, counting down.
GCTTTACATTTGCACGGCTTTTCGGGCTCAGGTGGAGACAGCAGAGTGAAGCATCACATTGGAGGCTGCTGCATCCTTGTTGGGCTTAGGCGCTGTTTAGTCTGACAGGCCTGCTCCTGTCACTGCTGTAAGCCGCGGCGTTGTGTGTGTGTGTTTGTGCGCACGTGTCTGGAATGCTAATGCGCAAACTTGTGATCCCATGTGAACCAAGCAGGCGCTATTTATTATGCAACTGGCAGGCACCGAGTCAGAGCTGAGCTGCAGACACAGCGATGGATGGATAAACAGCAGAAGAGTCGCAGTGAGCGTGACACTTGGCTCTGTCTGCACAAGCCCGTGGTGGATGTAGAAACTTAAAGTATTTCAATTAGAAAACAGACAGGGTTAGAGTGATGCTTACTTTGAGATATGTTTGACTGATTCATGTGTTTGATGGCTTCCTCAGTAATCGTAAAACGTTTGCTGATGTGTCTAGTGTAGGGTTCAACAAAGTAACAGTGACAAAATCTACTCATGGATACTTTACAAAACTGAAAATTCTACAAATAAAGAGTTTAAATCAAAGCCACTCACTTTGAAGTCTGTCATAGACTTTTAGAAATAACTGGAGTTTAATGGCACAAATGAGGCCAGTCTTACTGACATGAATATATTCAGTTCAGCTCAGCTGAGCTCTGTTGTCTGATGAATGCTTAACACTAAATCATTGTGGACTTTTTTCTTCAGCAGTGCCAAAGTCATTTGTTGTTTAGTTGACGAATCAGTCAATCTTTCTCAACTAAAGCTTGTATTAGTGAAGTGAGTTTATTAGGATTTGTTCTCATTCTGGAGTCCCTTGGAAGGGCTGTCACACTTTTTCTTGACTTTTTTCCCTCTTATTTATAATTAAGTTATTGTGGCACAGTGGCAGAGTGGGTTCTCTAACCGCGGGTTCGACTCCCGCCTGGTCCTTTCTTTGTGTTCCTCCCCGAGTCTGGGTGCTTTCCTCCGGGCTATAGCAATCCTCATATGCACCTAAAAAATTTGGCCGAAATTAGTTTCTGTTTTTCTTTTGTTTGGAGAAAGTTCTCATTTCTGATAAGAGCCTGTTAGTCATCAGAAGCTAAAACTTGCCTGTGCTCCAAAGGATCAGAAACAGTTTTAGTTTCAATTTTAGACAATTTTAGTCAGACATGTGAGGCAAAAAAGGTCGGAATTTGAAGGAGCTAAGGCAAAATGAGAAGGCATAAAATCAGTTTGAGATTTGGACTTGAATTGTGACTTAATCTTCTCTTTTACAGCTAAATACACTTTTTACTGCACAAATATTTACAGAGCCGTGAACTCCTCGTGGTCATGTCAGTTCCCTTTTCAGATCAAAGCGACACTTAAGAATTTGGAACATTGTAGTGTCCTTCTCGTCGACAAAGAGTGTTTTTTTTTTTGGACAGTCCTTCAGATATTGAACAGTACAAGGCAGAGGAACATGAGTCACCTGCTTGAGCGAGGAGCACAGCGCTGACCCGGAGCACAGAGCGTATGACGACAGGCTTTACCTCCCCCGTGAGAGGTGACGCTCGTGTGGGACAGCGGCGGCGAGGGCTCTGAGCATGTGAGATGGTGGAATAGGATTTGGGGCCGGTGCCAGCCGATGATAACCAAGTCCAAACGGATTGGTAATGGCTATTCACCGGGTGGCAAGCCGCTCTGCCGCTTTGACACTAATATGAATGCAGATTGAAAAGTGGCTCCGAGAGTTTGGCTTGAGGTAATAACATGGAGCAATGTGTGGGTGTGTGTGTGCATGTGTGTGTATTTGTGCATTTATTACATTAGAGGGATATAAATCTGTTTACACTGCCACTGTCAGGGTTTAAGGAGCAGGTTCTATAAAGAAAAGCAGTCTTTATGGAGGCATAATAACGCAAAGAAATAAATTTTAGGTGCCACATTAGAATAATTATATTCTAGTGTCAAGATGTTTATACTGTACTATATATACGTGTGGTGCTTAGAAAACCCCCGTCGAATAAATAACCATTTTAAAGTCATGCCGAGTATAACCAAATAATAGAAAGAATGGATGGATCCCTAGGAATGTATTTTTGGCAGTAGCAGAAACAGCTTTCACAAAGAAACGGATGACACAGAATGGACCAGCTGTCAAGAACTGGCTCAGACAGATGATTTGTACCTGCTACACTTGCTTTGTTCTTTTTTTTTCACCGAGTGTCTTGTTTTTGGCTCCGAAAAAATAATAATACAAACTCTGCGTTACCATACAAAAGGAACAAAAGACTGAGAGAATGATGAGCTTAAACTGACACAGGGAGCATGTCTGTTGGGGCAGAGCAATACATTTTTATCACATTATAAAATAAAAACTTCATATCGACAAAAATAAAGTTTCAACTTCACTGTGATTGGTTAAATTCAGCGGTCACTTACGTTGAGCAAATCAAAGACTAAAGAGCAGTAAGAGAAAAAGTAGATTGTGTTTGTTTTTGTCACTTAAGAACAACTAAATCAAAATGCGGCAATCATCCACAATCTCTATTCTATTTTATTAACCTGTTGTTTATGAATAATAAAAAAAATGCCACTTTATAAAACACTTTTTTTGTCAGTGAAATTTATGATGTTTTCTGAGACAACCATCACATCTCACTGTTCTGAGTATTTATTCATTTTAGACTGACAGAGTGAAAACCTCATGAAAATGAATTCAACAGAAATGAGCTATTGTGAATCATTAGCTCAGTAGTTAGAACTATAGCTCAATTCTTCACTTGGGAAACACATGACTGTCATATGTAATTTACTGCACTTTTTTATTATTAGTTCTGGTGCCTTAAGTGGAGGTGCTCAGGAATATGTTGATGTATGATGGACAGAAACAACACAAAATGCATCATATTTGTCCTTCAAGAATGCCTAAAGTGCACAGTATTATTTTTTTATACTTCCAGTGAAAGACACAAGGATGGAGACTGTGTCTGTGCTCAAATAGTGCTTAATGTCATAATTTAAAGCAGTGGTTCTCAACCTGGGGGGTCGTGGAATGATTTCTGGGGTTCCCTGATGATGTGTGAAGTTTAACATTGATATAGACAAGGTTTGACACTTTCAACAGTGATGACAGATTTAGATTCCTTCTTAAAAGTCTGTCAATGAATCTATCTGGGCTTATGGCTACAAAATAAAATCAAACAGTAGACTAAAGATTACTTTATCATATTGTGGGAAGCCTACATTTTGGACATGGGGGTCACGAATGCCTAGGGTTGTCAATTTGGGGGGCGCGATTAAAAAATGTTGAGAACCACTGATTTAGAGCACTGGTTCCCAAACTGGTGCGGGCGGAGCCCCATATTTCAGTACACATGATAAATGGGGGGAAAGGACGTTTTACAGTAGATGATGAGATTCAATTAATACAGGATGAGATATGAGATTTGGTCCATGAAAACAAGACACGGGACACTTCTGACATAATTTATCATACATTATGCAACTGACTTGTGCACAGAAATCAGTTGGCTTATTTATTTTCAAAAATGCTAGCTTCCTGCCATCATGTTCATTTCCTGTTTAGTTCATTTCTATGGGGTTTCGCTACCTCAGTCAGATTGGGCAGTGAACAGTGAGTTGTTGGTGGTTTTCTCTGAAAACCTGTTAATACTTTACAAATGTGGTCTAAAGTGTGTTTATAAAAAGTGTTTTTCTGTCAATGCTAAAGTCTGACAATTTGAAAAAAAAAAAAAAAAAAAAATGCTTTTATGCACAGGGTTAGTTTGGGCCTATATGTTTTTCAAAATCATTCATAGCACTGATTTTCAGAATTACAATTTCTCAAAATGTGTAGCTCACCAGAATTACACAGTGACAAATGTATTTTGCTTTTTTGTGACACAAGCTCTTGTCTTCTATTGAACAAACAGTCAATATATGTAATAATTACTAAAGGCCTTGCAAAGCCACAGAAGACTTCACTTTTCTGTCTCATCATTAGATTTTTGTTCAATCCATGCAATATATGAGACCACACTGTTGTCTCTTCTGATTTGTACGCCGAGTTCAACCTTATCAAACATAAACACTCCGACTTGTCATAAACCAGAAGATCTTAGTCATGCTGTTTCTAATGAACCCTTGATCTGCTGTAGGCGCTGAGCATATTGTGTATTTTCCTGCTGAGTGGCCTAGTATACCTGCAGCAGATGTCAGTTGTGTTTTTGCGGAGTGACTGTACACAGCGGGGCGTGCTCAGAAACGGTGCCAGACAGCTTCAAGTGGCCCGGGGAAAAAATACACGCGCCACATTTCCTCATTCGTCAGCACTCGACAAAATGTGCTGGGAGCTTCTTTTCTCCCCCTCTCGCTCTCTCTTTCTCTCCCAGCAGAACCTCAGTGGCTTCCAGAAAGTATCAGCCCCAAAATAACTTCAAAGTTGCAGCTGACAGGCTAAACATAGAGGGCTGGGGTTTAGAATGGACTACAGAAGCGCCAGTGGACGTATATATTTGTCACTCTTGTCTTTGTCAACATGTTATGAAGAAGGATGACTGTAGATGTGCACAGTGTGGCAAAGATGGATCCAACTCCTGTGACAAAAATACATTTGGGTGAAAACATCATATTGTGCGGTCTCATGCCTGCTTGTCAGACCAGAGCCTTGTACTACAACATCGCTGAACTTATCCTGGATAAGTTCTCTTACCCGAGTTGACTAACCCAGATATGAGCCTCTCTGGATAAGCTGTCCTATGAAACGAGTTCACAACTAGATCTGTTAACCCTAGATTTTCTTAATGAAGCTGTGCATTCACGGAGCAGAGGCGGAGTTAACACAAACTGACCAAGCAGAACAGTCGAGCTGCGGACTTCAGACGTGAGGAAACGTCAATCATGAAGCGAAATACAAACATTTAAAAAACGCGCTGCAGCTTCAAGTGGAGTCTTAGCTTAAGCGACCAATCACAGACACAGAAGTTATGCTAAAGAGTTCATTTATATGTCCTGCGTGGATACAACAGACTAAAGCACAAATGTGCAAACATGGCGAAACATTAAATAGATAGACCGCTTAGTCTGAATGAGCTGTGTCTTTAGACAAGTGTCTTTTGTCTGAGTCAAAGTGAAGTGTAAAGATCCACAGCCAAATGTGCCCAAAGTGCATTCAATCGTTATTTCTTGACAATGAAAACGTTTATTATGATCACACAGATTAAACAGGATTCTTCAGTGTTAGGCTACATAAGATCTCATGGCTCCTGGTAATAAATACGCCGTGTGACTTTCGCATTTCCTCAATTTTTCCGCTGCTCTCTCTCTCCTCTCTTCACAAATGCCTAAATTCTCGTCTCTGATTGGCTAGTGACTCTTTTAACGTATTCGGGAACTTATCCTGGTCTGGAGCAGGTTATGAGTTTGCCGCATGTTGCCATAGAGACTTCCCCGATAGGAAGTGATCCAGTTTCATAGGACCACCAGACCAGGTTTAACCCAGAACTTACTCCGCTAAACCCCAAACAGAGCAACAAGAGTGGTTGTTGTGTCTATGGGGCAAGCAACAGTCTTCAAAGAAAACGTAGTTTATACAAGGAAATGTCACAAAAGTACAATAAGCTCATTTTCATGCCCCTTTTTTTTTTACGTCAATATATTACAAAAAGCCAAAACGTAAAATAACCACAACTAGTTTGAATACATTTTCTTTGTGTTTAACAGTAAGTTTAGGCTTCCAGCTACTAAAATGTTTAAGTTAAGGACTCGGTCTTGAAGGTAGGTTAAAGTGACACCGTGAACTTTTTGGAGTAGAAAAGTCAAGCATAATCTCATTGAAATAGAAAGCTAAAATTTGAAAACAACTCGAGTTGGTCAGTTTCATGCCATAATGTGGAATATTAGAGCCAAAGACGTAACATTACCATGGAAACAAACAAAAGGAGGCCCCCTCCAAGACACAAAACAGTAAATTTTAGGGAGACGTAAATTTATTTAATATTTTAAAATTTGCTACACAGTTAAATAGTGTACTTAAGATTTAAGTTTGGACTTTTTGTAGCATATTGACGTAAAAGGTAAGAAAACTTGCAAATTGTCTTTTTGACGTTTTGTTGTACATCTATGCTTTCTTTGGAGATCTAACCCACATGCCTTCGTGGGATCCTTGGTTGTAAAGCGCTCCGAGTGTCGTGAAAGGTGGAAAAGTGCTCTATAAATAAAAAAACATTTACTCTTAAGGTTCTTTTTAACCCTTTGAGTACCATAGTTGCATTTCTTCACCAAGTCATTCCAGGCTCTCCGGTTCTTTGTTTCAGATGAAAACATTTCAGACTCACCTGCAGCTGTATTAAATCATACAGAGCGATGTCAGTTTGGATTCTCCAGGCTACGCGTTCACGTTTCTATAGTTAGTGGAAGCAAACACTTCTATTTTCTAAGAATTGTGCTTTGGAATTGTAGAACTGGATATAACACTGTTTTCACAACAGGTTGGATTTTAATAGGACTCATTTTACCCCAATAAACCTATAGCATTAAAAGAATCTTTATTTGTCCCACAATGGTGCAAGTTTGTAATTCATGCAGGGCACAGCAAGAGAAAAAACATACACGCTGTGCAGACAGAGCAGAAATATACAGCTAAACGACTATAAATTGCTTTGACGTGTTTGGGTACAATGTTGCATAAAGTAAACTGAGACCAAATGTACCAGAGACAATTCAGTAATCACAATAATGTGACGAAGATTATTTAGAAAAGAAAATATAAACATTGTCTCATGCTTCAGTGAGCACAAGCCATTGAAACTCAACGAGTTATTCAATTAATTCTGACTAATCGATTATTCAAATAATTATCAACTAATCAAGAAATCAAATAATTATTGGTTGGTTTATGCAGGTTCCAAAACAAGCTATGAGCTTGTTAAGTTAAGCTTTTGAGGAGAGTTTTGATGGAAATATTGTGTAACATTGTTGAGTGACATTATTTCAGCTTTGTCTAATTTGTGCAAGCTAGCTGTCCTAATTTAAACATTGCAAGAGGCACCATTTTATGTTGATCTTCTGTATTTCATAATACTTCTAGCACACCTAGGCAAACTTTGGCCTGAGCGCTAGATGCTGCCCTCGGACTGTTTCAAAGTGGCCCCAGCACATTTTTGAGAGTAAGTGTTTCTCTTTATATTTCTTTTACTTAACTGACTAAACTTAGCCTAATTAATTTTAAACTATTTACCGCGGGAAGCTTGGAACGTCACACACAGTCACAAAAGCTAGTGAGGGGGTCCCATCTCGACAGAACACCGGCCCTCCACCACTTGCCCAGGTTCGTATAAGGCCCTCGGAAAAAAAATAATTGCCCACTTCTGTTCTAGTACATAATTTGCAAAGACCACGTCAGTCAGATGTAGTAATACTTTTTTATTGAATGGGATTGAGACCACAAACAAGATTTCACCTTCTTGTAAAGTTTAAAATCATTCCTCGTTTTATATCTGCTGTACCTTTGAGAACCCCTTTACCCCTGATTGGGAAACACTGATGTACTGTTTCACATCCTGAGAGACCCTGTGATTCCCAGAGATTCCCTGATTCTCTCAAACTTTGACTCCTCTGTGTAAATCAGACAATAGCAGAGAAAATAGGGCACATGTTAAGCCAAGTTAGGATAAGCTGGATTGTGGAAGCTTTTGGGTTCATTGTAAGGTGTGCTGACTCTGCCAACCCGAACAAAGTCCTTGTCCTATTCCGGTCCACTCAGCAGTTTAAAGTTTTAGATGTTGAGCTGATTGATTATTCATGATCATCTTATTCTTTCTTTCTGCTTACTTTATTTAAAGAGCGGCCTCAAAGGTGTTTCTCACATCCAGTCTTGGCTCAGTGTGAGGGAGAGGTCAGAGGTGTTCTATCTGACCCGGCAGGAATGCTAATATTGAGAAGAATGTGTGAATCGACGGAGGTAAATGTTAGCCTTTTAATGGTATGTGGTCTCTAGAGTTTCTACTGTTTAAACAATGAAGACGGCTTCTTTCACACACTAAATCTGTTTGTATAAAGATGATATTGTGCTGTTGTAAAGCCAATATTTACATTATAACTTTAGACTCAGACATTGTTTTATAAAAGACACTTGAGGCTTGAATCGTGTTAGGATAATCCTTCGTCAGAACCATACAGGGTTAGAATAGCTTTATTCACGTTTGTTTTGTTATCTTGTTTACTAAGCTGTTTCGCATTGAAGCTAAGCTAAGCTAAGCTAAGTGCTAAGGGGAAAATGTGTTTAACAAATCAGTTAATCAAACCAAAAACTAAAAAAAAAAAAACAAAAAAAACAAGACTAAATGACTAAACAAAACACTCTCATAGATAACCTTTTGTTTTGTTTTTTTTACTATTTGAACATTAGTTAAAAAAAAATTAATATGTTTTTTTTTTTTTCAATAAACCCCCTTGAAAAGAGATCGTGCATCTCAGAGGGTTGTCCATGACTGAATGCATAAATAGTAAGTAAGTAAGTAAGTTTTCTTTATTTGTATCGCGCATTTCACAGACACAGAGTCACAAAGCGCTTCACGGTGAAATGAACCCCTCCCCTCCCCACTCAGTGACAGTAAACTGCCCTGGGGCAGCTCAACAGAGGCAATTTGCCCAAACACCTGGCGCCTCAACCTCCGACTACCACCAAGTGTTCCTTAACATGCATGTTAGGGAACACACTATTATTTATTCATTCATTCATTCATTTTCTACCGCTTAATCCCGTTAGGGGTCGCGGGTGACTGGAGCCTATCCAGTGACTTTGGCCTTAGGCGGGGAACACCCTGGACAGTGGCCAACTTGCCGCAGGTTAGACAGACAACCATTCACTCTCTCATTCACTCACTAAGGGAAATTTACAGTGATGCCCAATTGACCTAAACATGCATGTTTTTGGAGGTGGGAGGAAACCGGAGTACCCGGAGAAACCCACGGTGACACGGGAGAACATGCAAACTCCACCCAGAGAGATCGTGAGATGTTGATATGGTCCGACCCGGGAGTCGAACCCACGACCTCCTTATTGGGAAGCCAGAGCTCTAACCACTTGGCTACCGTGCACCCTATTTATTTATTTATAAATAAATAAATAATACAAATACGAAAATAAATGAATAATACAAATAAATAAATAAAGTGACTTAATCAGAAAGCAAAAATTAATAATTGGGACGACGTTTCCTACATATTCAGCATAAGCTATTGTGTTTTTCCCATGTATTTAGCAATGAAGTACTGACTCACACTGTGATGTCACTAGGTTAAACCTGAGGCTGAGCTTTAGGTTATATGCTCCAACATTTATCTAATACACCACTGTACACTACTGTATAGTCAATGTATTCAAGTCAGCAGACTGACTTATATTGGACAAAATCTGTCTATTATGGGGCTTTTTTTTTTTGTTTCATAGTATTTTAAGTCTAATTTAAGGTTAGATAGAGCAAAACAGCAGAAAAAACTACTGTTACCATGGGTACAATTTTATTTTAATAAGCCACAGATTTTAAATGCTTTTTTTTTTGTTTAAAAAAAAAAAAAATGTCCAAAAATGGTTCTGGAAATCTTGCTATCAGTGACATCCAAAAGTGATCATTGGTGATTGGGAATAGAGACCTCACGGGACTAGATTTTCATGACCGCTCCCGCCCGATCCCGAAGCATCCGTGACCGTTCCCGCCGATCCGAGGCCCCGTGTGCCTGCCCGCCCGAGAAGCTCCCGTTGGTCCCGACTTTTTTTTTTTTTTTGTGACACGGAGTTTGCGTGGCGGCCCAGGGCAGAACAACATGAACACAAATGACTAAACTCTGCATACTCTCTGCATCTTGTTTAAATGATAGGCACCAGCCTAAATAATCTGCATCAAGGCAATTATGTTTGTTTGACACATTCAATCATAAAGCGATGTCTGTGTATTTCTTACCTGAACAAAGCTCCTCACACCTCCAGTTTCTGCTAAACAAACACTTTACTTGCCCAAACTCCGTGTGTATTATCTCCATCTCCCGTGCGTAAAAGCCAGCATTCATTCACTCCTCTGGGAAAGCTTACGCCCGTGCTGCGGCTGCTGCTGGCGCGAGGACGCACAGATGATACACACGCTAACTAGGAAATGCAGCAGCAGGTTTACGTGTCTGCACCTCGCAGGTGTCAGTGTTGTGTCTCTCTGTTGAACAGCAGCGCGCACAAAGCAGTATTTCTTTCTTGCTACGTAATATTTTCAAGACAGTGGAGAGAGCGCGGTCCGTTCGGGACCCGAGGTGTTTGGCCTGACCGCCCGTTCCCGCCGAGGCAATGTTAAAACCGCCTGATCCGAGGGTTTGTTCACGGGTCCGTGGGTCCCGCGGGAATTCCCGCTCGATGCAGTCTCTAATTGGGAACACAAAATCACAAAGAAAAAAGGGACCCAAGGCACCATTCACACAATAAAAGTTTAAAAAGCCTTTATTTATCTGGACTATTTCATGCTTAAAATTAACCTGGCTACGCCAGATGGATATGTGTTGAACTCCTATCTGAGTTCCCACTATATACATCTGCTAGTAAGTCCATCTGGGACTTAACTCTCTGAAAGCGTTCGAGAAAAGGCGGAGCGTTTAGTGGAATACTTCGAGCTGATTGGGTGTGGGGCCTACCTTACAAGTACGCGTCACACATTTTTTTGTTATGTTGCTAAAACCGCATCAAAAGCAGCAGAAACACGTACATGCACGAGAGCCGCCATCTTTGTTTAGCTTGCATGTGACTTGGCAGCGGCGCCGGGGTAACAGCCGTCTTAACACCACCGAAACACCGCTGGTTCGGACTCTCAAACCAATTGGGTGGCTGGAAGGCCAGATGGTTTATTTCATGTTTGTGAATTCACAAATATCGCGAGATAAACCATCTGGTTGGCCAGGTTAGGTTAAAATATTATTGATTAAAAAACGTGCCAATAAACGTCCCATGCGTAGCGGCTCACGACCAGCCTTCTTCAGGGAGTACTATTTGTTTGTTCTGGAAAGTGGCTACATGACAATTTGACCCTGCATGTTTTAGCCAGGATCTGATTATTTCAGTAATTGTGAGTAAATCTAATGAAATGGGTGGGGATAGGTGGCAGGTGAAGACAGGATTTTCTGACCATGAGAGCTCAGCTGCTGAACAACACAAGATTAATTAGAAACATGCATGAATCAGTCCAAATACAAGTTTGGTTAAACTTTTGATGCTCCTGTATGGTTAAAACCCAGAAAAGTAGACTTTATACAATAGGTCCCCTTTAAAAACAGTCACTTTTTGATGAATAATCCCAACTGACCGTTTCAGTAGTTCCTTCATTCATTCATGTCTTTGTGCAGTGCGCCCGTGTCCATTTGTGTTCCCGTCTGCTTTTCTAAACGCCCTGCAGCGGCCTGGGTTTTCGAGTACTCAAAGATAGCGCGACGAGCTAAGTGCAGATTAGCCTAATGTCACAGCTCATTGGCCCTCGTCTGCTCTATGCACTGTGAACAGACTGAGTGGAAAAATGTTCTCGCTAAAACACTCGCTCCATAAAGTGCCCGGGATTGTAATGCGCCGCTTTTGTGCGCTTCTTCACCTCTGCTCACCTGCCTGTCGAGACGTGTTGTCTGCGTTAAATAGAAAGTTACAATCTATAATTTAACAGTTTGCCCTTCATAATAGCTTCTGCGATCGCATTAGACACAAAACACAAAAATGCATTAAGCCACATTACAGAAGTTGAGAGAGAGGGCAGTGGGCAGCATCCGAGTAATGCGCAGATTGAGTTACAGCCACTGCCGCGCGGAGTGAACTTAAATGTGGAATATGCCTTTAGTCAGACAGCACTTAGGGCCTGGTATTGATCTGACAGAAAAGCAGTGGAAGAAGATGGGTGTCAGGGAAGCGTTTGTGTGTGTGGGAGAGACATCAGCCGCTGCAACCCAGAGCTGATCTGAGGAAGATTTACTGAACACCAATCATTACTTTGTTGTTTTTCTTTTACTGCAGCCAATTCCTGTTGAAATATTGCAGCGTAGAGGCTAAACAATGAAGACGGAGGAGAGTGGGAGAGAGCGCGGAGCGGGCGGCAGACGCATGAGCAGCCACGGTCTTTCAAATGCCATCCACTTAAGAAACGGTCTTTATTAGCTTATGCACCTCGGAGCATTATTCTATCAGCGTGTTTTTTTCTCCACTCGCAAACAGTTCACTTAAAAGTCTGAGTGGAACTGGGGAGGACGTAATGGACACGATGGCGCGCGACTCTATTGTTTCTTGGTGAAGTTTGTAAAAGGGTCTGGAGGATGGAGGGCGAAGGTGAAACATTATAGCGTCAGGAAGCAGTTTAATGGGCAGTGAGGAAAAGAGCAGAAAAGTTTACTTATTTTTCAAAAGCAGTTGTGTCATGCGTTTGTTTGGGCCTTCTTTCACAAAGTTGTCAAAACTATCAAGACCACTGATTTGAGGAAGCATAGTGCAAGTATAAATAAATATATGAATGACTTTATAATATCAATCAGAAAACTACTACAATATTTCAAAACGATCCTAAATAGAGCAAAGACTGTAGGCCAGTGAAGAATAAAGTATGGCATATGAAGAGTAATATGATTGGTCTAACCTGTGACACTAAAAGGTGAAACAACTTAAGGTGGGGTCGGTTATTTTTCCCTGAGGGCCATTTTCGAATCCAAACAATTGATGGAGGGTAAAACCAACATGTTCTCATCGCTTTTTTGTCAATACCACGCTGTGATAAATTGCGTGTCATGAAGATGATTCTGCCTTTTTTGCATGCAATTACACGTCCATTGTTTAGCATGTCATAGACACATAGATGTGTGATTTGGTTGAGGGCAAATACGGTTTTATTTGGGTTAATGGCAAAGTTTAGGTCTGAAACCGTAAAATGGGTACGTTTAGGTCTGCACCTCGGAGTTGGTTAAGATTGTGTAACACTGGCTCACCACTGCCTCCAGCTCAGATCCAGATCCGTCTGGGTCCAGTGGCCACTCACACTGCGACCGGGGTATACATGTGCATGTACGGACTCTGCCGGCATCGTGAGACCACGATGCTCAACTTGAGACTTTACGCGATCACTGACCAAATGTATATGTAAACAAAGAACACTTGCGCCGAGTTTTGCCTAAATAGTCGTGCATATGTCCAGAATTTTAACATATTTGTATTAGTATTGGACGTGTAATGATTTTATTATGAAAACCGCCGGATTCACCGGCGCTTGCTTGGTTTGCTATTTGTCGTGTCTTGTTTTCACAACTTCATCTTCAACTTTTCACAACTTCATCTTCAACTTCTGGAAAAAGTTCCTTACAGCAAAAAAAATGACCGGAGCAGACCAGACGGACTGCCTTGTGAGAACCTCTCATTACTTTTCAAGAAACGGAAAGCCTCTGTTTGCTGGACTGGAGTACGGACAGGATGCAGTGTGAGCTCGGTGTTAGTTTTCATAAATAATAACACGTCTTTACATCCTGTATAGAAATTAACTGGGGCAGCAACGAGTGAAATACACACGCAAACAAAATAAAAATCAAAATTGTTTTCATGACACACTGTTTCAAACTGCGTAGTATAGACACATATTTGTTAGAACAGGCTGGCCGAACTGCCCTGCATGTTTCTGTAAGCTATTCATCCTTAAATTTTGTTCATTTATTGTAATATTTATTACGAAGGCAAATTTACACACATGCTACATAGCAAAGCCAATGAATTAAGAAGCATAAATCATAAAATTCTCCAAAACATGCCGGGGACCTGATAAAAACAGGCAGAGGGCCGCATCAAGCCCCCGGGCCACAGTTTGCCCAGCTACACAGTAAAGTATTCATGAAAACAAACAGATGGCTAACTCCACCAATTTTAGTAATTGTAATCCTTGAAAACTCTTTTGGAATCATAAAATATTTGCAGATTTCCAAAGTCAGTCTTTTCGATAGCTCGTTTTTACCTTTCCATTTGATAATCCTTACCATCTTGACAACACCGGCTTTGCTGCTGTCACCAACTGGCCACATCCTCATTATATCCGAACAGTTCCCGAGTCTTTGAAGCGCTTCCATTTCGGTGTTTTCCACTCTTTTCTGTCTAGACAACTTTTCCCTGTTATTGCAAAAAGCTGCTGTCTGGACCGCGCTGCATCGCTTTGCCCTCACCTCCACAACAACCATGAAAAATGCTCTGCCAAAGTAAAAAAAAAAATCCAAATCAATAAGTGTGAGTGAATGAGAGCTGTGTCCGTGCTATAACTCCTGATAATAGACTTTGGTAAAGGCAGGCTATGCAAGATCCTGTTCCTTTTTCCCTATACAACTTGTCGTCAAACGTATAAATCACGTACAGCCACTTAATGCACGCTCTCTGGATTCTCCCGCCGTCTGAGTCGCCGCCACCGGACACGTAGACGAAAATGAGGGCCTAACACACGCTGACAAATGGCGCCCGATGCCGTGTGCAGCCTCCCGCGTGTGGCAGAGAGGACATTTTTACCCAAAACTGTGGCAAGGGCTTCTCAAAGGCAGCGAGTGGGCCGAGGGTCTGCAGCTTGCTCGTGAGTAATTGGTCTGAGAAGCAGGAAGTGTGTGTGCGCGCGGTAAGGTAAGGGTGATTGTTAGTGGTGGTGGTTAATGCCGGTTCCGCGTGCTTGCTCACTTCACAGCCCCCTGCGCCGGTCAGACGGCCAATAGTCAATCAGTCCAGCGGGCAGTGCCGGGCCCTCCCTCGCAGCTAATGCCAAAACTAATAGGCCAATTAGTGTTATAGGGTATTGTGCTGACAGCTGTGTTAGAGGCAGTGCTGTGCGTGAGTGTGTTGCGACCCGGTCACCGGCAAACACAGATGGATCTAACCCATCCTAAAGTTAACTTTAGATAGATGGTTGATGTGGTTTATATTTTAATATCACATGTACACATCATTATTACCTTATTGGGCATATCAGCTTGTCAGTGCCACAAGTTAAGCCGGTTTGACCTGATCAGTACTTGATTGAAATTCCAAGCGTCACCTTTGGTCAGCCTTTATTATTAACACTTGTCCAGTAGACATGGCAGCAGCATGGTTTTTAGTGAAAGATGCATTTATTCCTGTAAGGAAGACCCCCATGATGCATTTCTGCACAATGGATAATTTAACCCCTTACCGTCTACAACAGCTGTCTGAGACTTTAACCATGCACGCTAACCACTAACCTTTTTTCTTTGGTAGGCCAAAATAAGCATTTTTTTTCTGTTGGTGGCCAAAATCCAAAATAATATCTAAAATTCATCACGTTTTCGATGCACTCCAGGTCTTTGTAAAACCATTTATATCCATACTTTTAGTTTATTTCCACAATGTTAGCATAGGTACAACAAGTCAAACATTGTTTGAAATTGGACTCCCTGAGTGGTGGGGGCACTGTAATTTGTATTTTGCTTGTATAATTTGTTCATCTTTTTTATTTAATTCTAACTTGTATAATTATTTGTTTAACAATTATTCTAATATAGTAAATATTATAAATTCATTTGTATTCTTATTGATTGAAAATCAGTTAAATTGAATATAATGGCAAAATAGAATACAAACTAAACAGGGGAAACAAAGCAATACACGCTAAAAAAATCTAAAATAAATACAAGATCTTAAGTAAATGACAAATGAAAAAGAAAAGAAGACAAAGAAATGTGAGGCACAAAATACAAATAGTAGTTATATTCAGTGAGCTTGTGGCATACATAGGGTCATCATGGCGAGAAGGTAGATTCGTATGCTGTCATTTAATTATCGCAGATGAAGTGTTTAGGTATAACGCTAAGCTAGACATATATTGGCCATTGTTGAGAGCACAGTGAACAGAATTATAGATACATTGAGTGAGGGTCTTGTATAGATCACCTGCGTAGCATATCGTTGACTGAGTAATTCCTAGTGGCTTGAGCGCGAGGAGTGCTCAGTATAGATGATCAGGTGATGGTGATGACTGGGAAGGGCCTTGTGCTGTGTTCTCGATGTACTAAGAAGGCTGCCGATCAACAGATAGAGCTCTTGCCGGTTAACGATGAGGCGATGGCTTGCTCGATTTTTTAGCATGAGAGGTGTGGCGTGTCGACCTCCTTGGACAATGAAAAGGTCAGGGACAACAATTCATGATGATGACGTGTATTCTAAGAACATGGCAGCAAGAGATGTAAGTGTGCAACATGAGCGCAGCTCATCGTTATTATGCCGCTTCCAGGGTCTCGCGCTCCACGTATTTCGACCGTTCGTCGCGTGTGGAGAGAGCGGGCTTGGAAGGATGACTTGCAGATAGAAGATACACGGAAACAAGAACAGAGACTGCTTTGTGGAGACAGTGTTCTATATAGCTGGTCGGACTTGTGGGTGTCGGGTAATGATAGAGAGAGTATCATAACAGGACAAGGTATGTCATCAACAGAAGACTGCTGGATATAATGCTGCTACTCGCATGCTAGGTTCTATTGGCGTTGAACGATATCGAGTGTCGTGAGGCGGTAGATTTGAGATACTTCGCGAGGTGTATATAGAATCCTGATATGAGAGCTGTTGTATAGTGTGGTGCATACAGTCTCATGATATCATAATAGAGTGTTGTCGGTATGCATATGTGTGGTTTAGACACCCGCTATGGTATGCTGTATGGTGTGAGTGTACGTAGTGGAGGGAGTTGCTAGCGCAGCGTATAGCATTGCAGCAGTACCACAGATGATCGGTCGCGATGTGTCTCAGCGCGACACGGTCTTGTGTGTAGTCGCTGGGTAGTTGACTGTGGCGTGTAAGTTTATCTGTGTATCCGTTTCGTAATTCCGGCGAGGCACAAGTAAGTGGGCTCATGTGTTAGCTTGCGGAAATAGGAATGTAAAAGATTGTATTGTGCCTGTAGCGTAGGGCCTGGTATATGAATGGTCTCTCGACGCATCGGGACCGAAGGAACGGAACGATATATAAATCGATGCGTATAGTAGCACCCAGGTGATCGTCACATAGACTGGCGACGGTATAGAGTAGAGCGATGACAACTCCGATATTCGATGTGACTCTGCATGTATCTACGACCAGACAGACGTTATAGCCAGGTGGAAGATATCCGATATGAGTAGCTAGAATACTATTGTTGTGCTTCGAGTAAGACTGTGGACGTGAGTGAACGTAGAGATATAGCTCTGTACATTGGCTAGTTACGGACAATATAGAGTCGAGCTTGTCTATACGGACAGGCTGACGAGTTTCTATTATACTCTCACGTCGCGGAGCAATGGACGATGTGTGTTGAGCGATGCTGTTGAATTGCATAATGCGGAGGCTTGTGATCAGCCGAATAACCTCTGGATACACTGAGATCTACCGTCAAGGGAGTGTAGGGCCTATGCTAGAGATACTCCTATTGCAGTCGGACACATTTAATTTGCAGAGAGGAATTCTATTCGGAATAAAATGACGTGTAGATTTGCCGAGATCTCTTCGCATGTCGCGGATTTTTGTGCACTTACTGTAGGCGTGGTGAACTCGGCGTGCTGATACAAGTTCTCTTCTTATCTAGACCGGATTGCGTCGGGGAGCGCCGCAGTCCTTAAACAAGTTGCTTTTTTACCTTTCTTGGCAGGCGACATCCAAAATCATCTTTGGTTCTGGGGCAAGGCCTTCAAACCACACAAAACATTTAGGATCTAACGTGTTTTAAGGATAACCTGGGAACGAAGTGGAAGCAAAGTTTTGGGCCTTCTCTTGTTGTGTCTGTAGAGGGATCTGGTTGCTGTGGCGTAGATTTTCGAGAGGTGAGATTTAATGTCAGCATGATAGCGTCTAGTGTGGTGGGACCTCGTTTATACGCATAGTTTGAGGTTAGGGATACTAATTGTCAGTGACTTGGAGGACTCGGAATGTGGGGGACGTATACGCCACGCGAGCGGAGCCTTGTAGGAGGACAGAGCCAGCTAACAGGATTGAGAGAGGTCGCTTCCAGATTTAAGGAATACCATTGGATACTGGGTGTGAACTATTCTAATGCGATGAAAGCTGAATTGGGTGATATAGTTTGTGGTCTAGGACCGCTCGGGACGGTAGGAGGGACCCTTGTAATTGGAGCGATGGTGGACGTGGTGGGTCAGGAGTAGCGCGAGTGGGCTGGAACGGCACAAGGATCAAGTTCGCTGAGTAATGATCGTGCGCATAGTGTCAGTATGTACGCGATAGTGAGAAATTGTGGCTTAGATAGGTTGACGGTATGGGACGAGAGTATACGGTTTATTTCCCATGGTGCGAGCATTTACGACGAATAGAAGAGTATGTTAGTCTGGAGTCATGGAGATTTAATATTTGTGGGATTATGAGAAGCGTGTAGTTGTAATGTTCACCTAGAGACAGTGTTAGTATATTGAAGAGCAAGGATCGGGATGGAGGATGAGAGCACTGAGGTCCAAAAACTGAGCAGATAAGGTGGTGGGTAGCGCTCACTCGCACGATTGTGCGACACGCTCAATCAGCGCTAGATGATTGGCTTCTATGACTATGATAAGAGGAACGCAAGCACGTATATATATTGGTGCGGAGAGTACAGAGTGTCAGCTCGGTCGTAATTAAACGTTCCATTATAATGGTGTAGGGGATTGCTGTCTCTGTCTAGGGTCATGAGGCAGTTTCGCTTTATATAGTGGAGCGCACTCTCCGACAACTTGGACGTAATAAGCTTTGCTGGTACGGAATAGACACGAGGCGTTGAGAAGGTCTCTGACTGCTGTGTGATGTTGAAGAGATGAGAGGAATGTGCAGCGTATTAGTCTGTTGGGGGAAGTTAGGACACAGTCTAGGTCGTGACTAACTAAGTGGGTGGGCATCGCAAAGAACCCTGGCACAAAAGGACTAAGCTCGCTTATTCTAAGAAACGAGATATGATCGGCGTAATTAAGTAGGAGAGCAGGGGGTTATTGAGATCTTTGATTATGTCTAACTGAAAATAATCCATAACCGATCGTGTCTACGAGTGGCATCTGGGCATCCAAAGATCCGCGCCATACGTTACATACAGCTCAAAAGAAGCATAGAGAAGGTGTAGCTACCGACATGGCGGCTGGGCTCCGCGCCCATCGAGATTATTGACTTAGACAAAAGGAGTTTGGTTAACACGAATTGGGACGCCGGACCATAAAGAATGTTCGCATCTTTGTACTAAGTCACACATATAGAAATTAAATATTGACAAGTAGTGTCACGCCTCACTGATAGTCTACTTCATCCGGAGATTTCTGCTGCGCGCGTAAATATTTTGTAGGTGCTCAGAAATTAAGTTGGCCACATTTGTACACGCAGCGCCCGCCAGGTTAACTCAGTGCGCGCCCACCAATTTTGGATGTTCGAACTGGGCCGATTCGGCATGTCTGAGTAAATGGGCAACTTACATGACGACTGTATGCAGACTCTGGAGGTCTGAGGAACACGCACTTGTCCTAGTAGCCGTCAAAATTATTACAATTGCGCATTCTCATCAAACGAGAAGAGCGTCACATGCCACATAGCCTCTAAGAAGTCATGATTAAAGCCAATGGAAAGTTCCTGATACTTCAACTGATTCCTCTTATGGCCTTTTTCAAATAAATTTAGCTTAGAAACTAATATTGTTCAGAGCCGCCCCCCGAAGAGGGATATGATATTCAATGTATTACGGGTGCTGCCTAGCAATATTGTGGGATAAGAACGGGTAAACCACGTTCTGCGAGACTTATACTTCATGAGCGTCGGTAAAATATCTTCTTGGTGTGTATCTCTTATCGGCTACGCTCATGTCGACGAGCATAAACGTCTCGCGAAACGCCTTCATTAGTATAGAATTGCGGTCAGGAAGAAGACGAGTAGTTAGTCAGGGGAGTAGAAATTGAACGCTTAGGAGACGACGCTCATGCATACTGCTGGTAGTGGTTAGGAGTTCGGTTGCCGCCCAATTCGACTGTTCTCGAGTATGGAATTGGAGTGGAGGTATGCACGGGTTGTAGGGTTCGGTCTAGGCTCCACGAGGATGCTGGACTCGGTGCTTTGTTCCGTTCTTGTGCTCGCCGACTGAGACAATACATCAGTGCTCCGAGGAGGTCGCAGACTAGCAGCGTCAGCGCTAGCGCCGCTCGCCTTTAAAGGGCGATACATAACAAAGGTGGGCTCTTAGGAAATGATCGCGATGAAGGCGCAATCCAGCTATGGATAAGGTCTGCTCTGGGAATTCTGGGAGGTGCGAAACTAATGAATCAATCTACTGTTTGCTCAAAGTGGTAGGTGTGTGTAAAAAATCGCGGAGGTTATTGACAATTGGCTGCTGGAGTCATTATTTTGAGAAGAGTCTGTCCAGGTCTGGGTTATTTTTACTTGCCTGTCAAGCAAAGATAGAGCGGCAAACTGTCCCGTGCACAGATCTAATATTACTAGGATAGAATGAGACCAGTGATAACTAGCTTGCTACACCCGGACGCCTGCAGAGGCGTGGGACGTCGAGTTGGCCAGTGTCTGAGCATGTCCCGGAAGGGTGATTTCCTCCAGAGATTTAGTGCAATATCTGGTTATCAAGTAGCATCTCGTTCAAACCATTCGCAGTTGTTTAGACATAAGGGTTATCTGTTGATGCTAACCTTGGCTATTGCTCCTATGTGTGTGTTGCATACAGCAAGAGCAGTATTGACAGTGTACGTCAGTTAGGAACCGTCTGAGAAGCCTGCGTATAGCAGAGATAGAGTTAGTCACCTACCTCAGATGCAACTCAGTACTACTGCTGCTTTCAGTCATATCCGCACCAGTAAAATGACCCTACGGACTGAGTAGCTTGGTTGTTGCATGAACGCTCAGTGTCAGAATGGTCTACGATGATTGTCGCCGATATTAAAATTGCGCCATTATACCGTAGTTCTTGGCTGAAGAAGGAAGTGCTAGCAATCTTCGCTTTCTAACGATACCATTACCCTCGTTATCCTATATTAAGATGAGGGACGCCAGATAGACTCTCAATAACAGAGAGGTGTGCCTCAGTTTAGTGAGCCACGACCGCTTATCAATTGTACCGATCGGGCGAGGAATGTTGTCATGAGAAGGTAGGCTTTATTTATGAGCTCTTCGGAGGCCCACAGTGAGGGGATCTCTAGTCCACATAGCGAATAGTGTATGAGTAGTAATTAGCGTCCAGAGGGGAGTAACGCGGGCAGGGCACAACTACCATGTCCGTTCGTGTGCTGTAGAAGCGCTCGGCGCTCGTGGCTCTCGCAACACCGAGAGAACATAGATCGCACGAGCTGTATTCGCATACAGCGAAGGGTGAAAGTGCTGTCAGTTATCCGTACAAAGAGGCGCTTACATCTATCTGAGGACGATAGATGAGAAGGAGCGGAGTGGATCCATGTCCTCATTCGCTCGAGACGTCGTATCAACGTAGCTATGCTCTTTGTTGACGGCGGCTCACGGCACCCCAGCCCACCTGCAACAGGGGTACCTTTAACCCGCTCTGCCTGCGACGCCTTCACCAGATGATTTTGGAATTATTACAGTGTTTTGTGGAGAACACGAGGTTGGAGAGCGCAGACAGATATTACAGCGCTGGTTTTGTATTAGTTTTGTGCATGTTATTTTAAGGGACGCGTTTTATTCTGTTAGACTAGTCAGCCCACTTTTCCTTAGAGTTTGTGTTAAGTTCCTTTTCTGAGATCAAGAGAACTGTATGTTCAAATAAATCCCAAAAAAAAGAATAAATAAATAAACAATACACTTTTTTTTTGCATGTGTTGCTGATTTTGTAAATGATGCTGTGATTTATTTATTTATGTTGTAAGACAGTCTGAAGCTATTCTTTTTATGTAGTTTTTGTAATTATTAATTCTTATGCCATTAAAGGCCCTACATTCATTTTTTTATATTTTTACTTCAAACTTCAAATCAGTGTTTGCTTCAGACAAAGTATCTAATAGGTGAAAATGAGTTTGCAGTGTCTCTTGTACTTTCGATAATAGGGCACTTGTCCCCTAATGCAGTGTTTTTCTATCAGTTTGCCAGGGAACACTAGTGTGCCTTCAGATGTTGCCAGGTATGCCTTGACAAAACCATCAGTTTTGTGTCTGGAACAACTTTTTTTTCACCAAACATTACAAGCAAACCAATCACTCTTTAATGGTTTAAAGAACAAGTGACCAAGTCGCTGGAAAAAAAAAAAAGTGTCAAACATGTCCCAACCCAAATCTACAAAAAGTGAATAAAATAATAACTTATTGCACATAATTGTTTTGAAACACATTTTAATAGTATTTTTGACAAAAAAAAAAAAAAACAAAAACAAAACACAACCACAAGGACACAAAAAAAAAAAAGTAAATAAATAACAGTAAATAAATATTTATTTCTTTCCTAAAAACGGCCTATTTGGTCATACTTCCGTAGGAGGTCTTGTGCAACGGAAAATTTTCAGCTGAAAAAGTGTGCCATGACTAAAAAAAGTTGAAAAACGCTGGCCCAAAGTCCAGAAAGTATATCTGTTATTGTTGTTAGCATTTAGGTAACTGTGGCTTTGATTGTGGTTCTTGTTTGTTAATTCTGTCTGACTAGTTCTGCAGTAAGGATGGGACCAGAGACGACTCCTGACTCATTTATTTGGGGGTGCATTGTACCTGACAGAGATGCAAGGACCTGCAGGTCTCATCAGTCTGTATAGGGCTGAAACTTGGAATAAAAAATGCTCTTAGGTTTATAAAGCTAGATACATAAGTCTGATTATGTTTTAGGAACAGATTAGTTGCATAAGTGGCATTTCAGTACTTCTACTATTGATAAAATCCCATTCCTATTCCACACTCACAGCCATTTTCCAAAAAAGTAACTTTCTAAAGAAATTGTGGTGTAGTATATCTAACCTTTAACCTTTACGTGGGCTGACTCGTCCAAACCTGACTGCTTAGGCGTTTGCACCTGCTTCATTTGTAATCCAGCAGCAGGAGTACAGGTTCAGTCCCGGACTTTCCCTCGCTGCCCGCAGAAAGTGTCTGTCATGATTCAGCAAGATTCACTCCACACGCTCAGCTAAAGTCGCTGGAGCTCATTTGTCAAAGCCTCAACACTGGTGGAGAATGTAAAGTGTGCTTTGTGTACAAGAGGCTTACTGTGGCTAAGTGCTAATTGCGGTGGTTATTTTTCTCTGAGAAACCACCCGGGGTTAGTGCAGATGTCTCTGCAGCTCCACATAGTCAGGCAACACCACTACTGTTACATGAGGCTGGGTTTTATACATACAGTTTATGAGGGATAAATCATAAATTGTGGGGTTTTTTTGCAAGCAGCACAAAATGATTTGAACGTGTTTGATTTTGCCCTGAATAAGCTCTTTTGTTTCATGTGTGTCACAGTGGTTTTCACATCCGACAAATATTATATATTTTTCGCGCTAACTTTTACAATGTAATTATCTCTGTCAATATCGGTCCTTTTATTATGAAATAAAAACTGGGACAGAGTTAGACTGTTTTCTGTCAGAATAAGTTCACTACAAGTCTCTTTGTGGAGAAGACTGTTTACTACAGCTGCTCAAAGATACAAAACTTAATTTCTTGACTATTCCCAATAGTCTTTGTATAAGGAAAACTCTCGTTAGATAGTTCTGTACTTGTGTGCATAATATTGTGAACAGTTGGTCGTGCGAGATCTCATCCCTAATCTATAGAATAATAGTATTCATGCAAAAAGGATTTAAAACAGGGCTTTGATCTCTGTATTTTGCATTTATGATTATGAAATGTATTAATTAGGCTGTCTTTGTGTCTGTGACTGTTTTACAATCAATCTGAATTTTATTTTTGGACCTTGTAATTATAAAACATATTGAGTTACTCATTACATATTACTTTTTAAAAAATGTCGTTTGTTGCACTACTTACTGCCTCAAGAAAGTAACTTAGTTACATTACTGTGTGTGTATTATTGCAAGCATTGATAAAACAATGTGATTTTAGCTTTTATTATTGGCATTTAAACAAAGGCAAACGCATGAGTTGCTTAAATAGACTACTATTAGGTAAAATAAGCAATAGAAATGATTCTGGGCCTGTTTCAGCTGCTGATCTGTCTTTGAGATGTTTTATCTTACACAGTAAGTCACTTTTGTATCATTTTTAACTTGAAAGTAACTATGAGTATTTTGTAATTATGAGAAACTGTATTTTAATTACAAGTATTTTCTTTGAGTAAATAAGTTACACTACTAGTTACTTGAAAATGTAATCTAATTAAAGTAACTAAGTTACACCTCAACACTGATTATAAATTGTTCACGATCTAACCATATTTTAATGAAAAGGTGCATCCATAAAATAAATGAATCAGAGTTTCATTATAAAAACGTACATTTAGCCGTTCCCTGATATCAGCACACACACGTGGCCGATCCTTGAGCTTTGCACACGGCCCTTTGCTCCATTCACAGGCAGAAAACAGTCTTTTTTATTAATAGCTTTTGTCACGTATAATTACCACAACAGCCTGCAGAGACACAATACTTCTTTCTGTACATGCTCACAATAGCCAATGTTCGACCATTGTAAGTAGATGACAAATCGCCATGGAAACCAGTCTTTTTACTACAACGAGCCACGTATATAACACACACTTACAGTATACCATCGTCACAGCGGGAGATTTGTTCAGTTATTTTCCCTCTTCCTAATTATCGGCTCTTCAGCTTACCTCATATGTTAAAAAGACTCCGGTGATTTCCAATTTCTTCCATTTGGTGAGGTTAGCATATTTGCCGCCCTGACTGGGGTTAGCGGTGTTCTCATTTCCTTTCCTCGCTCCTCCCCACTGTGCTGTCAGCAGATCTGTGCAGGGAGCAGGCCCCGAGCGCTTAAGGAACGGGGATGTGCGATCTGCATGCTAACGTCGAGCGGAAGCCGGTGCATTTGATGTTTTTTTTTTCTACGGGCTAACATGCTAGGTCACT
This sequence comes from Mugilogobius chulae, assembly GCA_038363315.1. Taxonomy (NCBI): domain Eukaryota; kingdom Metazoa; phylum Chordata; class Actinopteri; order Gobiiformes; family Gobiidae; genus Mugilogobius; species Mugilogobius chulae. Next base: position 10,526,184 of record CM076402.1, on the reverse strand, counting down.
GAAACGAAAATAGAATCCACGGAGAGGTTGGGAGATATGGGAAAAGGTTGCAGAATGTGATATGTGATGTCAAGTACGGAAATTTTGTTATAGCAAAATTTGTTTGTAGTTTTGTACCAAATAATTCCGGGTATATAAAGATGGGGTAGCTGATGTTTCTCACTGCAAACATTAGTTCATCTTTTTAGTCCCTAGACACGTGGTTAGTATCAGCATGTATTGATATGTATTCATATTGGGTTTCAGTTATGGCACTTCTTTCAAACAGCAAAGTTAAACCAGAGAGGACCGCCCAAGCACAACCGATGTGCAGCATTCGGCTCATGAACGGAAATGATTTATTATTGATTTCAGACAGTACTCAGAGGTCTCATTTTTCCCAAACAGCTGCATTCATCATATACATTTTAGTGGGAAAACAAAAGTTGCTCGATTATAACTAAAAAAGCACAAAAACTTTAAAAACAAATGTGCTACATACAATTTACAACAATACAAGTAAGTCAGTGCAAGCTCACCTTAAATATTGAGATGCTATGCTGTATATTTTTGTCAGATGGATGAGAGTTGGCCTGAAATATTTCGTTTGATAGTTAATTCTGTAATATGCAGTATTCTCAACACAGTCTCAGAAGAAATGCGTTTTACATAAATATATATTTCTTTGCTAAAAATGGCAGGTATTACTAATAACATTATGAGCTTGATATTTCTGGTGATTTCTATTAGTGACTACACTCATTCACTTTTGTATTTCAACAAGACAATACCACTGACAAACATTTGTGTTAAATATGATTGAAAATCAAGTGAACACACACATTCTCAGACAATTATTTTGTTAAATTAATTACATGTGAAACATGCAAATATATCACATTTACTTTTAGTTGTAAGTTTACAGCACAACTTTTTAGTTGGCTTTTTGAGAAGCATTAATTTGTGTAAACAGACACAAGAAAGCGTACATTTACACGACATTACACAACATGTAAATGAGTATGATTAGCACGATTCACAGCTGTTTGCGTAATTAGTACGCATCACAGTCCTCATTCATTTCAATGGTGGTAGTAAGAAGTGTTCTTATTTATGAATATTAATGAAATCCTGATTCTAATCTTAACCTGACCTAAACTTACCCATTTAGTAACTTTATGCTGAACTTACCCGATTCACCTGAAAAACGTCCCACGTGGCTACACCAAACTCGTCCTATTTCGTGTCATTTTTAAGCTTTTTCATATCGTGCTAATACACGGTGTAACATAAGTACTAAAACAGCTGTGAACTCGTGCTCAACAACGCTGTGTTTTGTCGTGGTAAAGTACGCCATCTAGTGAGATGCGTACTTGATCAGTTTTTGGATATCACAATATTACATGACAAGATTCACTATATTATCTAAAATTCAATACATTGCCCAGTTCTAATTGTAATCTTTGCAGACCTGCTTACTGGTTCAATGGATAAGTTTAGGCTTCAAGTTACTAAAATGGGTAAGTTTAGGACTGAGGCATGGGGTAAGTTAAGATTTATTATTAAACCCAAGGAAAATGTCATCAAGTGGCTTCAACCAAAACTTTTTTGGATTTTTGTAACATATTGACGTCAAAAAGCTGTAAAAAAAAAAAAAAAAAAAAAAAAGTGCTCATCCTACGTTTTTGACATTTTGATGTATATGTACGTTTTCTTCGGAGACTGGACTGAGAATTGCAGCACTACTCTGTTAGCCATTAGCATTTTGTCTTAGGAAAGCATTAAAGGCTTACTTCAAAATCTATTTTGCAATGCTGTAGTACTATTTTATTGTTACATCACAAATCAACTACATAAAAGCAAATTAAATAAAAAGCAAAGATATATTATTTTCTATTTTCTTTTTTTTTTACAGACTTGCATCTCAACAACCCGAGTCAAACATGGCCTGGGGCAGTCTTTAAAATTTTTTTCAATCTTTTTCTTTTTTTTTTATTTTTCTAAGCCATATCCACCTCATTGCAAAGTACAAATCTATCTTACATTTGGTGATGGCTTTGTGAAAGAAAACAAATTATACATCATTGTCTTCATATAACACAAGTTAATAATTTGACGATTTTTTTACATTTTTAATATTGTTTCCCCTCAATTTATACAGTTACTAAATACCTTGGATTGAAAAATGAGGCCCATAAGAGAGGAGAGAATATATTTGCAATATTTAGTACACTGCGTCTTCTGTAAAAGGTATTTATGTGCTTTAATTTCTGTATTCCAAAAAATTTTTCCAATTAGAAGTACTTGTAGTCAACTCTTATGTCATTAATCTTCCGTCATAAAGTTACACTGTGTTGCTTTCATCACAAGAATATTCTCCGGTTTGTGAGCTACACAGCAGTACTCAGAGCAGATGAAAAATCTTTTACCTGAATAATTACAGCTTAAGCAGTTCACTAATTGCAACTATTCCAGCTGCAATTTTGATTCCATTACAATGACTCATGCAGCTCAGAATAAACTGTTGTGGACTGAGCTCACTTCATTTCAGGTAAAAAACGTTAGTGAGATGTTGAGGTTAGGGCCGGCAATATGATGCACATTATATGAGTTTTGTGATACTTTCTTTGTTAAAGCATAATTCCACAAACTTATTCTAAATTATGCAACATTCAATCATCAAAAGGGTGAACAGTTGTAACTCGTTCACTAAATAGTTCAGTAAAACATAGCCTTCAAAAAGAATGACTGTTTGTGATCTATAACAATGTATTGATACTGCAATGTATGAACACTGTCCAAGTTAAATGGATTATCATAATTATTGGTACTTTGCATAAAAAAAAAACTAATTAGAAATCCTGGCACTTTGTTCTAAATGTCTAAAGTTTAAGCGACTGTCTATGTTTTTTAGGGAAGAATATTGAAATGAAAATTGAGAAATTTTGGAAAAAATATTGTGAATGTGGTTTTGAAGATATGCAAAAACTGAGTATTGAATAAACTGTGGCAAAAATAACTTGTTACAAAAGAAAAAGAAAAAAAAAAGAATGTTGTGGCAATGCCCATCAATGCCGTTCTCAGAATCTGAAAGTATTATGAAAGTAAACATTTTTTGTTGTGGGACGGTTGCGGGTTGTTTGCACAGTTATTTTGGGGCTCTTGGACTGAAAAGTTTGGGAACCCTTAATAAACCTTTGGTCAGGCTGATGCCACCTATAGTGCCTCCATTTAATTTCACTCCACCTACTAGGTGAGGTATCGCAGAACTGCAGACGATTCCCAAAAAGCAGGAGTTGAGACAGACAGTGTACACTCTCCTTCTGTGACCTTGTGTCAAATATTAACTTAGAATATATTATACCTTTTAATTTGCAAGTTTACCACATAGAAACTTCAGTGATCACTGTTTATGCTCTACTTCCTGGACTACAAAATGACCAAAAAGCAGTGATTGGTTAAATTAAAAAAAAAGTCTTTGCTATTGTGAGCGAGCAAACCCCAACAAAGCGAGGTCAGACGGTTTCCACAAAGTGAAATGAGACTGGCTGATGCATCAGGCTAATAAACCCTAATTTAAAAGTCTAAAGACATACTAGAAGTGTATATATTGTATTGACTTAATATTGTCTGAATATCATGATCAAGCATAGCAAAACATAACTATTCATTCTTATCTATATCACCCAGGCCAATGGGTATTTAGATGTTTTGCACACCTCTAGTTGGAATGCATGGCCAGGAGCCTAACCCGAGTGTGAGCAGCTCATGACATGGTCCACACGGGCACAGTTTAAATGTGCAGAGATTGCACATGAGTTTCCCCTGGAGCCAAAACCACAGCAGCTCTGGGTGAACAGTGTGAAGTGACTAATTGCTGCTCTCTGCATCTATAAGTAGTCCTAAAAATACATGTGAGTGAATGTATATGAGTGAGCAGCCTGTGCAGATGGCAGCGCTCAATACAGAAGCAGCATGTGCATCTGTAACAGTATGTTATTTTACTATTGCAGAGTTTGTCTTTTGTATAATCTAATAGAAATCCAATTGAATTTAGATGTATTTTTTCGCTGAAGAAATGCTATCCTGCTGGTGCTTTCTTCTCAGCATATGGGAAAAGATAAATGATATGAAGTTGCACAAAACCACTGTGGAAAAGGCGAGGGTTTAATTTAAAGACAGTTAGGAAATACATATCCGTAAAATGGACTTTATTCTGTAATTAACTTAATGCTTGTGAATCAAGCTATTGGGAAGGCGCTCAATAAAGTTAACAATGTTTCTGCAGAAATCTATGAAACAAAAATGTTATGGAAGAAAGTGTTCACGAAGCTTAATACAGAGATTAAAATGATTAGAGCAATTACACCCAATAGGACACAGGTTTTTCATTATCTTGGAAAATGGAACTCTTCTAAATTGTACTTTTGAATCAGTAAAGTGTGATTCACCAGCGCAGCGCCGCTTGGCTCCAGAGCTGTGCCGTTCTATTCCCGTAAACATGCTTGACTCGGGGTTCGATTGCTGTCAGGTCGTCCAATCAGTGATGTTGCTCATGCTCTGCAAATTTTTCATTTCAAGCAAATGCCACAAGGCTTATTTGACTGATTGCTTTTAGCTGGCCTCTGGTGGAGAGGTAATCAGAGAAATCAGCCGCTGTGACACATGGCTGTCTCACACATCACTGCCGTCACAGGCACCTCCGCCTGTTGTACACACCGACATGTGCTAAACGGAACACTGGAGAATAGGCTGCTTATGAATAAATTGTACCTCCAAATGAGACTGTTCCCAGTTTCTGAAGCACAGGTCAAACACAGTTGCAGATGCAATCCAACCAGGAGCAAAAACTAGGCCATACTTTGGTAACAGCCATTTTGTGAAAACCCTGTGTGGCTTCTGGCTGGATTGTGAGTGGAAAAGTCATTTATCCAGAGCTAATGTTGATGTTTGAACCATGTGGGTTACAACCAGAGATGTGCAATATATCAAACCTTAGATAATATCATGATTGTTGTCTTGAAGATATGCAAAAACTGAATATGGAGTATATTGTTTGTAGTAAAAAAAAAAAAAAAACTTAAAAAAATAAATAAATAACAAAGTTCATACTAAAGTTCAAATAAAATTTTACAATGATCTCAGTTTGGGTCAGATATTTGGTCAGATCATTCGGACACTTGCTGGTTTACTTAAGTCGAGGAATTCTAGTCATGAATCATTGGTCTAATATGCTGTTTACTATTCATTTTCTGTATAAAATCTAAACTACATCGCACAGATTGGGTCAAATCAATATGACACCTTTTTGTTTTTAGAACTAATCGCTCAATGGGACATGTCTTAGTCGACCAATCTCTTCTTTGGTCAACTACAGCTCTACTGCAAAGTTAATAAAAAGGAATCTTGAAGTGTGAGAAAACTTACATCACTCACTAAGCTCGTTGTCCATATTTTGTGCTGTCAATCAATGTCTGTTCACGCCCACTGGGTGTTTCTTAAAAGTCCTCCAGGCATCTCCCACTTTTGCAAGCTCGTATGTGGTGCAGTTGTGGCGGAGTAAGTCTCTGACCATGTGTAATTTTAATTTTGCATGGCAGGCTGAAAGTCGCACTCTGATTGGCTGAGCTTGGGTGGTCCACTGTATTTTAACGTTGCTGTCTAAAAAATGTTTTATTAAGTCGACAAAAAGAAATGCATTTGATATTAATAAATGCCAAAGTAACAAGAACTACTCCAGTTTTGCAGTGTACAAATCAGATAGCCCGAATTTAGGTAGGACTAAGTATAAAAAAAGTACTTAAATACGAGTTTTCTTTTCATCATGATTTATGATTTATGTTTTATATTAATCCATTTTGTCAAGTCTCAGATATCAAATATAGTGACTCAAGTCTGGCTCAAGTCCAAGTCTAAACCTCTAAATTATCCTGTTGGAAGTTAATAGTCAAATTTACCTTTCTTGTTTTAATGAGTTCAATTTAACCAAAGCGAAGCATGCGCATGAGAAGAGAGTGATACATACGCTTCTGGACTGGCATGTTCAGTAATCACAAACAGTGTAATGCTCACCACTGTAATGTCCCCATACATCATGTTCACTCAAGTGTGCCTTTGGAGGGAATTGTTTTCGAGCGCTGGCAGTTCAATCATACTTACATTGTGTATTCCTTCTTTTATGTTGGCAAGAACGTGTATGAACGAAGAGACAGCGTTGTGCTCTTTTGTGGTAAGGATGTAATCTGACACGTCACCTTCAATAACATCAAAATATCCACCGATGGAATTCGTCTGACTTTTCTCTTTCTGAGGGTGTCACTCTAAATCTGTCTTTTATATGAGGTGAATCACATGTTGACTTGTGATAAAGGTGAGGTACATGCTTTTTGTATCAAGTGTTTTCACAGTAACATGTCAAAGCAGCACCATCTGTTTGCTGTGCTGTCCATGTGTAACTGAGCAGTACAAAAAACGACTATTATGTTTGGTAGCACTTTAAAAGACCTCCACGTACCTACCAGTTAAGTACGTGTTAGTTACTAGTAACTAATAGTGACACTTACTAGTACTTACTCTGGTACTTACTGTGGTACTTACACTGGTACCTAGAGTGGTACTTTGAGTGGTACTTGTACCAGCAGTTACTGGTACATACCACTGGTAGTTACTGTGGTACTTACTGTGGTACTTACACTAGTATCTACAGTGGTACTTTGAGTAGTACTTGTACCAGCAGTTACTGGTACATACCACTGGTATTTACTGGTACTTACTGTGGTACTTACATGGTACTACAGTGGTACTTTGAGTAGTACTTGTACCAGCAGTTACTGGTACATACCACTGGTAGTTACTGGTACTTACTGTGGTACTTACACTGGTACCTACAGTGGTACTTTGAGTGGTACTTGTACCAGCAGTTACTGGTACATACCACTGGTAGTTACTGGTACTTACTGTGGTACTTACACTGGTACCTACAGTGGTACTTTGAGTGGTACTTGTACCAGCAGTTACTGGTACATACACTGGTAGTTACTGGTACTTATGTGGTACTTACTGTGGTACTTACACTGGTACCTACAGTGGTACTTTTACCACCAGTATTGGCATGCTGGTATGGTCGTGGCCATACCAGCATCCCAAAGCCTGATCTCGTCAGATTTCAGAAGCTAAGCAGGGTTGGGCCTGGGCAGTACTCGGATGGGAGACCACAGAAGAACCTCAGGTGCCACAGTGGGGCAACTTCAGTGGTACTTACTACAGTAGTTGACAGTCAACTACTGTAGTAAGTACCACTGAAGTACCAGTATGTGTCACTTTAGAACAGGTCCCATTGTTACTAGTACTTAACTGTCAACTACTGTAGTAAGTACCACTGAAGTACCAGTATGTGTCACTTTAGAACAGGTCCCTTTGTTACTAGTACTTAACTGTCAACTACTGTAGTAAGTACCACTGAAGTACCAGTATGTGTCACTTTAGAACAGGTCCCGTTGTTACTAGTAGTTGACGGTCAACTACTGTAGTAAGTACCACTTAAGTACCAGTATGTGTCACTTTAGAACAGGTCCCATTGTTACTAGTAGTTGACTGTCAACTACTGTATTAAGTACCATTGTAGTACCACTATTTACCATTATGTATCATGGTATTTATCAATAAATGTTGGAACTAAGATTGTTGTAAATTGTTTTCTGTTGTTTTGTTTACTGAAACAAATAATTACTTTGGTATTTGTCAATACCCAATAGTCTTGTGACAAAAATAAAGACCTTGGTGCTTTTTTAACATTTTCATTTTGTTGTTATTCATATTTTATAAGCTCTACTTTTTTAATTAAGTACCAAAAATACCACCACTGAAACATATGTGTGTGCCACAAAATTATTAAAAGTGGTAAGTGTACTAATAGTTACCACTGTAAGTACCAGTCACTACTGACACAAGTACCACCTTAAGTACCAGTGTAAGTACTACAGTAAGTACCACAATAAGTACCAGTAACTATCAGTGTTATGTACCAGTAACTGCTGGTACAAGTACCACTATAGGTACCAGTGTAAGTACCAGTGTAAGTACCGCAGTAAGTACCACAGTAACTACCAGTGGTATGTACCAGTAACTGCTGGTACAAGTACCACTCAAAGTACCACTGTAGGTACCAGTGTAAGTACCACAGTAAGTACCAGTAACTACCAGTGGTATGTACCAGTAACTGCTGGTGCAAATACCACTGTAGGTACCAGTGTAAGTACCAGTGTAAATACCACAGTAAGTACCAGTGGTATGTACCAGTAACTGCTGGTACAAGTACCACTCAAAGTACCACTCTAGGTACCAGTGTAAGTACCACAGTAAGTACCAGAGTAAGTACTAGTAAGTGTCACTGTTAGTTACTAGTAACTGACACGGTACTTAACTGGTAGGTACGTGGAGGTCTTTTAAAGTGCTACCTTATGTTTTTGTTTTAGTTGAAATATATAAAACCTTTCTCTCAAATATTCTTCACAAATCTAAATATATTAGTGAGACTTATCTTTGCTGAGATAATCCATCCAACAGACTAGATGTAGACAGGGATGGCTGGTATCAATGGCTAGGTGGGTTAGAGAATGTGATTAAAACTAAATACGTTTTTTTTTTTTAATCGAAATGATCTTTAGAGGCTACGCTATTTGTTGCAGTGTTGCCACCATAGACATTAAAGTAGTAGATACAAAATCAGCAGCTCTGCTCTGTTGCTATAACACGAACAGTGCAACACCATATTCCTCAGGTATGGTGATGATGCAAATCAATTGAACACGATGGCTGAATGTGCTTTTTTATGGATTAAACAAGCTAAAACAAGCGATTTCGGCAAAACCAGCTTTATTGAACAACATTGGCATTGCTATATTATGTTTCCCAAGTTGATACATTCATGGGCAGAAAATGCTATACACTTGCCGATTCGACCTGGACACTCCTTCACAGAGAAGTGAAGCTACATGTAAGCCAACAACTTTTATTGGAGACGTCTATGTCACTTTTCTGCTCTTCTCACAGTAACATGTAATTTTTTTTTCAATTAGTATTCATTAGAGTCTCAAATGATGCGCTAGTTTAGAAATCTCTATTTGAAGTTTGCTAACAGTTTTATACACAAACCAAGCCTTTAATAAAACAGTGACCTCAGCTAAATGTGGTCGGTAGGTTTGCACCAGCTGACACTCTCTGCATCTTTTATAACTTGTATATTTTTTGGGCTAATGCTAACGGCTATAGGAAAACAAACAGGAGAACGCTCGTTCTTCAAAACATACCGGATTAGCTCAGATGCTAAGTGTTTGATAGCATCAGAGTCAGACTGCACGTCTACTAATATATGTGTATGGTTGCCACTATAGTTTTATATTTGAACATGAATTTGGACTGTTTTGCTAAAAAAAAAAAAAAAAAAAAAGTTTCCCAAGACTGAGAAAACAGCATGAGAGTAAAATAAGGTGTATCTTAGGCTGACCACAATAATAGGACATTCTGAAGTTTTAGCATTGCCCACTAGAGCTGCACCTAATATTCCTTTCCCTATCAGTCAAAAATTTTAAATAGCAGAAAGGCTTCAAAGTTGTCGTCTGGAGAGCATATTCAAAGGTGAGATGTTTTGACTCTCATCCAAGTAATTTAATCTGAATTTAGTCAAGTGTCTCGACTCATAAAAAAGAATAAAAATTATATTTTTATTAGTTGGTTCAAAAGTTCAAATTTGATGCTTTCAGGACAAAGTGACACTGGTATACGTGTAGAGAGAGACTAGAGAACCTTCTCTAAATATATCGGTGTCAAATATTGGACAATACCGATACTGATACCGATAAATCACCCATCCCTAATGATTACAACAGCTAAAAACAAATTAAACAGTAAGGTCTGAACATCTCTCCAGTAATCTGTTTACTCACCTGCAGGTAAACCAGAGCAGAACTGGTCTGATCGGTTTGAAATAAGATATCCTTTATTTGTCCCAAAATGGAGAAATTCCAGTGTTGCAATGCACACTTCAAGAACAGTAAGAGAATAGAAAAATGTAAAGATAAAAATATATAAGAGAAATGGAAAACCAGCTGGAGTTTGTTTTCTGAATTCTCCGATGACTGTCAAAAATCAAGAATTACAATGCTTTTGTTACTTCATGCAGAACAGAATCATAAAGCGGCTCCAAACCTCCACGCACCTTCATATCAGAAATACATTATTCAGTCTGCATCCACACAAAACTTGACTCATTTAAGCAAACTTGCTGCTGCTGTTTCTGCCACTCGAGCATTGCTGTTTTACATTACTGCCGCGTTTCAAATGTAAAGCGCAAATCCTCAGCTCCTGCCTCTGTGTCAGGGCCGTTGGAGTGCGCGGTGGGATCGATAGGGACAGTCTCGCACTCACCGCTCCAGACCAATCAGAGCAGCCTTGTTCTCCTCCATTAGCGCGGCGTCTCTTCCTCTCACCCTCGCATTGGGTTGTCTCCCTCATGGCTTTCCCCCTTTTTTTGCTTCATATGCATAATCTCCATGACCTGGCCGCAGTCAAATTGAGTTTTGGTGCCGCCGGTGGAGCTGGTGGATGAGACGCTGGGAGCCGGGATCGATACTGAGGAACCTTTTGGCCGTTATGGAAATGATGTGGCATTAACAAAGGTTCAGCAGTGGGTGAGGGTAAATGGTTAAGCCCTTATAGAACTCTGAGCACTTATAAGATATGACTAAAAAACTGGGGCAAATAGAAATCAAATATTAACTCTTTCCCTGTAGCCCTTTTTCGCTTTGCACTCCTTAGCCTGCCAGGGAGTTTAGCTAATCTTAAACTATATGTCTAGGGCTGTAGTCCTTTAGTCATTTTCGATTAGTCGGTCACGCAAGACCAATACAGTCTACAAGAAAGCGTATACCACACTACAAAAACAGCGTATTGTGAGCATGATTTCACGCTTTTTTTGCGTACTCCGTAGATATAGCACAATATGAAAAGGTGTATGTAAAAATGACATAAGATTTCACAGTGTAAAAAACACATGAGTTTTGGTTGAAGCCATGTGGGGACATTTTCTTTTAGGTGTAACAGGTACGTTTTCGCATCAAGTTACTTAATCGGGTAAGATGTGGCGTGGGACAGGTTAAGATTAGGATTTCGTCATATTCATAATAAGAATACATCTTTACAATACATAGAAATACTGGAATACACTGCATATTTACGTAGAAAAGCCGTGGAATTAATCCTATTCACTGTGCACCAGGGGCTAGTGAACATGATTTTTAAAGATTTCTATGAACATTTTCTCTATTTTCACCCAGTTTGACTGTTTTGATGAGGTTTATAATTATCTTTTAATGAAGGTATTTCCACGTAAATGATGAAGGTTTTACGATTTGGTAAAGAATTCGTAACAAAAACTCCCGCACACTGTCTAACTCCTCTGTGGTTTTTTTAACGTTTCATTCCCTCTGACCTTCTTCGGGTCACTATCATTTGGGAAATGTAGTATCCTGTACCGCATTTATTTTGCTAATAGATAGTGTAAACTCCCACTAAACCTTGTAACCTGGCCTGCCAGGTGGATTATACATATTTGAGATTTCGCAAACTATAATCCATCTGGCCTTTCAGAAGCCCGATTTGGTTTGGCGTCCGATCCACCGGGTTAACGGCCCAATCACATGGCAGCAGGGCGGGTTGAGGGAGGTTGGTTGCAATGGCGACAGAAAGTAGAGGCTGAATCAAAGGAGAAGGCTGCAACAGACTGCAACATACGGGCATTTTTGCAGTACCACCCACTCTGGTGATCCATGCGAAGTGTAGCAATGTGCAGCATTTCTTCTTTTTGGCCAATAATTGAAAACTAACGCGGAGCACAGAAAACTGCCGCATTTCTAAGGATGAGTGGCTGACTGTCAACAGTCAAGAAGATCGAGTTTTATTAAAAAACTGCGATACCACTAGCTTCTTTCTGGTGGTGAACGCTCCACACTGCCGTCTTTAATAGCATGCTAACTGTAGCGTGATTGACAGTCACGTTATTGGCTATTTCATACTTTTGTGACCGTAACATTGCAGTGAGACACAGGCATTATTTACATAAGAATCCACAAGCATCTTAGTATTTAGAACATCAAGCTAGCACAGAAAGACTACTCGTTGTGGATAAGTCACTAGCTTAGCCTATCGAGCGTGTGGATACAGAATGTGGAAACATTTAATTATTCGTAATCGAGAAAATTATCTCGTAATTACGAGAAACTATCTGTAATACGAGAAGTTATCTCGTAATTACGAGATCTTATTCGTAATTACGAGATAATATATTTTTTTCGTGAGTACTATGGAGCGCCGTATAAATCAGCTCGAGGTATTTTTCAAACACTTTCAGCGAGTAAAGTTCCCATGGATACTGTGGAAGAAATCAAATGAGAGTTCAACACAGATCAATCCGGGGTAAGCCAGGTTAGTGTTTTTGCATTTTGTCTTTTTTTGATGACGTATGTGGAGGGATTTTGTTTTAGAACTTTCCTGTAAGCATCAACTCCTATTTGTCTAGTTCTTCATACATTTCATCTTAACTGCCGTAAAACAAAAATACATCTTTGCAACGACTAATACATCAAACATTCAGTCAAAATTAGAAAAATCCAATAACCTGTTTAACATGTAATTAGGACTTAGTATGTATTTCAAATCCAGCCAAAATTCCAAACCAATCTATAAGTTTGACAAAATGTTTAGAACGAAAATGTACCTTTTCACTTTGGCTCACACATCACACCAAGCCAGACTTTGTAATACTCTATATTTCAGTGTGATGATATGAAGATTGTCTATACGTAGCAACATCACAATCATGACTCACCGTGTTCTGTTTCCTAAGTCATTTTGATTGAATATGACATTGTATAAAGTTTGACTGGCGAGGCTGTGGATATTACACCGCCTGTAAACAAACTCTTCCTTCTGAGCTTTGTGCGCTGATTGTAATGCACAACAACATATATTTGTGAAGAGAAGAAATGATAGGGAAACAGCTCCGGGCGTCTGTAATCAACAAAGAAAAAGCCAGCAAATGCAGTGTGTGTGAAGAATGTGCGTGTGCTGGCTTCTGGGCGTCAGACTTCAGGTGAGAAAGTGTCGGTTCAGCTCTGATAAACTACATGTAGAGAGATAATACATGTGTCGGAAACATCACAAGCCCACGTCCGAGCTCAGCAGAAGGAGCCGCTGTTGCATGAAGGAACCGAATAGCTCTTTAACTGGAGCTGGGTTACATGAGGGAAAAGAGTAGAATAGTGTAGTTCTGTTTTCTAAATGTTAATATGTTTTTACATGGATAACCATAAGCATATCATCTTCATGTAAAAGGCGACACGGTGGCGCAGCGGTTAGCGCTCTGGCTCATAGCAAGAAGGTCTGGGTTCGACTCCGGCGGCCAGGGCCTTCTATGTGGAGTTTGCATGTTCTCCCGTGTCTGCGTAGGTTTTCCTACAGCTAAAACATGTCATTAATGCCTCCCTGACCTTCCCCAGGGCTCCCTGCAAAAGATTCTGAATCTCAGTGGATTCCTGGTTAAATAAAGGTCAATTAAATAATTAAAAGCCTTTAGAAAATTTGCGATTGACAAAGGTGCTGTACACAGAATACGCATAAAAGTAAAATTCTGAAGGAAGCATTAAACTGCTGCATTAAGACATACTACGCAAAACACATTGCTTCCTCATCAAAAACACAGTTGTTTGTGACATATCTCGCCCTCAGAAAACAGTGTTCTGAATGTTGGTTTTCTTCAATATAGGGGTGTGACCCGGGCTCTTACTGTATACATTACAACTCTGGTGCAGTCATCGAAGCCTTATGTAACTTGAAAAGTCCACTCCAGTGTCTCTGATCCGGCCAATCTCCAAAAGGGTTTTGTTGGTTTCAAATTTTTGCCAGATGTCGTAGAATTTTTTCAAACCGCCACATAAAACATGAGGCTCTTTGTCCTGAAAACGTTTCAGATTTGAGTATTTCTGTTCAAAAAGTCCAGCGCAATACATTTGATCAGCTGCTACAGCCTCAATACACATGAAGAGGAACCAGAGGCGGAGCTCACAGGGAGAGGGATAGTGCTGGGGCCCCACTGGGAAACATTCACACCAAATAAAACTGCAATCATTTATTATTCATAAAATTAAACATAAAATCAGACATAAATTGGTCGATGTAAAAACATGTTCGTCTAAAACAGCTAACTCCAGATTTAGTGAAAATGCATATCTCTTTATTATGAGAAATATTATTTAGCCCTATATTTTATTATTTGTAATGAAAAAAGATCTTTTAGGTGCCTCAAAAGGTTCGATCTGGTTTTGAGAAACAGCATAAAACTGTACCGTACCGTACCGTCCCATATCGTACCGTCCCGACCCAACCCATACCTATGGAAACAGGACTCATGACTGTCATGTCAGATTGATATTCATATATTTTATGTATTTGTTTGGAATTTCTCCATTGTGTTACACTCTATATCAAAGTTAAAGGTAAAAATGTAATCTTATGTCACTCATAAAAACTAATGGAAAATATTGCTTTTAAGAGTAATTTAAAACCAGATAGCTTATTCTACAGCTGTGAGAAAACAAAGCTTATGCTTAGTCTGAAATAGAAACTAGTCTGAAATAGAATTACAAGACTAATCAAAGTAGAATAAAAATAAAATTTTTAATTACAATTACAGAAATGCAGAAACGTTCAAACGAGCGTGGGTGATTTATAGATTTCAATCTTCACAGATGTGGGATCTTCAGAACAGTGTTTTCTGAGGGTAAAGGTGTCACAGACAGAACTTCAGCTGTGTTTGTAATTAAAAAAAAAAAAAAAAAGCAATGTAGAACAAAATTAAAAACTCATGACTGTCAATGTAGTCACTTCAGAGTTTAATCCAAACTTCACTCTTACATAATTAATCATCTGTAATAAACTAAAAAAAAGATTTTAGAAACAACTTTTCCATTCACATCCTTCCCACGCCTCCGTGCAGATCTGTGTTGGTGGCAGAGAGCAAACATTTGCGATGGCGCTCCACAGGAAATCTCCCATGATTCAGTGGGGCTCGTGTCTGCAGCATGTCCAGAGCAGCTGCTGTGTCCATGTGTTTGTGAAGATGCGTGTCCAGCCACTGTCCTCAGGCTGTCAGTGGGAGCTGGCTTACTACACAGGACACTCACTCAATCATGCTCATTAGAAGCAAGAAAAAAAGGATTGGATTTGGTTTGAATTTAATCTAAATGTGACATTATTAGAGAACGATTTCTTTGAAATAAGCTGTAAAAGGAATGTTTTTTTAACCTATTAAAAAGTGAATTCTTAAAAAATGTGTTTTTATTTTAATCAACAGAAAAGTCACCATTCCATACATTGTATTTATTCACCTTATTCTGCCCCGCCTACTTTACTTGGCAGTGCACTTCCTGTTTAGCTCTGTTAAAGTAACTAACATGTTAGCTTGTTTGTTTTGCAAGGCAATCTAATACAAATAAGACTAAATTTAAATAATTGTTATGTGTTGCGTTGCATAAAACTTGAAGAAAAGTACACTTTTTTTTATTTATTAATTTACCTTTGCTAACAAACTCCCTGACATTGGAACCTTCTTAACTGCCGTCAATTCA
The DNA here is from genome assembly GCA_038363315.1 of Mugilogobius chulae. Lineage (NCBI taxonomy): Eukaryota > Metazoa > Chordata > Actinopteri > Gobiiformes > Gobiidae > Mugilogobius > Mugilogobius chulae. The sequence goes on along the minus strand of CM076402.1, from coordinate 10,510,525 downwards.
ACCACTCTGGGATAATACGTTTTTACTCTAAACCTACAAATAATAATAAAAAAATCTTAATCTTTTAACCTAAAGGTTGTATGGAGGATTTTCAAATCCAACAGCTGTTTGCTGTTTTTCAAATGATGCACATGTTTCTCCTCCCAGGGCCACGCCCTTCACTGCAAACTGAGTTACTTAGGAACACTGAGGGTTTGCTTGACAGGTTAACAGGCCAATAGATAACGAGGTACCTCGTTATTTATTGGTTAACGTTTTACTGGCCTCCTCATGTCCACAGTTTGTATATTTTTATAATAATTGTTTTGTTTAGCATAAGTACAAGGCTGTTACAAACTGTTCAACTGTTTTTGACCAAGACGGACAACAAACATTTTTTTAAAATCCTCCATACACATTTAAAATCTTTTAATGGGCTCCTCCTGAACTTTTTAAGTTAATACAGGTCCCTAAAACTCATTTATTGAAAATAGCTTCAGCTTTTGAAGAAGAATTGTCCAAACCCAAAATATACCAAATCTACTGTGATTCAGGCCCAGTTTAGTGACACCAGCTGTACTGCTGCTTATATTTAACAAAGACAACCACAGAGCTTCAGCTTCACAAAGACTGTTTTCCTTTGGAGCACTTACAGTTTGAATTTGTAATTTGTAGTCAGGCGTTTTTAACAAAAATGGGCCCCCCTCATATTTGGTTAATGTATTTGATTTTGTACTAAAGAATTTCAAATCAGCTTCCTCCAGCTTAAAGATTTGGTCAAAATCTCTCTTTGCTTATCGACCCATTGATGCACTCACCCTTCCTGTTTACTGCTTGGAAAATGAGTTTGCAGGGTCCCATCTATTCATGTTGTTACATTTGGCTAAACGCTGTTAGCATGGTGACTCGACTTGACTTTTAAAAATTATGAGGGCACTTGAAAACACAAACATGTGGACTGCAGCTGGAAAAAGTTTAATAAATATTTCAGTTTGTTTACATTTTAATATGACAAAAAACTTTACAAATATCTATAGTAGTTGTTACACTGCATAAAAACATTCATCCTAAGTTGTTGTAATGTTAAAAAAAATTATAAAAATCAAGCACAAGACAACGTGCTAATGGTGGAAAGTAGCTCTAACCCTAAAGTTATCGCATATCAATATAAAATGTTTTGTGTTGGGGTGTTAATCCAATAGAATTTACTGAGTTAAGCTGACATCTGTATTGAAAGTCAACAGCGTTTTGATTCTAACTTTTACAATTCCATCTAACGGCAGACCAAAGTGACTGCTGCTATTTCTGAAGTCTTCGGAGCACAAACAAAGGTCTAGACTCTCTGTGAAGTGAACGGTTTAACATCCTTCTCTAATTAAAGTGTTCACAAGTCAAATCAGTCTGAAGGAACAGGCTGGGCTTCAGTCGACACTTCTGGAAAATTCCCTTTTCAAAGCTGAAGTCACTAAACATCAGATATCGGGCTTGTATTAAAAAACAGAAAAGGTGTATAGACGTGGATTAGACGTAAGCTGTAGATTGTAGAGTGAGTTTGGAGAACACACTGATGGTGATTCCTCCAGAATGGCTGATGTGACTGAAAACAAGCTTCCCTTTATGTCTCACAAGCCAGGAGCTGATAGTTCTCTTTTATTGGATGGGTGACAAAAGGGAACAAATGCACAACATCTCAAACAGAATAGTAAAGAATGAAGTGCAGTGAGTGCTCAGAGATGTCTGAGAAAAGGATCATCCTGGTCCTGGAGACAATTTTAGAAAACAAGAAATAATAAATGGTCCGAAGCACTCTTTAAATGAGGCCATTATGTAAAACACATATTTTTTAACATTACCATGTTTCTCGTGATTAGTTTATTCAAAGTGGTATTTGGATTTATTTGTGTATGTTTGAATAATGATGCATTGTTTTGCAACAGATGCTCCAATACTAAGAAAATTCCTGTTTTCATCTTCCACCTATCCCCACCCACTTTTGAAAAGGCACTGGACTTAAAACATGAACCTAAATAAAACAAATATTCAAGCTGCAAAATTCCAGAGGCAGTTTGTGATACTATTCTTCTGTGCTAAGTGTAATCAGTTTTGCTTCCTAATGTATAAAGTTAAAATGAATTCTTGTTTAATTTGTCTACTGTTTTTTTACTATAATCATTCTGTGTTGATTGTTACAATGTGCTTTTTCGCAGTGTGCGACAGCGGTGGTAGCTAACGAAGTTAGCTAAGTGCTAACATATAACGCGCTCTCACATTAGAGTTTTTTAACCAAGCTGTATTTAAGCTCGACTGCAGACAATTCAATGTCCTGCACTCAAACTTGCACAAGTGAACCGAGCCACAGGTAGTGACGTCATCTTCTAGTGCTATTTGTTTCAATGTTGTGCTGAAGCACGGATCAAGCACTGAGGTGCTAATGTTGTAGCGAAGAAAATAAGCCAGCGTGCCATTATGTCTTTAATATAATGATGCAAATGTTGCCTGAACAGCCTGCTCCTCCTACATTCTGTTGGACTGCTGAAGGGTCTGGAACCAAAGACAGAGCCAGTCACTTTGTCGTCCAAAATTAGGACGATCCAATCATAAACGACCGCTCCCCTCACCCACCCCTCGCCAATCTCAAACTTTTTTTTCTAACCGCTTCGAAACATTCAAGATGGCGGATGTGGCTGATACATTGTTTTCTTCAACTCTTGCGTCGGTTTTTGAATAATTAGGATTGTATCACTTCCTAAAACCTGAGCAGCAAACTATGTTAAGAGTGAAAAAAATCCTTGCGCTACATATTTACAATAACATCTGGTTTAGTGTGTCACTGTTTCAGTGACATTTCTGATTTCTTGTTTTTTGTGATTGAAACCCTCTGACTCCAGAACGTCTTTGGGTAACACTTTAAAGTACCGCCCGCTAGTTAATAGGTAACTACGGGGGTACTTACTGGTACTTACTGGTACTTCTGGTGTTAGTACCAGTGGTAGTTACTGGTAACTACAGTGGTACTTGTAGTGGTACTTAGAGTCACAAGTACTGGTAACTAAAGTGACAGTTACCAGTATATTTAGTATTAACTACAGTGGTAGTTCACTGTCAGTTACTATAGTAATTGATAGCTAACTAACACTGACAGCGGGTCGTATTTTAAAGTGGACAAGGTGGTACTTCACTGTCAGTTACTATAGTAATTGATAGCTAACTAACACTGACAGCGGGTCGTATTTTAAAGTGGACAAGGTGGTACTTCACTGTCAGTTACTATAGTAAACTCACTCCCTCAGGTATAGGAACCCACAAACAAACTGGGCCAAGGGAGCGTTCCCTTTAGCTCAATGCGTTTGTCAGGTTGACCGGCGCGTGGGAGACCCGGGTTCGACTCCCGCTCAGGACATGTAAGACCATACCCGTTAAACTATCAATTACTGTAGTAACTGACAGTGAAGTACCACCTTGTCCATTTAAAATAACAGTGTTAGTTACTATCATTAAACACAGTGAAGTACCACCTCCTCTATGTCAAAGTACTCTCCACAGTAAACTATTGTAACTGACAGTTACCACCTTCCACTTTTACGACCCGCTGTCAGTGTTACTGTACCTTTCAAACATGAATAGTTAGCTGTAGAATTGTCCACTTTAAAGTACGACCCGAGTGTTAATTAACAGTTATTAATGCAGTAACTTTTGTATTATGTACAAGAAGACCAGCTGTCAGTGTTTTTTTTTTTTGGAATACTACCGTCTAGTGCTCAATACATTATTTACTAGTAACTAAAAGCTCAACCAGCTGTAGTATGCAAATATTTTTTGGGGTTTAATAAACATTTTGTAAATTGTTAATGTGTTTCATCTATTGTGGCTGTGAGCATAATAAAGAGGTGTCTCTTTGTATTAGATTGCCCAGTGTTTGATTTTTATCATAATCTGTATTATACACAATATTTGCAGTTCATTTATGCTTTATTCTCATTCTTTCCCCTCATATATAGTCGCCGCCATATACATTCCTCACTCTAGTAGGTAATATTTATAATAGGACATTAGATACACTTAAGTTGAATCCACCCCATAATGTACCAGTAACTATCACTATAATTAATACTTAACTAGCCGGTAACTGTCACTTTAGTGACCAGTACTTGTGACTGTAAGTACCACTACAAGTACCACTGTAGTTACTAGTAAGTACCACTGGTACTAACACCAGAAGTACCAGTAAGTACCCCCGTAGTTACCTATTAACTAGTGGGCGCTATTTTAGTAACTGTCAATTAAGTACTAGTAACTACCACTGTAGTTAATACTAAATATACTGGTTAACTGTCACTTTAGTTACCAGCACTTGTGACTCTAAGTACCACTACAAGTACCACTGTAGTTACAGTAACTTACCACTGGTACTAACACCAGAAGTACCAGTAAGTACCCCCGTAGTTACCTATTAACTAGCGGCGGTACTTTAAAGTGTTACCCGTCTTTGTGAAGTTGTGTGTCAAAACCTGGAAGGATTGGACTGATCAGGCAACTTCAAATGTTTGTAATTCTGGACTGTCAGAACTTCTGAGTGCTTACAATGTACATGTTTTGAAAAGATATTAGAACAAGATATGATGGCAAGCTAATTATGGTTGCAATGCTTATTAACAGATACAATTAAACATCCCTCCTCTTTCAAAGACTCTCCACAGTAAACTTTGTCACTTTTCCCTTTTTTTGGACTGACCTTTCAAACATGAACTGTAGAATTGAAATGATATTACATATTTAACTTTTTTATTTACAATAGTCCCCGTCTCTGCAAAGTAAAAAGAGAATATCTAATTGAAATGAGCGCTTGCTAGCTTTTCAGTACATTTATGCTAATTCTTCTCATCGCGTCTCTCATTATTCCCCAGGCGGTATATAGTCGCCGCCATACACTTTCTTTCTCCACAGTCTTTTATATGTATTCTTTATGATAGACTAGATTTAACTTAATTTGAATCCACTTTAGCCGTAATGTTTTTTCCATGAACCGATAAAAGTTGATGTAGGTCTGAATTCCTTGTGGTTCAGTGGGTCCAATGGCTGTGTTGACCATCCTAATGTTATTCAGTGCTGTTGTGACTGCAGTAATGGCTTGGGTGTGGACCAACAACAACAATTTGCTGTGGAAATGGGCTCTTGCTGCTTCTCCGCTCCTACGCCTAACTCTTTACATTATAGAATTTGGAAACACAGTGTGCGGGCAGAGTGGCGTGCAGTGGCCGCAGCAGAGCCCGCTTTTAGCAAAGATTGTAAGTAATTTACTGTGAAATAGAGTGTGAAGCGGCTCGACACAATAATCATGCGTGTGTATGTTTTGGAAGTGGTGTTTTGAGCTACGTTTTGGGCTTTAAGAATGCAGATGTTTAATCCTGGCGCTAAGCTTCATGTCAGCACAACTTATCTGAAGTAAACGTATGACAAAACATGGTGCCATTTTTGTTTTGCCTAGCTTGCATAGCTGTCTTATCAGAGCTGGATTAGACATCGCCACCTCTGTCCCTAGAAATCTATCGACAAGAAAAATGTCCCCATTTTCAGGTACTTCAAACTGCTCATGCTAGTTTAAACCCTGCTGCTCTCGCCCCCGTTAAGGCACCATTGCGCTGATGTTCGCTGATCCAGAACTGATCAGACATTTCTGACTTCATGATAGCTGGAGTTGCAAGGCTATAATCAGGAAATAATGTGTGTGGAAGGAAAGCAGAGGGTGCAGAGTTAGCCATTGTTGTGTCATTTACCAAGGCAGAAAGGGTTAGGGTGGATCTTCCTTAAAAGAAACTCTTTGTCTCTTACCATTGTAAATGCATCTCTTTCACTGTAAATGCTCGTTGCTGCCATGCCTGTGAAAGTGTTAATTAGGAGGCTGGCCTTTTGACTATGAGAGAAGATTCTCAAGGTCGAGACGAGGCCGACCACCAGACTGCGAACTGAACTATGACTGAGAACTTTAATGGCGTCTAATTTCAATGTTAAGTCAATTTAAACCCGCGTCTTGAGCGTTCAAGCGTATTTGCAGCGTGTTTTGGCGTCTGTTGACGCACCTGTCTGCGTCTGAAAACACGGCATCTTGCGAAGTGAAAGCTCAAAGCTGCGGCTGCCGCAACTTAGCTCAAAGCTGCAGCAACAAAAGGTTGCATGTTTGAGGTTTTTTTTTCAAAGGCTTGATCATTCGTTGCTCTTAAAATCTGGTGACACAGCAAGAACAAACAACATGGGACATGATGTGGACTGACAATGTGCTCACATGGATTTCTTAAAAATGCTTGTTACCCGTGTTTAAACCTGCTGTACGACGTGACACTGGAGGAGCTGAGGAAGACAGAGACAGCAAAAGGACAATGCTTTATAAATGCAACAAGCCTCTATCTCTCCCTCCTTCCTCATCTCTCTCAATGTGATCTGTTTACGAGCAAAACAAAGCCTGCAAACAAGCGGGAACTCAAAAAGCCGGCCTATTGGGGCCGTCAGCTTTCGAAAATGTTCTGCGTCAAAATATGCTTTTTCTGCTCCAAATTTAGACGCACAAACCCTGTGTGAATGCAGCATTAGACTTTCAATTATGCACAGTTGTACTAAATCAATGGTAGAGCGTCTTGTTTCATTGGAGTTACACAGAGCGTGTGACGACACCTGCAGGAACTCTATTTCTGTTATTTTAAGAGTGATAAAGTAATAGTTTATCCTGTCTGTTTTAATGGTTGTCTCTGCAGCACTTTGGAAACGTTTCAGTTTATAAAACGTGCTTTTTAAATAAAGTGGATTGGATTGGATTTCTTTCAAAAGCAGTGGATTTCTCTTAGAGGTGTTTTTCTGAAATTGAAACATCAAATTCTGTGATAGTTTTCATTGGCATTAGATTAGAGGGGACTCACTCAATAGCATGCAAATGTTCAATCTGGTGATTTGTGTTGGCGCAGAAGCGTGACTTTGGTGGGCAGGTGTGCGTATGGCAGGTTTTGCTTGTTGATAATCTTGCAACACCTTGATTTTGCTGATGTTGGGTGTAAATCAGGTCAATTCAACTTAAGGCCCGGGTGCCAATGGGCCGCCGTTTTCTTGTTTGTAGATTATTAGATTTTTATTTGGGTTATTACTCAAGAAATAGTGTCCAACTTAAGTTTCTTAATATGTTAATAAGTGTCTGAAAATAACATTTGAATGTCGTGTATTTTTCTTGTTTCCTTGTTTTTTTTGACTATTTTCCAGTAAGAAAATGCTGTATTTTTCATACTTTTAGCCAAACAATCCAATTTGCTCTTATTCTATGGGCACATTTTCTTTGAAGACAGTTAAAATATCCTTAAACGAAGATAAATATGACTAATTTCAAGCGTTTATTCTCTCATTTCCAGTTTAAGATCATTTTTACAGTGTTACTTTCAGTCCTGATTGAATTCCGCTTTAGACCTGGTTTAGTCCTGGTTCAGATTTGGTTTAACACTGACTGGTTTAACATTTTGTAGAGCAATAAAAATGGACTGCAGCATTAGTTGGTGCCAATATAGAAAAAAATCTAATCCTGTTAAAGTTTGGTGCAACTTCGTGTCAAAAACGCATTGTGCAACTACCCGGGACAGAAATAGTGATCCTTGGTAAAATCTGGTCCTCTGGAAAATTAAGTTGAATAGCCCTGGCAGGGTGTAAGACTGGAGGGGGGTAAAAGGTGCTAGTGTACGCACGGCAGAGTTTGCAGATTCCAGAGAATAAATAACCAAGGTTTGACACAAAAGGATCAGTTAAATAAATGTACATATTCACTCAAACATTATCAGTATGTATATCGCAACTATTAGTTATTATTATAGGTATTTTTGGTATAATTTAGATAAGTAAAACAAGTTAGATGAAATTTTAAAGAGAGTGTTTAAGGCACATTCCATTTTTTTCTCGTAAAAAAAAAACAAACAAAAAAAACACATAAATGTCTTGTTTTGTAGTCGTTTATGGCAATTAAAAGAATGTTAGTAATATAAAGCTTTCAATTTGATCTGCTGAAGCTTGCAAACCCCACGAGCAACACTAATTATGTGTCAAATGGAAAAAAATCTATAGGTTGTATAGGAATATGGTAGAAGGAAAAAAAAAAAAGATTAAAAAAGACTGAATAAATAAAACACAAGACTATGTATTTGGGGCCCCTCAACAAAGTTTGTACCTGGGGCCCACAATTTAGTGCTACGCCCCTGAGCCCTGGTGTACCTCTTGTATATTTTGATGTTTATTTGCCAATTCTTAACAAATAGCAACTTAACTGCTGTAAAACTATAATAAATATTCAGTTAAGTCAAGTCAGTTGTTAATCTGTCATAAGGGTTTTAAATAGTTACATGCAAAAGCTATGAACACATCCCAGACTGAGCGGCATACTGTATGTTCTACCAGGCTTGTTCAAACCCCAGAATGAGAACATCATATATTGACCTTTGAACTCGGCGTTATTTTTGCGTCGTGTTCGCGTCTTTTGTGTCGCACGCCGAATAACAGCGTGTACTATTCTCTTCCCTTTGAAGCAAGCTCCCAGTTGTTTTTATTATGGAAGAAAAGAGTGCTATAATTGGAATAGATATAAGATTGTATTGTGTTTGAGAAGAGCCTTTGATTTCTCTGATAGTAACTTGGCTTTTTGGGCTTTGATTAGACATGAAAGCGCCATCGGCACAATGTGGCACGGTGGTGAGCGTGGCTTGCAGTTTTAATGACCATTTGCATTTCCTATTTGCATAATACGGAGCGGTAAATAGAAGGCTTTGGTGTAGATCAAAAATACAGTCATGCATTTATGTATAGCTATTGGTGACTAGACAGAAATGAGCTGCTGTGATTGCTCCAGAGATGGTGTGAGAGTCGAATTAAACTTTGATTACAGAGCTTTGTGTGGACAGTTTCTTATCACAAGTGGCTTTAGTGCGCAAGAGCTAAGAGTGTCATAATCCCCATCCCAGACCTGATCATATATCTCTGTTGTAACAGTGACAACTTGTTTTTTATTCATAACTGCATCAGGTTTTTTTGGAAAATCGGAAGCAATTGGGTAACATTTTTATAATAATGAGCAGATATGAATATTAGGAAATGATTAAGATAACAATAAATGATCAATAGTGACAATTTAGAGGTTTTAGAATAACATTGCTTGATATATTGCCACCTTTAATGATATTTTGATAACATTTGATCCAGTATTTCAGCTGATTTCAACAGTGGGTCAAAATGAGCCAGTTTCCATTGTCATGAGTTTTGGTGGGTTATGGTTATTTGTAATTAGGGCAGACTAACTAACCCTCAACCTAGCCCCAATCCTAAACTTAGCCATAAAACTGTGCCTTAGCTTAGCCAAATAGCTTCATATTTTCTCAATACGTCATGAACAGTCCAAAAGTCGATGAAAGGTGCAAATATTTTGTTGCCTGGAAAATCTAGACGATATATTAAAAATATATCTTCTGGTCACCGTGTCCCTCTTTCCGAGTTCTGTAGCCGTGTAAAAACCAACATGGCTGCTCCTGACGAAAAAAATACACGAGAAATATCACGTGGAACTGAAAACATCACGGATTTCTGCAGAATCAATGAGCGAAGCAAAAAACGATTTTAATGTGAGGTTAGTGAAGTTAGATTTTGGTCTAAATGACAGACGACCAATCAGCTTCTTTGTTTCATCTGCGTCACGCTAATAAGCTAATCTGATTGCCTGGTACGATGTATATTTGGTCTGAAACGCAGGCGGAGGGCGTGGCGACCAGACCATCTTCGAGTTTGCTGAAGTGTGGGTTCTGGATCCCAGGCAACATATCTTGACCTTAACAGTGCAGATTATAAACACCAATGGTCCTCACTTTAGAATAGGGTTTGGAAGTAAATGAAAGGTCATGTTTTTTCATTAATAGTAAATACAAATGATCTGTAACGTTATCTACTCATTTACAAGCATTTGCAAATGATTATCTGATGTATCTGTTAATTATTTTAAAGTGGTGTTGGAGCCATGCCCTCCGTGTGTATTGGGGCGTGACCAGAAGGAGGTGCTGGGTGGTTGGCTATATGGGACAGGCCCTCTCCTGCGACACTCACAGGTTTTCCTGAAGTGATCCTGGAAGCACACAGTTTGTTGACCGCCACGGCTGGGGTCTTTGTATGATTTTACTTTTGATTTTAATCAGATTTTAACGTTGAAAGAAATAAAACATGTATTTTAATAAAGATTTTTGTCTGTCTTGGAGTTGCCTTTCAAACACCAGAAACGAGAGAGGCGCGTCATTTACTACAATCCGGATCAGCATCAAACAGCGGTCTAAAGAATTTAAACACTACTAGTGGTATCCCAATTGGTCTTCTTAAAAAAAAAAAAGAGCATGTGAGCATTTGTGACAAAATATTGCAAAGAATTATAGTAAAATGTGTTTTTGTAACCTTTTTTTCCCCTCCAACTTTTTGTTAACTTGCAGCAAAAGAAGCTTTTCTGTTACATATTATACTATGGCCAGATTCATTCACATCAAGTCAATTTAATCCAGTTTTGGAGGTAATATTTCAATTACCGCCCCTGTCTGTCGTTTCACTTTCAATTTCTGGTTTGTTGTTTTGTTTCCTCCCCAAGGCCGCTCTCCTGAGTGCCAGCCGGGGGAACTTTTAGAGCTATTATTGTTTTTTAACTGGTTGTAACCGTAGTCAGCAGCTCAGCCCTTGTTTTTGTCGACATAATTAGTGCAGCTCGGCTCCACCTGAACTGCAGCTCACCTTAACACTAAATGGAGTAATTAGCCTGTGGAGACCACCTCCTCCTCGCTCTACAAATAGAGCCTAACCCACAGAGAGCGTCTGGCATCACGCACACAGGTAGACAGCCTAATGAATGGAGCCCCTCTGCACAGCACAGCCAGAAGAAGTGTGCTTCTCAGGATCACGTCACCGAGCAGCACACACCCATGACCCTGGAAGTTTAAGTGGGAGAAAATTAAATAATGAATGAGAGCTGTGACTAGCCATGGACCAATTTTAATTTTCACTTTAATGAAAACAGCTGAAGTGGATTTTTGATTTAAAGCTCTCTTTATGGAGTCGTCTTTGGCAGTGGGAGCTGTCATGTGAGAGTGATAAATGATGTATGTGCTCTTCTAACGGTGCAGTTTAGGTCCACACTTACGTCGCACAGTGGGGGCTTAGTGACCCTTAAAGGCCACTTCTAATTGGACAGTTTTCTGCCCCTGACCCTGGTCCCCATTGGCTGCCTCTGGAGCACAGAAAACCTTTTGGAGACCCACAATTATCTGCTCATCCTTTGACCTCACACCATGAGTCCTGCTCTGCTGCTAAGCACGCACAATATCTGTCTGTGAGGAGCTGTTTGGTTGTTGTTCCAGTCGGTTCCAATTTCCACAAATGTTTTCTGACCAGCAACATCAGACTCAAGAAGAAAAGTTGGTACATTTTTCCTTTTACTGCATTTTGAGTGTTTCTTCTTAATATAATTTTTTTTATCATGCAATGTAATTGACTTTTTTTTTTTTGAATTGCAAAATTTACTTAGGCAAAGTAATTCTTTCATTATCAAAAAAAAATCATCAATCAAATCACCTTTCTCTCAAAAATTCCATTTTAATATTTTATCTTTTATTGGCCTGTAGGGATTAACAGTCGACTAATTGTGACTATATTGACTGTAAAACATCATACAAATGCACAATAACAACCAAATCAGTTCATTTTTTTGGACACTGAAAAGCACATATTGTAGAAAATCAAAGAAAAAAACATTACAATTGTCTAAAAAGAGCAACACAGTCACTGAAGAAAATGTAGATATTCAATAAAATATCAGAAATGTACTTTAAGCATGTTTTCATGCTTTTTTTAACGTCAGTTTTTTGCAAAAAATCTAAACATAAAATAACACAATTTGGTTGAAGTCATGTGGCAACATTTTCTTTGGGTTAACAAGTATGTTTAGGCTTCAAGTTACTAAAATAGGTAAGTTTAGGACTGGGGCTTGGGTAGGTTAAGATTTACTCGTTAAACCCAAAGAAAATGTCACATTAAGGTTAGGGTTATCGTCCAGCCCTAATTTATTTCTCTGTTTTGATGAAAATATTTGGTAACACTTTATAATAAGGAGATATACAGTATATCATCATGAATTCATGATATGTTCATGAGAAATTAATGCATGATTTCATGAAGAAGTCATGGTGTGTACTCATGCGTTAGTTCACCATGAGTCATCAAGAATTATCATGAATTCATCATGAATTATCATGAATTCAATTTATGAAACTATCATAAATGAATTCATTCATAAATTCCACCATTTATTCATAAAATTCATAAACATAAAATCATGTTAGTTAACCATGACTTTTAAAACTACTGTGAATGCAATCAATGAATATGTTCTAAATATATTATAACCAAAAATAGTAATTAATCATGAAGGTCAAGGTTTGTTTATATCAAGATACAACAAAACACAGTCTAGCGTTTTAGTAAAACTTAGTTGTGAATAATGAACTCATGATGAACTCACCATGAATTCATGCATTCATTCTTGAACATGAACATATCATGAATTCATGATGATCATCAATGACTTTATGTCCCCTAAAATGTTATTAAATATTTAAGCAAATCTCACTACATTTGAAACAATCCTTTGACTAGTCGATTACCAAAACTCCCCTGACAGCTCTATTGGCAACTCTCTGTTTCTGCCGTTATCAATACTAATCCATAAAACTCTCTGTCCTTCTGATCCTTTCTCTCATAATGTTACCTGCCGGGGTCAGAGGGCACAAGCAGAGGGACTCATTTGAATTAGCTTCAGATACAGACTTGTTTGTTGAGGCTGGAGGCTACACATGCCCTTTTCAATCCGTCTGTGTGTTGTTGGACTTTGGTCTGCCTGACTGCCTGCCTGTATGCGGAGAAGATATTTGCATTGTGCTGCTCCAGAGACTTGAGTAATGTTTGCGAGGACTAAACATTTTCATCTTGTTAACCGCGCTCAGATGATGTGCAGGATTCTGTCAGCGCACACGCTCACGGGCTCATGCAAACAAGAGCAGCTAAAATAGAACGCGCCGAGCCTGGTGTTCATCAATCATGCTGAAACACATCTTTGTTTATTTGCATTTAGGAATACACCCACCACTCTCTCTCTCCCTGTGTCTCTTTCTCACTGTCTCTCTCTCTCTTTTTCTCTCTTACAGCCACATTTAGATTGTTTTTTGGAGAGCACTTTGGACTACAGCCTCTTCCACATATAGGCATGACACATATACTGGTCGGAGATATTGGCGCAGAAAATTAACGGATATTTATTTTCAGAAGCAAAAACAGATGAAAAAAAAACACAACAGTTCTCATTTCCAGTTCCTATTTAAGCTTCCCTCAGTATTCCCATTTTCTTCAGTGACTGAAAGATCTTGATTTGCAAGTTGTGGCTCAAAGTTGTGATTTGTAGCTCTATCTAGATATAGATATACCAATATATCGCCCAGCCCTACTATACGTTTTTCTGATTAATATGGGCATATGATAAATGTGGAGATATTTTAATTCCGCGTAAACTGAGCTAATAAAACTGATGACACAAGTAGCCCACAAAAGACATTGTCAAAAGTCACTTCTTCACTGTAGATTTCCATTGCTACTTTGTAATCAATAGGTATAGGCTGCTTTCTGAGGGTGAAAAGACAACTTCACAATTCAATGCAAATGGGAAGATAAATCTTTCTTTATAACATTTTTATAGTAGATAAAGAAAATGTATGCCATAATGTAGCTGCTTTTGCATAGAAACAAACAGGAAGAGGCCCTCATCTTAGTCAATTAACAGTTATTTTGTGGTCATACAAGCCTGATCAGAGTAAAAATACATATTTGTATTATTTATTTACAGTAAAAGATACATTCTAACTCTTTTTTGACCATAAAGTTACACAGGGTACCTTTAACTTCAAAGATATTGAGAGATATATAAAAAGAGAAAGTCCGATTCACTCTTATTACCAAACGAAAAGTTCTTTAAAAAATACTATTAGATTTCTATTTTTGCCTATATTTCACGACATCATGTGATCGACTCATGTGACTGATGCTAGCCTGGCTCCGGTGGTTTAATCTTTTACAAGCCCAGAGGAAGGCTCCACGCGACTAAAATGTGTATACATGTCCAATTTTAATAAAAAACTTTTAGTTTGGTCACTTTGATCCTGAAGCACATTTGTTTTCATAACATTATAACATTTTGATGATTCACTGAAGCATTCATCTTCCATCACTTATTTTGAGATATGTATTGAATATCGAGATATGAAAAATCTATGTTTTTGTCCGGTCGATCTTAGAGTGACAGGGACATAAATGAAACTTGTTGCACAATAAAAGACAAGATTGTTGTCAAACTTACCTGATCATATTTTAAACTCTTGATCACATAGTGTGATTCCTGTCACTGCCTCTCCAATTTAACCTTGTCAAAACAACAGTGCATTTCAAACAGCAGAAGCTCAGCCAAAACCAGGACCTTTATTTTCTTTTTGTAACGTTTAAAGTGGAAAAACACAGCTAGCATGCCATAGCTAATTTATCTGTAGACTTTGCCGAAACTAAGCCCACAGACTGACGTTCCCTCGGATAAACTTAAATGTAGCCACCCTGATTGTCTGAAGTCTTGCACAATGTGAATGTTACTGTCTTAAGATTCATCATCTATTGTGACATGAAGGAATCAGAATTATTTGATCATAGACAGCCAATTAGCAGTGGACACCAAAGTTATCATTAGCATGTATGTGTGCAACATTTAAATATGAATTTACCCGTTAGGAGTTGGCCACTGTCCAGGATGTTCCCCGTCTAAGGCCCAAAGTCACTAAATAAGCTTCACCTTTGACCTCAAATGAGAACAAGTGGTGGCAAAAGACACCACAACAAAACAACACACAATTACTCACGTTATACTACATATTCAGAACTGTATTTTGTGGATCTACCTCCAAACATCACAAAATCTAACAGAACCTCACTGGAAATGTTACCCCTTTAAACTGTTGCAATAATGTTCGTGGTGACAGTAACAGTGGGATTCAAAAACAGCGAGAAATATCAAGACAATACAAAAACACAAACCTCAGACTCGATGTGACGTGTGAAAGCGCCACAGCTCAGTGTTAAATGATTAAATGGAGGGTGTTTGTCTCCGCTGACCTTTTTCCTTCCTCGCTGCTGCTAATGGCTGCTTATTTGCATCAGCGTCTCTCATAAAAAAAAACAACCTTGATTTCTTTATTATACATGTAACAAGGAGCGAGTTTAAGGTACGACTTTGTCCCTGAGAATATTGTTTTCCTTTGAAGTTCTTAATCATTATTTACCAGAGGATGTATGTCAGTAAAAAAAAAAAGAAAATCCCCTGAACATCTGTTTGTCATGTGTTGCCAAGATATCATGCCTCAAGACTAACCTGATTATAATTTCACGGATGGAATTATATTGCACAATATATAAAATAGATTAAAGGTGCGCTATGTAATTCCTTCTGTTGATGATCCAGCATGTGCATGAGATGGTATTGCTTTTCCTGGAAAGCCTGTAGGTTGTGTACACGACGTCACAGCATTTATGGTCCAATAATGTTTAACGCAGGCGATGGCTAGTGACCGATAAAAACCACCAGATTGAAAATGTGTGAAATTACCTTTTAGACATTTCCTGGTCTTGCCCTATATCTGACCTCATGACATCACATTCAACAACTGATCCAGAATGCATTATCTTTTTTTGTTTGTGTGTTTGTTTGTTTGTTTGTTTGTTTGTTTGTTTGTATGTTTGTTCAAATCAAAAGCTTCCAGAAGATAGAAGTTATTGTTAAAACCACTTGGACTTTATTTACCAAGGAAAGTAGGAAATTTCCACTAAAGTTAAGAATGTCTGTTTTGGGAGAGTATTGGGGGTGAAACAAGGGGAAGTGCCTATTGAAGGGGAAATCGAAGCACCCAGAGGAAACTTAAGCAGACATGTGGATAACACTCCACAGAAAAACACCTTGGAGTCAAACCCAAAACCTTCTTGCTATAAAATGAGAGAACTAACTGTTGCGCTCCTATGTAACAAGCATCTCAAAGTAATGACATCATGTCTTACCTTTTCTATACTGGTTTGTTATTAAAGTTGTGTGGAGGATTTTTCAAATCCACAGCTACTTTCTGTTTTTCAATGATGCACATGTGTTTCCTCCCAGGGACACGCCCTTCACTGCAACTGGCAATGAGTTACTTAGGAACTGAGGGTTTGCTTGACAGGTTTACAGGCCAATAGATTATGAGGTACCTCGTTATCTATTGGTCAATGTTTTACAGGCCTCATCCTGTCCACAGTTTATATATTTTTATAATTATTTTTTTTTTAGCATAAGTACAAGGCTGTCACAAATCTATGCAACTGTTTTTGACCAGGCTGACAACATTTTGAAAATCCTCCATACAACATTTAATCAAGTTCTTATTGAATTAGTCATGGTTTAGTTATGACTTATGACTTTCTGTTTGAATTATAGGATTATCTTGATTTAAGTCTAGTCGCATTTTGACCCAGCACTAGATTGACTATTTGATGTTGATTGATTTGTTATTTTGATAAATTTTACATTTCACAGCGGTTGATATATCTTTTCATCCGTATTCACCTTATTCTGCCATGCCAACTTTTCTTGGCAGCATACTTCCTGTTGATCTATTTGAGAGATGCACTATAGTACATAGTTTGGGGTCACACAGAGTCACATCCCTCAGGAAAGTATAGACTCATTTAGTAAACAAAGATGGCTCTGCATACATTCCGGTGCCTTGAGTAGTGAGGTGGTCCCATGCTTTTCATTGTCGCATAAAGATCATGAAACTCTCCTTAAAAGGCTCACTTGGCAAGCAACTCCCAGATCCATGTACAGTTACTGAATTTGAGCATGATGTTAGTAAGTGTCCTGATATTCAATGGCCTGAAAGTATACTTGGTGGAAAAACTTGTGTACTCAAGAGAAAAACTTCAAGCATACAAATCCCTTGATGAATATGACTAAGCAATTTGCTGAAAAGTGCAGAAGAACATTGATATAATTTTTTTCTAATTTGTGTTATTTGTTTACCATTTATCATCAAAGTGGGGAACTATAGTGATATTATTTGTACTGATTTCTACAGAAGCTTGTTGCATGAAGGACTACAGTATATGATAATCTTCCATGACTCTGAGGCCATCCAATGCATTTGTTATGTTAACCGTTAGCATTAGCAATCATTAGCAGTCCTTATTGTTTCTATAGCCGTTAGCAGCTAGCTAATAGCCCACATAAATCACAAGTAATAAAGAGTGTCAACTGGTGTAAGCCTATGGAACACATTAAGAGAGGCCATGAGTCTTGTGAGAAGTCATTGTTTAGTACTTGTTGTTTTGTAAAGAAAGTTATGAGGAAAGTGTGCGGACGGCACGATAGATTGAAACGCATATCAACCTCAGGCATACTGGACAGTTTTTGTTAAAATTATAATGGCATTAAAGTTTACTGATGGGAGTGGGAGGTGGACGGTTGCAGGGGTACAAGCTTCTCTGAGTCTGCACACTAACAAGGAGATACAGCAAGGCTTTGAGAGACCTCCCAATAAACGCGCAAATCTTCAGCAAGTTAGCTGATGAGCTATCGCAAGTTGGCGTTTATCGCACAGCTAAGCAATGCCATGAGAAAATAAAAGAGTGAAACAGAACTACAAGAAAATCAAGGACCACAGCAGCCGGAGTGGGGCAAACAGAAAAAAACAGCAAATGGTTTTCCATCCTCAACCATTTTGGCAGTCCGTCCAGCGGCTGACATCATCCCTTAGATCTTCTTTTGATCAGTACGAACGCTAGGAGATACTTGTTCTTAGAATAAAATTTTCCTGGGTTCTCTCCCGCTTCCTTCCACTTCCAAAAATATGCATGTATAACTGACAACACTGTAAAATACCCTTTGTAAAAGACTGAGAGTGAATGACCATATTAGCCCAAAGTCACTGGGATAGGCTCCAGTCACTTGCGACCCCAAATGAGAACAAGCGTTAGAAAATGAATATCTAGCACAAAGCAGACACCAGGAGGTAATTATAGCGCTCCATTTTCTGTTTTTAAATCAGATATAGATTCAGCGATGCCTTAGCCTCTTAACAGACATAGTCTCTTTATAACTACATAATTCACTCCCTTAGTCATTCATTCTGCTTATTGATTCCATCTCAAATTTAACTTCCAGATCGGCACCAAGTCCATTAGAACGTAATAACTGGTCGGGTCAATAAGCAAGAGCCGTACCCGTAATGTGTAGATTGGATGTAGGTTTATTGGAATAGACCTTTAAGTGCTGGCGCTGGGGGGAAGGCGAGGGGGTTTTGAGCGGCCCGGGACATCTATCAAGCTGTCCCCTGTGCAGTCAGCGGTGATGGGAACAGAATAGGGGACAGAACGCTCCTTCAGTAAATTCATCATCTCCTCGTTTTTATCTGTGTGTTAAGCTGGAGGAGGACAGGGCTGCCGTGCGCCCGCATTAGAATGTGCGTTTGAGCTAGCGTGGGGGGTGAAATATGGCCCCGCTGTCAGTCGGCATGGGCCAATCACGGGAAAGAGACGTCATTCTCCTTCTTTTTTGCCACGCTCTGCAGAAGCCCTGATTGAGCCGTGGCAGCTGATATAGGCATGAGGTGGGAGTCATTTATCTATGGGGCAAAAATACTGGCGCCAAATGAAGCGGGGGGTGGAGATGGAGGTTAGCTCAATGATATTCAAATGAGGCCAGCCCCTTGTTCGATATTTGGCCCTAAATGTCGGGAGTGGACAGAGTTTATGCAGATGAGCGCTGATAGTTTTGGAGAAGGCGCGACGCAATAGGAGATTTATGTATTTTAATTTTGCCATCACAGAGGCAGATAATGGTGGGTAAAATAATATCAGAGCCGAGTCATATAGTTATATAGCCACACGAGGGATAAAGTGAGATTCACACAGGCAGTTCATGCAAGAGCACCATCTCTCCGAAAAGGTCATAATATTGAATAATGGATAATCATCGAGCGCTTTGAATAAATTGTGAAACTGTGTTTGGTATTTTAGTGAAAGTAAATGTGCAGAAACTTTTATAAAAATAGAAGGAATAGAAGGTTGAGCTGTAGATCTCTCAAATCAAGGTCCAATGATTGTGGGTTCTATTCTTGGATTGAGTGAGGCTTTGCTTTGAGGAGTTTGCTTATTTAGTTTGAGAGTGCAATGATCTAAATTTAGCTTATTCAGAGTTTCAATTTGAGTGATTCATACATAAATAGTTTGCATTGGCTGTATTTATCTGGTGTGGAGAGAGGGTCAACCCTGGATTTTCTCAGTGAAGCCGTATGCATTCATAGAGCAGGGGGTGTGGTCAGCACAAACTGACCAATGAGAACAACCGAGCTGCAGACTTCAATCGTGAGGAAATGTCAAATGAAATTTATGGGTATTTTTTGGAAAGTCACTTGTGAATTTTGACAGTGTTGCGTTTTTTGGCATTTCCTCATTCCTCCGCTGCCGTCTCCGTTGTCTCTTCACAAACGCCTTAATTCTTGTCTCTGATTGGCCAGTGACTCATCTTCTTAACTTATTCAAGAACTTATGTGTTTGTCGGATGTTGTCATAGAGATCTACTTGCCAGACCAGATTTAACTCAGAACTTACCTTGCCTATCCCTAAATCTAGTAGTATTCACCTTATTTTGGCCTACCCACTTTGCATTTGCTGTTTAGCTCTGACAAGGTTTCTAAGTTGTTTTTGTTGTCTTCAGGGCAATCTCACATTTATATAATGGCCAAGTTTACATGGTGTTTCTTAATTCCAAATTCATTATTCCGAATTATTTATTTTGGAATTGAAATAGTTTCCTTCAAGTTTACATGAATATATGTACATTTTACATGTTAAACATGCTAAATTGTTCCGCTTAACATCTGGGGCTTAGAAAGAGTTCTGATTGGACAGAGAGTGCGCATACATTATTACGTAAGTCTACCAGAAAAACACTTAAAAAGTCGTTGGACCTGGCTTTTTTATCACCTTGGATTGTTGTAATCACAAATGCAAACATGATACTAACTTTTTAGGCGTTGTTCCGATGAAAGTCTTTAAGCAACAGCTGGAGAATCACATCATCAGCTCCAGTAATGTTCTGTGAGCTGAGGAGAAGTTTAGTCCAGTTTACGTTTGTTTGGGATCAGCGCAGCCTCTGTCTGTACACACTCCTTGTTCACAACTTTCCGTTCTTTGAAAAGGTTAAAGTTTCATGTTTTCTTTCCACCACTCTTTTCACTATTTGTAGCTCTTGTAGCACACGTAAATATAAAACAATTTCGGGTGTGCTGCCATCTTGCAGTGCGTCTGCGCTGACAGAAAGGCAGCGCCGAGTATGCGCAGTGTGGAGGATTTATTTTTAAGGGATTGAACAGTTACATGAGAAAGGAATCAAATTATTTAGATTTAAAAGTGGAATAAACCACCCACTTAATTCGGAAATAAGTTTGAATCCAAATAAACATTTTCATTAGGAATTAAGTGTTTACATGGTCTTTTCAAAGCAGAATAAAAAAAAGTTCTGAATGAAATTATCTTTATTCGAAATCAAAGCTCTTATGTAAACGCAGATAATGCCAGTTAAAAAAAAAACAAGGAAAACAGCAACTGAATTGCAGAAACTAAGGGTCGCTAAACAGGACGTGCTCTGCCAAGAAAAGTGGGCGGGGCAAAATATGGTGAGTAGCGCTAGGTAAACAGTGCACTCAAGTACACCGCAATGTAGTTATTTAAGTGTACTGTATTAATCTCTTACAGATTCCTTAACAATTCCTTTATTAAGTCCAATAACGTGATTACGAACACAGTCGACCAACGCAAACCCACACAAAGGTAGTTTACCCTGAGTGCGTGTCGGCAGAGCTGTGTGTGTGAACAGAAGCCTCTGGAGGACCAAGTCATTTCATGCTTTGTTGTCGTGTAAACGTTAGATATGAGTTTTTAACGTCATGTACCAACAAACAGAGAGCCCAGCGCCGTGCCCAGGCCTGACACGCCCGCCTCAGAGACCCCACAATGTGATTAAAGGGATCGGGCTTTCTTCCGCTCTGCCACATTAACACATGATTGGGGATATTTTTTGCCATGACGCCTTCTTGTAGTTGTGATGCGATGTGAGCACAATACAAGATCAGAGGCAGATAGAAGAGGCAGACAGCTCCTCACGGATGTAAAGAGATCTGATTGAACTCTACCAGCACACTGCAGCAGATATTAGCATAACAACTCAATCACAGGTTTGAACCAGCCGAGCACACACACACATATCACCTGATCCAGCATCCCAAATCCAATACAAGTCAAATTACAGAGAGAAGGCGAGCTTTTCTTTGCTCTGATTTTCAGTCAGGCTTGTGTTTGTTGGAAAAAAGATGGAGTAAATGGCATGATAAAATATAACGCATTCTTCCAGCTTTACTGTAGATTCATGAGATTAGTATGTTTTATTAGAGATGGAACAATTCTCAAAATAGTGACTTGTTCTATTCAATTGGACTGTGTTGAGTTCAATCAACACAAACTAACATTAAAACTGTGCTGTTGTAATTTATTAATAATCTATTTTTTTTTTGTAAGATAAGAAAAGTTAATTGCTGATGATACATTTCAAGATTTACAGGAAAATATAATTAGACTGGTATTGGTCGATATTAGCTGAATGGTCCAGGCTAGTTCTTTATTGAGTTTGGGCCAACCAGCTGCAAACTATTTTAAGTAACTGTGTGAGTAACTGTGTGTCTTACCAGAGGTAAAAAGTCAAATCACAATTCATAATAATACAATCTAACACATATTTTGGAACATTTTGAATGTTTTCTGCCATAATGTGAATGCAAACACACTTTGTTTTAGGTTAAGCAGAAACATATACAGTCTGCTGTCTCATCTCAAGTGGGTTCTGTTTACTGATTGGCCAAACTGACCTTCGAGGAAACAGTCTGGCCAGTCCTGCCGATACCTGACCGAGAAGCCCGGAGTGAACTGAATTAGTTGGTCCCAACAAAGACATCTAAATTACAAAAAAAAAAAGCTTTTATAAAAAAGGAGTATACCTGATTTATTTTTTATTTCTATTCAAGTGGAAATGAGTCCATAGTGTCCTGACTCCGTCTAATAATGTCCCATTTGTTCACCAAAATACATTAAGTGTGTCTGTTGAAGTGGTTAGCATTGTGGCTAACTATCGTTAGCATATCAGCAATATTTGCTAAATATGAATTAAAAATTACTACTTGAGTTCAGAGGCTTGGGTCGCGTTAGTTAAGTGAGCGAAACATGTAGACTGAAGTAAAAGGTTTACAATTCATTATTTCTGCTTTTGAGGAAGCAAAAATTATATTTGTTTGAAAAACATGTTTACCGTTAACTATGATTTAGAAGTTCAAAAAGAGCACTATCTACCATCAATTTTTTTTTTTTAGATTAGCCTATAAAACATTAACCTAGATCAATTTATTAGTGCTACATTTACAATTAAAATAGGCTTGTAATTGATACAATTGAATTCTAAAGTGTCTCATCTCCATTGAGATGAGAAGGTGGCTTCCCCTCTGCTATAAGGGATAATAACATAAGTCTTTAACGTGTACTGTGAATTGCCACAGTATCAATACTGTGATGATGAGCTTCTGCACTGAAAGAGCTGGTTTATTTCAATGTGTCTGTTGGATAAGCAGCACTCTTGACAACCTTGACCTAAACAATGGAAGATTTTGGCTATTAAATTATGCAACAACATCCCACAAAAAGCTAAACAGAATTCTAGTCTTGAGTCTAACTGCATGCATATCTAAATTCCTATAAACAGTATAAAGATTTATTTTTTGCATGAACTGCTGTTTCCCAAAACTCTCACAAAGTAGCGCATTAAAAAGACAGTGTTTATAGTTTCAAACCCCCATATTTTTGTGAAACTTATCACGCACACAGCTCTTTGGTATACCATCATACTGTGGCATTATCATACTGTGAAAATTTCATCTCATCCCATCTCTAAGTGCACCATTCACAACAACAAACAAGTAAAAACCAGTCTGATTCAAATGCACTGTGTTCTTGTCCACACTTTTATCCAGCCAGCAAAATAAACCGTCTAGGATTTATTTATTTTTTGCACAATTGTTCAAATTTGCACACCAACTTTCACAAAACACCTGGAAAAACACATGCAATTTGGGCACCACTTTCATGCTAATCCCTCAAATTGTAGTGGCCCTTCACTTTGCACTTGTGGCACCTCTATTATACTTTTTTTTTTCCCTTTCAAATCCTGAACCACCTTTTCTCAACCTCGTCCCTGTGCGCCCGCGGGTGCCTGGGCTCCCCGCGACACAGATGTGAGGCTGCTCTTTTATCGGCCAGGATTTATGGACACGCAGCACAAACGGAGCGCCTTCGGGTGGGCTGACTGATTGTTGGATTTTAGCTCTGACAAAACAGTGCTATCATCAAAGTGAAAGTGACACGGAGATAGACGGGGGCGCTTTCATGTCACCTTCCTCTAAACGCCGGCCTTTTACCTGGATTCGGTGCTTTGTCATTCCGACGTTCCGGTCTAGACTGGCTGGAATAATGATGCCTCCCAGACACGACTGTTTCACAAGAGTGGCACGTTTAAAATTCAGTCCGATCCAAGCCCGGCTTAATAGTGTTTGACTTGTGACTGCACTCGGGGCGCTGTTGTTTGATGGGCGAAAGGAAGGGTGTGTTAAGAAAATGTGGCTTCATTAGTGGGAATACTCTCGGATGTGTAATTCTGTAAAAAACCTCAGGGTGGGTTGGAGAAAATGCGGCGTAATACAGTAAGAGGTCAAGTAAGAAGTGCATTAGTGTGAATACAAATGATCTAATGTCTTACACTAGTTGTTATGAGATTTGAGAATGGCATAAAGCCACGTTCACGTGTTTTATTACATTATTATTTCAATACAAAGATTCTTCAAACGAAATCTAATTATCTCCAGCTTAAAGTGACCATGTCTCACTGCAAAGGCCAGTGTCATTACTAAACTGTGTGCTGATCAAAAACACCTGCTGTATCATGACAGACAGTTCAAATGGGAAATTCTCTGAGGGCGGAGCTCGTTAAACCGACCTGTGAGCGTTCATCTGCTTTGGGACGAATGTAGAAGCATTGGTAGTTTAATAGTTTGTGATATTGGGGCAGATTATTTGCTTATTGGACTTGTCAAAAAAGTTGTTCAGTTCAAATCAAATAGTCCAACTTGTCAAACTTTTAGATAGTTCCAGTCCACCAATCAAATGTCGATTTCCTCCGATTTTCACTAACCATTTGGTGCAAGATTCATATGATTCATAAAGATCTCGTATTTAAATGTCCTATATGTGATTTTAAACTTCCTATATCAGTCCATGTGTTTTTCTCACTTATCTAATGCATGCAGAGCCTCTAATTTTCATCAAGATGTGTTTTAACCTTTTGTCACAGCTGTTAGGAACGAGACATGTTGGTATGCTAACAGCAGTTAGCTACAATGCTAATGACAACAACAAAGGAACTAAGTGAAGGTGAACAAACGTACATTATTAGACGTAGACAGGACATTGCGGGCTGATTTCTAAATTATACTTGACACATTAACAAGATACGTATCTGTGCTAAGTTGCAAATGTATAAGGGACTCTGGGGCGCAAGGCATGTTCATGTGTCCAACACAGTATCACAAGGAAGCTTATATGTAACACAATACATAAATGGCTACAATACTTGTCATATTGATGCAAAAAAAAAAAAAAGTTAAATCATGCTAATCATACTCTATTGACATGTCAACATGTTATGTGTGGTATGTGTACTCTTTCTAATGAGTGCTGGTTAGTTAAGCAAAGTTTTTTGCCAAACTTTGGACTTGGTTTTATTTTTCTGCACTTGTTCATCCATCTTTGCAGCTGTGTTCATGTTTACTGTGAGCTCTCACACTGGTTTTATTGCCTTAACATTCAGCAAATCAATAGGTTATTATAAATAATACAGCACACTTGTGCATACACATTTTACTAGATACTGATGTTATTATTCTATTGACATGCTTTAGCTACAAACCTTTTGTTCCATGTTGTAATGTCATCTAGTGGATAGATGTCTGATTACAATAATAAACTAATCATAATCCTGGGCTTTGATAACTTGCTACGTATTGACCATAGCACCTCCAAATAAATTATTCAAGAGACGCCACTGGAAGCCGAGACTTGAATATGAATGTAATACCAGTAATTTGGAAGCCCCATCCATGCATGCACTTTCCCAAACCAAAACGCCGCATGCGACCCACATTGATTAGAAAGCATCTTTATCAGCACCACACTTGGCCACAGTTTTAATATTCTTCTTAAAAAAGTGTGCAGCCTCACAAACCTGCAGGCGAACGCTCCATACATCTGAACACCTGAGCCTCCACCGGGCCCTCCACCTCACCTCGCTCTCCTGCCATAATGAGATTGGACCGTTCCCAAGAGAATTGCCGTGCCAGGTAGCTTCACGCCTTTCCCTTGTTTTATCTGTGGTTCCAGCGAGTGGCCCGGCAGCTTTATTCATTTATTAGCTGGCTTCACCTCACCTCTCCCACCTTATCACCAAGTGCTCGAGGCAGGTTAACACTAAACGTCTAATTGACAGAATATTTATGAGTGTGGATGTACAGTATGTGTGTGAGCGGAGATGACAGACAAATGGGCTTTTCATGTGGCACTGCGGTTAATGAGAATGTTGTACCATGCTTAATGTTTATTAAATTGAATTCTTGTAAAATTCAATTAGTGAAACCAGATTTTTGTTTGACTCCGGGCTACAGCCAGGTGAATATGAAAAACTGTCGATTAGAGAAGATGTTTTGAATGTCGGCATTCAAGGTAAAAGTGTCTGTTTTGATGAAAAATTTAGGTTTATAATTTACTTCCAAAACCATGCAAACATAGGTCAGTTGGCAACACTAAAATTTAGAGAGTGACAGTTGTGACGGTTTACAATTGCTGTATCATGATCATGAAGGACAGTCGAATGCATTGGAGATAAGAGACAGACTATTGCCAAGACAGTTCTCTCTGTAATGTTGACAGCAAGTTACTGTATAAGGCTTAGTAAAATTATTATAACGTCACTATCATATCCTGTTCCTGTGCTATAAAGATATTTATCTGTAAGACTGCGTCTCATTTTACACATGACAATAACAGTTTGGACTTATATCCATTCTAGTGTTCTGAATGTTTTCAACTTTTTTGACTTCATTCTGGACAGAAAACAGATTATGCTAATTACTGGTATGTGCTTGGTTTGATTTGAGTTTAGCACATAGTTAGCGAGCTACATAGCCTTGGTTAGCCCGCAATATGTCTTTTCCACTCTTCAGCTCATTTTGTCCTTGCGACAAAAACTGCCTGAAATCAACAGAAATGTGCCTTTGGCTGTGTAAATACACTCAGTGCTTGTGACGTAGTGCTCTTAAATGCACATGCTCGTTTACACAAGACAAGCTGGAGTCACATGTTTTGTGTAACGTGAACGACCACATGAAAAATTAGTATTATTGAAAAAAAAAAATCGGAATTAAGAATCCAAATCTGCAGTGTGAACGTAGCTTATGTGTTAACCCTGGGATCAGTTGGCCACTGTCCAGGATCTTTCCCAGCCTAAGGCCCAAAGTCACTGGGATAGATTCCAGTCACCTGTGGGGACACATAATAAACGGTAAAAAATGAATGTAATTTTAACACAACTTCATAAATGAAGCTGTGTTAAAATGACTAAAATAAGTAATTGCTAATGTAGTAATAGAGGCTATTGTGCCAAATCTTGCCCCATTTTAATGAGATAAACAAATCAACAGGAGCATTCATAGCCAGTGCATCAGTGGTTGGCAGATTTGTTCTTGCTCTGAACGCGAGCTCCAGCAGCGAGCTGTGAAGCTGGTAACTGTGCCCGGTGCTTTTCCAGGGCCGGATCTTGCCTCTGCCGCTGGGCTTTGAGGCGGAGGTGGGATTGGGGCTTTGGTGAGACCCCAGAGGAGGCGTTAATCAAATTTCACACCGGCCAGCACTCGAGCGCAGCCCACTGCTCGGAGATTATTCCTCACAAACTTCCAATGCATGCCAAAGCTCTGTTTATCTTCACACAGAGGGTATTTTAAATGCGTCTTTCAGAGCTCCCGCGGCAACAGCATCAGCAGCAGTTCCACGTTGAGTCTATCCGTTGTGATGACTTCATGTCAGCAGGTGTTATCACTGTTTATTTTACTGTCTTGTATGTCATGAAGACTGGGTCAGAAAAGGACAAGTCTGACATGTCTGCTTCCTAGTGGTACAATGCTTTATTTATGGAAAAAGCAAGGATGTTGTCCAAACTCGGGGGATCGTATTACCACAAGGACACATGGAGGGCGATGAGAAATGTGTAAAATACTTGAGAATCCCAGAGGCAGAAGGGAAAACTTGAGGAGACTCAAGAGAAGCAAAACCAAGCACCTTAAACGCATTAAAAACAAAAGACTAATGGCTCCCTCTGTGTTTTGACAACAAAGCCTCATTGACTTTTCATGAAAGAGGAAAGTGTGAAAGATGCTAATGGTTTAGCATCTTTCAGAATTATAAGGCATTCTGGCATTTACAGCTAACATATGGAATAGAACAACTATAGTTTTATCATTCTTAACAATGCTCTAGGCAACTTTTCCTTTACCTGCTTGTTTCAATGGTGACATTTTACATATTTACTAATTCTGACATTATAATTTTAAACTTAATATCCGCATTATTCAATTGTGTCTTTTATTGCTCAACATTAGAAAATTATGTGTTCTTGCCTTTTTACTAATCTGACTTGTTACTGCAGCACCTGTTTGTGTCCATGGAGACATACTGTACAGGCTAAGATTAACTCTTTGTACATGTTGTATAATGTTAATCCAAGTAAATGAATTATGCTTTTATTTGTCATTAATTATTAACTAAACAACATTAAGCATATTAGTTTATGAATTACAAAATGTGAAAGAGTGAAATAGAGATATAGCAAAACTACCACAAAACAACAAAACTACTATCACCACAAACAACAACAACACCAACAACAAAACCACCAAAAATAACAAAACTACCATTAACAAAGCTACCAACAACAAAATCACCAACCATAACAAAACCACCAACAAAATAACCAGCAACAAAACCACCAACAAAACCACCATTACTAAAGCTACCACCAACAACAAAATGACCAACAACAAAACCACCAACAAAACCACCATTACCAAAGCTACCACCAACAATAACAAAACCACCAACAACAAAATGACCAACAACAAAACCACCATTACCAAAGCTACCACCAACAATATCAAAACCACCAACAACAAAATGACCAACAACAAAACCACCAACAAAACCACCATTACCAAAGCTACCATCAACAATAGCAAAACCACCAACACCAAAACCACCATTACCAAAGCTACCACCAACAATAGGAAAACCACAAAAAAACAAAATGACCAACAACAAAACCACCAACAAAACCACCATTACCAAAGCTACCACCAACAATAGCAAAACCACCAAAAACAAAATGACCAACAACAAAACCACCATTAACAAAGCTACCAACAACAAAACCATATTAACAAAGCTAGCAACAACAAAACCACCAACAATAACAAAACCACCATTAACAAAGCGAGCAACAACAAAACCACCAACAATAACAAAACCACCATTAACAAAGCGAGCAACAACAAAACCACCAACAATAACAAAACCACCATTAACAAAGCTAGCAACAACAAAACCACCAATAAGAAAACCACCATTAACAAAGCTAGCAACAACAAAACCACCAATAATAAAACCACCATTAACAAAGCTACCAACAACAAACCATTATTAACAAAGCTACCAACAACTAAACCACCATTAACAAAGCTAGCAACAACAAAAAAGAACAAAACCATCATTAACAAAGCTACCAACAACAGAACAACCAACAACAAAACCACCAACAATTACAAAACCACCAACAGGAAATCCAACAAAAACAACATATTCAGTAACAACAAATCCACAACCCACAACAAAATCAACAACAAAACCACCACCCTGATAACAACATCAAAACCAACAAAAAACACAGCAACAGAAATCAAACCTACAACAACAAACCCAATAAAAACAAACCAACTAACAACTACAATAAATCCACTACAAAAACAACAAAAAACAACAACAGCAAAGTGGCAAAATCTTGTAATAAATCAAATTAATTATATTTTTATTGACAAGCCTTTCTCTATTTTCTCTTTGTATTTCTTCGACGGCTGAATTTGTAAATACATTTCTGTGAACTACCCAAACGTATCATTAAGATTCTCATCTCAGCAGGGCTTGCATATGTTCCACGGTAATGTGTGTTTGATGGTGGATCTCATTATTGAAATGAGTGAGTATGTTTGCGGGGTTAAAGGGAACATACAGTCTGTGCTTCTCTAATGTACTTCTGTTAATGACGGCTCTGTTTGGCTCCGGGCTCGTGTTGGTAACTGCGGAGTATTGGCTGTTCTCTGACCCCTGAGGTGAACTCTGAAGCTGTGGAAGAGGAGATGAGCATGACTGGAAGCGATCTACTCATCTGCTTTATCCTCACAGTCCCTAGCTCAAGGCAGGTGTTTTCTATTTCTGCCCCGAAAGCTGTGTTATTATCGCGCTAAAGAATGTGTTTTTTTTTTACAATATGGCGTTTCCTCTGTAGGGTCATTGTTGGGCAGAAGGTGTAGGAGCTTGATGCAATGTGTGTTAATCTATGCGCGCTCCCAGATGACGCAAAGACAACGTAACATGGGGTTTTGATCTCCGTCTCTTTGTTCGGGACTTCAATGACCACATCACACACGCTCATGCCAGGCACATTTCAGGGTTTAGTTCCAAAAACTTGATCTTCGCACTTTGAAAGGCAACTTGAATTTTGCTTCTTCCAGTTAGAGGAAACATATTGTCTTTTTCTATGTATCCAGTAACTCTAACTTTTATTTATTTTGAGATTTGTTTTATTCACAATGTTGGACTGGTACAAAAGCACAAAGGGCAGATTTCTTTTGAATTCCTGTTCAAAATTGCAGAATTGATAAGCCCCCCCTTCTCCACTGTAACATACCTGTAACAAGTCATATATCATTAGCCTGGCTGATACATCCTAGTGCCTCCACTTAATTTAATTTCACTCTTGCTACATGCGTAGAAATGAAAATAGTTAAAAAAAAACTAGAAGGTACAATTGTCCAATCAGTGAACAGCAATGAAGCAGTGTGTTGGCCAGGACCAAGTAAAATTGGGATTGCAGATCGTAGAGTAAATGTTCTCATTCTTTGACCAATAGTGTCAAATTGACTTAGAATTTGATATTGTACCTTAAATTCATACTAACCTCATTAGTGCAATGGCATATATTTTCCACATATATATATATATTTTTTTTAATGGCTGTATGGCAGTTTTGCATTACATTAAACATTACATTACATAATTACATTAAACACATGGATTTTCCGTGCTTAAAGGTGCACTATGTAACTTTTTGACCCAAAAATAGACTTGAATAAAAACATGCTTTTGTCAGTTAGATTTCTTTGTTGCATTTGATAAAAATTTTTCATTAGTTTGAGCAAGCCAGTTGGCCGCAAAATAGACTTTTTTGGGAATGAATGAGTACTTTATTTTGTTTGTTTCTATAGAAAAGCTCCCCCTTTAGCTGTATTTTTTAAAATTAAAGTATAAAATCTCTTCATCCTGCATTCAGGATGTCCTGAAGAAAACTTAACTTTCTATTTCAACTGAATTGCATAATTGACTTTTCGCCTCCAAAACGTTGCACCTTTAAGCTACAGGACCATACAAGATTTCTCAATCATGCAGGAACCAATCAAATTACAACTGCAAGTAAATTGTATGTAAGTTTATTTAAATTTGCAGAAGCTACAAATTGGTATTTGAGGTTTCACTGTCTGTTATTCTTGTCACTTATTAGTACTATTTCATCAAACCACTCTACAACTCGAGTTTTTTTTTTAAAGACAACACGTTTGAGAAGTATTTTAGCTGCTATTCACTTCTGAACTGTCTCCACTGCTGGTGGGAAACACAGTTATTAGAATGCAGACTGTGTTATGCAAGATTTCAAAGTTTGTTTTTATATTAGTACATTTATTTGAATCCTGATTAGTCTTCTTGGAATTTTTTCATTAATTCTCTTGCCACCTTTTTTATCAGTTAACAATTTTTTCTGCTTATGTTTTTGTACAATATGTTTCATTATAACGCCTATAGCATTTACTTATACCTTCAACATATGATCTTAATGAATAGAGAATACATGTGCGTTTATGCATAAAAATACAAATACTCACCAAAAAACAACCCTAGCACATCTAAACCAAAGCTAGTTTTTTCAATTCCCATGCCATGCACTTAGGAGAGCTGCATCATAACCATAGCTGGAGACACTTTGTGATGCCCTTGTGTGCAATCTGCTGGAGCTGACACTAAATGTCCTCATAGATCAAGTGACAAACACATACAGCACCGGCAGCTCTCGCATTTTGCTCTTTCAAAGGCTCTCTGATTAGATTTGAAAACCCCACAGTTAGACACTAAGACTTCCAATTAGGCTCCATTTGCACAGAGGTTGAACAGAGTGGGACTAAATGCCTACGGAACGAGTACACAATAACGTCCGCCCATTAACGCATCAACTTAACACTGAGGCGGCTTTTAACGCTTCTCATCCGCCGCTTTTCAATATCTGACGCAACGCTCCATCCGCCATGTTGTTGCCACTTTTGAAAGCTGCCCAGCGTGGATGATTGTAGCCCGCGCGGTATTGTTCTGGATACTGTACATTTCACGGGGAGTTCATTCGCAGATCTAGCACACAACAATAGAGTTCTGATGGCAGCACTCTGACTCTGCGCCTACAGCCAAACCCCCGCTGTCCTCACTGCCGCCCCCCCCGCCCGCCAGCACAAAGCACTAACGCACATTTGGCACCGGGCGTTCGCTTAAATGCCAACTACCCAGGGCTCTTGCTTCTATTTGGGACGCTGAGGATTTGACCTCTGCATTTGCTGCGAAAAGCCTTGTGTTTGCATTGAAATATGATGCATTGTTTTGGGTTAGCCGATGTGGCGCATGCTGTATGTCACCTGTGTGAGCGGGATGCTGTAAAAATGATCAATTGTGTCTATAAATCATAGGCTTTATCCATGTTTTTTCGTTCTTTTTTTAGGTAATACTCCTGGTACATTTATGAGAATAAGTATACTCTTGATATTTGTATTTTGACTGACTTTGGTCTGAAGCATTTGTCTGTAGCTGTGATCTTTACAATCTAACAAAAAGCAGCTATTAAAAAGCTATTTCACTGAAAACACTGCATTCAAATTTTGAAATACTGAAAAATTGCTAATGATTAAGAACATTTAACCCTCAGGTCACCCTTCATGTTTGGTATGTATGTGTCAAGAAGTAGTTTATGAGTTAAGTAGAAAAAAGATAAAATATGACAGTTTATGGATGTTTAATAAATAGTCCACAAACAGGCCTCTGGGATTTGTATCTCAGCAACGGAAGTGTTTTTCAAAAAAGTGAAATAGCCAAAATAAGCATCTTCAATATGATTAACCTGAGACATTTCACTCATCCAGCAACACAGACAAATGACAAAAAATGAAAATGACAAAAGCCACAAAAGTGCTTAAGATGAACAGAGGTTATGTAACTCATGATGAATAAATGATTAATATTTTAAGTCAAATGATCTTGTCAGAAATTCTATAAATATGCAAGAAACTAAATGCTGTTTGTACTTGGTTCTCTCTTGAAAATTAGATGCCAATGTCCTAATTTAACTATAAGTAACTAACTAAATAACTAACTAACTAAATAAATAAATAAATAATCAACTCAGCCTCTGAATCCAAGAAATGTTAAGCAAAACTGGATATGAATTTTTAATTACAATTTTGTAACAAAACAAACAAAAAAAGATTTGTTACACCAATGTTACAAAAGTTTTTATATTTATCCTTAGAGTTCAATAGAACTTCTCGACATCAAAAGCATTTTCTTTAGGGGCTTAATGGACGATATTTTGAAGGTTTTTACACAAGAATTAATTTCTAATTTTAAGCCTTATTTATAAATTTAAAAATACATTTTTTTTTTTTTTAAGCTTATTTTTGTCAAATCAATTCTGTTAAAACTAAGTAAGATATCCATAATTGTATCAGTAAAATCCTTCATGTCAATAAATTAACAGACAAGCTTAACTTGGTATTTTTCTTTTTCCCCCGATATGTGCAATTTTGGCAATTTTTTCCACATAAATTGCCTTATTTTTAAGTGAAAACATGACAGCAATTTACACATTTTCCTCATTTAACATGCCATACTGCAAGGCACCAGTTTTAAAACTATTCCCCGAGACTTTGAATGTTGTTGATTTGGAAAGTGCCATTTGCTAGGACCATTAATGCAGTTGGATTGATTGTAAATCACGATACAAAATGAGCAAACTGAATCCAGTTTTCACCACAGTGACATCATTTGCCAAAAGCATTCATCGTACACCTGACAATAATCATCATTCACAACTTCTCTGCGAGGAGTCGTTACAAACTTTTACACGGACTATTTCTTTAGTTTGGATGTCTATTAGTGTTGACAGCACCTTGGCAGCCGACACTTCTGCTCCTAGGGGTTCAGTCATGTCCTAAAATCCATTTGGAAGCATAGCGCCAGTGCCAGGACCGTGCTGTGGGCCACATTAGTGAGAAGGTGCGGCCCATACAACATGTCATACGAACCGGACGCTTTGACATTTTCCACGGGCTGCTGCTGAACAATTAAAGGCTGCAGGACTAGTGTGCGATCTTTGAGGAGATTGAAATGTCACATGGCACGTTGCTGAGCTAATAACAGAGAGGGGCTATTTCCAAAAGAACACGACGCGGCGGCCGGTGCGTTTTTGTACTTGCAGATTCTTACAAAGCAGCGGTTGTTATGGATTGTTTGGCACTTGCTGACCTTCAAGGCTACTTAGAAAAGAGAAGGTAGCAGATGAAAGGGAGGACGTCTCATTTTGCGCCCCGGCCCCTTTGTCTTTGCTGAATGCGGGATATGGTCCTTGAGATTTTCTTCTTTCTCTCGTTTCATGGAAAGGTGAGGCCAACAAATCAAGCCCGCCGTCAATGATCTGGAACATTACTAAAGATCACCCACAATGCCTTGCTCGGAATACTTATGTGGGGCAAAGGCAGTTTAAGTGGAAAAGCAGGGATTTCAAGTAGCATTCATCTTAGACTTTTGGCACCATTTAGTTTGCAGATGTCACATTCAAAAACATTTAGTCACGTAATTATGTTTAACGACTATATTTAAATGTGCCATATATGTAATCTTCAGGGGTACACAGTAGCAGAGTAGTATAAACTCTGGCTTAAAGGGGCTATACTCGATTTTTTTGTCAACAAAATAACATTTTTCCCCTAGCGTTGATGTCTTGTTAAAGTATCTATTTTGGTGGAAATTAGCCCGCAAAGTCCCATCTATGTCTAATAAAATTCCGTTTGTGTCCAATGTTTTCTGTTCTTGTTTTTAGCATTGTGGCTAATTGTTGTTATCATGAAGAATCACCTCGCTGCTAACAATTGTGAAAAAACATTAAAACTCATCATGATGAACAAATACGCAACTCAGAATGCATTAGCTAAGTGAGCAAATTACATAGACTAAAGTAGGAAGTTTAAAATTAATTATTTCTGTTTGTTTACATTTTTAAGGATGTAAAAATCAGGCACAGTCCCTTTAATAGATCCTTTTGACGCTGCGGATTGGCTAGTTCCGGTGTGAATATAGAGCCCGATCTCACAAGAAAGCGTACATTTACCACGACATTACACAATATGTAAATGAGGTATGATTAGCACGAGTTCACGGCCGTCCTGCGTAAATATAGTACATGTCACAGTCCCCATTCATTTCAACGGTGGTTGTTAAGACGTGTTCTTATTTATGAATATTCATGAAATCCTGATTCTAATCTTAACCTGCCCCAAGCCCCAGACCTAATCTTACCCATTTTAGTAACTTTATGCCTGAACTTACCCGTTTCACTTGAAGAAAACGTCCCCACGTGGCTTCAATTAAAACTCGTGTTTTTTTGACACTGTGAAACCTCGTGTCATTTTTACGCTTTTTCATATCGTGCTAAATGCACGGCGTAACATAAGTACTAAAAATAGCTTTGAAATCGTAGTCCAAATACGCTGTTTTTGTGTCGTGGTAAAAGTACCAATGGATCGTTGTTTCCGGTCAATTCATTCCCTCGGGAGGCTAGCTCAAATGCCGTAAACGAATTAAATAATTAATTGACACAAACTGGACAAAAAGTCAAACAATAATTTGCAGCAAGTTCAGAACTTCACATACATGCTAACCTGTATTTAATTTATTTATTAATTTTAATAACTTTACAAACTGAACTAGCTTTATACAAAAACACTCAGCCTACGATGTCATGTGTTTTTATCAAATTGTCTGCTTTATATTTACGCTATTTTAATTGTTAGCATTTAGCATTGCGCCAAACGTACGTAATTTTATAATTTACCTCGTATGAGAAGCTCTGAACTCGCTGCCAATGGTTATCTAGTTGAAATCGGCTCACTGCTTTGAATTTTTAAAATATTAATTAATATTAGCGCATCTCGGCAAATCCCCCATGAGAAATGAATTGGACAAGAGGGAACTATCCCAGGTATGTCGCAAACCGGAGCTAGCATAGCCGCAGCGTGAAAAGGACATATAACACCTTATGATTTCTCTGGCTGGAGTTTGCTTGTTCTCCCTATGATACTGTGTTTTTTTCCAGTTTTCACCTACGTCCAAAAACATGCACGTTCAGGTTATTTCCTCTAGTGAATGAATGAGAGAGTGAATAGTTGTCTGCTTCTAACCCTGCAGTGAGTTGGCCACTGTCCAGGGTGTTCCCCGCCTATGGCCCAAAGTCACTGGAGTGGTCTCCAGCCACCTGCGACTCATAGTGGGAACAAGCAGTAGAAAATTAATGAATGTAATCAACATTTTGGCAGAAATGTAAATACATTGGTTACATAACATTGTCGTTGGGGAAGTGAGCTCAGGGTGATAACATAATTATGCACAATTTCTGCATATTAAATGTTTTTTAGTTTGTAGAATGCCACATTCTAACATGATTGACAGGAGCTATGGTGGCAATATCTCCACGCACATAAAATAGCAGGAACACACTTTTTTTATTATTATTTTTTTTTACTTTGTTATAACCAGTCAGAAATAAGACAAATCTTTATGAATATTATTGACACGTATAGTTTGTCCAGACTGTCAAAGTTTTAAATTGAGACACAATCAAGGGTAATGAATATTTTGTGGGTAAATAAGTACATTCTTGTGCATTTAGTCAAGTAATGGCTCATTCACACTCACATATTTTCTGAAACTTTTATTAAAGGTGTTATATCCGGTGTTATAAAACATAAACAAATAAAAATAATACATTTTTGGTTCCTAAACCTGTAAACAAATAAAAATAATTCATTTTAAACTTCCTACATCAGTCCACATGTTTTGCTCACTTACCTAATGTATTCTGAGCCTCCAAATTGTTCTTTCACAGCTGTTGGATGCGAGATGTGCCGGTATGCTAACAGGAGTTAGCCACAATGCTAACAATGATGAATTTAGTGGATTTTAGTGAACAAATGGTACATTAATATAAGTAAATACATAGATACAGAAAAGACGATAACAAGAGATCAGTTTTGTTTTGTTTTGCCTCCCTCTCCCCTTCTGCCTCTCTCTCCCCTCCCCAGGACTACAGATGGAAATTAGCTATACAGCTAAAATCTGGTACAAGCATCTCTGCCTTTGTGCTTAATGTAATTGTACATTGTCCTTAATAAACATTACCTTACCTTACCTTACCTTACCTAAAAAACACAGTATAGTCCCTTTGGTGCAAATTGGTGCATTATTTTCCTTATATTTTGGTAAATTTCAAGCACAATTTTCTCTATTGTAACAAAAAATAGCAACTTATTTTTTGTAATAATAGAAACTGCTAGGAAGTGACTGACTGCTAGGAAGTGTCAAAGTGGTAAAATACAAAAATCTGGGAAAAATGGACACAGAGCTCAAAATAGAGACGATTTCCCAAGTAATAAAGAACCTCTGGTCACCCTAGATATGGAGTTAATCCAGATGTGTAAACAGATGTTTTTGCAGATGTAAATAAAAGGTTGAGGCTAGCACCTTGTTAGCATTTAGCTCGCTGCAGCAAGCATTCTTGAATACTTGACATTGGACCACTTCATACTTCCATGTCTTTATGTGAGTATTTGATACATAAGTGGTGGATAAAACTCTTTTACATTGAAACGAACAGATTGCGTCTCCCACTGGGTTTTGCAGGGCTTTTGGTGCTCTACTAAGAAGTTGAGTGGCTAGCACAAAGAGAGAGGCCAAATATAGATGACGTACCGTATTTCTCTACAGGGACAAGTACCCACTTAAAACTAAAACATCCACTCGTGCTGCAAAAAGTCTTTCTGTTGACCACCCAACTGCGTGTCTAATGTTCAGCTGTAACCAGGCTGTGATGTAGAGCATTTGCATAGCTGCGTGTGACATACTGGCTGCAGATGGCTTCACCTCTTGGACTGGTGTGCAATTGACACGACCTTCACTGCAGCAGGAAAAAAAAACAAAAGTGCTCTCTTCTCTCTCTGCATGTGTCCTGTGTCCGGAGCCAAAGCAAGCATAGGTGTGCTTAGGAGGGGGGGGGTTGGACGCGGGGACGGCTTTGACAGCTACAGGACAACAGGCCCTATCTGCATTAACAGTGTCCCCATAGAGGTGTCAGCTTCGTGGCATTGTGTTTAGCCCCGTGGCGGCATGACCTTGTCTCTCTCTACAGTGGCTATTAATTAGTCGAGCATGTGTGTAAGTGTGAGTGCGCGGAGAGGGTTAGGGCGGGAGGGGGCTTCCATTTGCAGTCTGTCTGTCTGCCTGGCTGGCTGGTGGGTTGTCTATACGCGATCAATGAGGTGGAGAAGGTGAGGAGGAGGTTTGGAAGGTGCTTTGGAGGAGAGTCTGTGTGGATGACAGTAAAGAGCCGGGTGAACTATGTCTTTGTCTGAGTTCCCTCCCAGTGTTTCTGCTCCACGGCCGATGATCATGCGCTGGCGTCTTCCCCTGCCCTTGGCTCCCGACTCTACCCCCCAAAACATAAAGTCATGCTGTGTGAACTTGCCGAGCGGCTGATGTCTCGGTGCTTGGGCTCTGATAGACGTCCTCTCGGCCACAAAAGCCATTCCCGTATACCTCCTCCCTTCCCCTTCTCCGCCGCCTTCTCAGCGCAGCCTCTTTTGCAGCTTGACTGGTTTCACTCTAAACCGGACTTCTTGTTTGCTGACTGTGCCTCCAGAAGCGTTTTTGCATTTTACAACTGAAACGAATAGCGGGTTTGGCGGAAATTGCACAGAAAGTTAGCAATTAAAAGTGGATTTCGAAGTGAATGACCGTCAGATGCTTTTGTGCCGTTGCAAGGACAATGCAAGTTTACTCAAACATGCATGAGTCAATCCTAGCACAGTTTTAAGTAGGTTAAAGTGGATTTCATACAATTTCTTCCAGTGTTGTAAGTGTTCCATTTTCTATTGTTGCGGTTTGATTGTGTCCATTGTCAGACTGCACTCGCTGTCTCTCAAGGACAAAGATTTCATGTTTGTTTTTTTTCTTCTTCCAGTATGTTTGCTTGTACATAAACATCTTATTCCCTCTAAATTACACGCGGCTCCGATTGAAAATGCTGGGATAAACAAACAGGCAGCAGCAGCAGGCCTTACTTGAAATGCATGTGTCGTTACTGACCCACTTTTTGCTTTGGGCATTGTCTGTGAATGGCAGTTCGTTCAACCCTCCCGAGAAAATGATGCAGTGTTTTTCTTTGGAGTTAAATTGCGTCTGCCGCGTGTGTCTTGAATGTAAACCATCTGCTGGAGACTTTAATGCGCTCGCGTACGCCAACAGGTCCTATTCGAAAGCACAGGTCTGTCAGCTGGGGTTTTTACTACGTCGCATTCTTCCAATCGCTGCTCGTGGCTAATGCTGTTTTCTCACTTTCTCGTACGCACAGCTGGGATGTCGTAACAGGTGGCTATAGTTTACAATAATCTCTGCGTTTGTCTGGGGAAGTGTTGCTCAAGGATATTCCAAACAAATATGAATACGTCTTAATTGCTAGCTGCCAGAAAGCGGCTTTGAAAATGTATTTTTGATGGTGTGTTTTCCGGTAACGTTGACGGACAGGAGAAGGCGGTAGCGCAAGGTCACAAGAATGTACAATATTAATGACATCAATAGTATTTCTTGAGGGCTGAAGCTGACTTCTGTGCACTGCTTCCTCGTGTAATTTACTGCAGCTCAAGCTACCCGGCTAGTAATTATGGTCATGCAGTAACTATTGATTTTGAATTTCTACAATCATGGTGTTCAACTAGTGCGATAAAATCAATTAAATGTTCTGTACAGGTGTTTTTTTTATCCTTGTTTGTAATGAAATAACTGAAAATGGGTGAAAATTAGTGTGCAGTGTGCCATCTATGTTTAGAGCAGAGGTTTTCAAAGGAGGTGCGGTGGCGTGAATCAAGCGGTGCCATGGGAAATTGTTGAGTTTGATTGAATTTTTTAAAAAAAGGCTTTTAAAAACATTTGTGTCACTAGAACTTTTCCCCATTCTCACGTTAGATAGACTTTGTGTGTTTGTGTATTAGCAACAGATGTGTCTTTCAGGAAGCTTTTCGAACACCAAGTCATATTCTGCAAAATTGGTGCTTTGTGTTGGTGCCTAATTTGTGCAAAAATACCTTATATCCACAGAGAAAAGGTCCAAAACATATAGTGAAATAAAACTGCAAAGTGATCTTTAAGAGCTTGTACTTTTGCAAGAATGTCACATAAAACAGAAGTCTTGTCCTGTTTGTGCAGCAGCAGTGTTTTCATGCCCTGACACACACACACTGACAGTTTCTGAATGCCGGGTTTACAGGAACGGACCTGCATTGGGGTTTGGGGAACCCAACAGAGAACATTGATTTTAAAATAGTTTTGCAACACACCAAATACCTTTTCAAGAATAATAAAAATTATGTCATGCATTAAGAAAATAGCATAAAAAATGAACCAGAGTACCAGTTATTCTTAAAACACAATTTTTGTCGTTAGCACATTGTTGTTAGCTGGCTTTAATCACTGGACGTTCCTGCCTTACAATCAATCCAAGCCAAAATAACAGTTGTTTTGGCAGCTGTATTCACTTTTCTCTCTCAGTATAAGTTTTTACTCTAAAACAGCAGTTCTGTTAGATTTGTATGGGACATTAACTCCAAAGATACAGATAATTTCTTAAAGCAGTACCTACATGGTTTGTACAGCCAGGTTTGTTTTTCAAATCTGATTTATGAATTCATCAAAAATTGGCTCGTAGATTTAGTTGACCCAAATACTAAATTAGACATGAAAAATGTTTATATGTGACAGATACCTAAAAAGAATGAAAAGTAGTGTATCCAGACTGGTCTGATGGAAATGTGAGTATTGTCCCTTTTTGTGTGTCATTTCTATAATGGATGTAAGGCTTGTTTTTTCTTATATATAAATAGATATTAACACCTAACACCAGATCTTAACCTACTCCACAGCCTGTCACTTCAGACCCTTGGGCAAGACAGCAAAACAAGTAGACTGCTGTCAGTTTTTAAATACAAACCACAGCTCTTTTATACACATTTAAAACTAGCCGTATGTATTTTCCAGATTTGTGTGCCAAATGTGTGCAATTTTGGCAATTATACTGTACATATAATGCTCTTGTAAAAATGTGTATTGCTTTTGTATTTACTGAAGTAAACTACAGAAAGACTGATACAGTATCTTTGTTTACAACATTTTCCTTTCCCCTGCAGTTTCTTATCTTAATCACTTCACCAGCCTGTAAATGGAGTTAGCCAACTTTAAATAATAGCACCATAAGTGTCTTTTTTTACCTCCACAAAATACAAATGACCCACCTCATCCTCCTCAGGGCATGTTTTCAGCAGCAGCAGCCGTCTGTTGAGTGACCATTACCTCCACCGCTCCATGCCAGACTTCTGTATTGGCCAGGAAGCAGCGCACCTTGCCCAGAGAGGTTGACTGCGGTCGGTCGGGCTTTAGGCTCTGAGCGACCACGTGAACATGTGTGTGTGTGTGTGGATGTCCTTCAACGCTAAGAGCACTGGAGCGAGATGTGAAGAATGCTAATGAAGTGAATGAGCAGAGAAAAGACTGAGTGGAGCTGGCTCACGCACAAGATGTGTATGTATGACACAGTGATGCTCCCGCTAAAGTCACAAGTGCGTCAGCCAAGGTTAAGTACAGGAAGACAGTGATGGGCTATGCATTTTAATTAAGCCTTGAGCAAACACGGGCCAATTCCTCTAAATGGTGGCTGTGATGGATGACAGGAACCGGGCTCCTCTATTTTTCTCTTCAAGAGGGACTTTCT
The DNA here is from genome assembly GCA_038363315.1 of Mugilogobius chulae. Classification (NCBI taxonomy): domain Eukaryota; kingdom Metazoa; phylum Chordata; class Actinopteri; order Gobiiformes; family Gobiidae; genus Mugilogobius; species Mugilogobius chulae. The sequence continues at coordinate 10,468,746 of CM076402.1, read as the reverse complement.
GTGTTTGGACACAAAAGAGCCGGCCCGCGCCTTTAAGCTTTATTGACTTCTGGCACGGTTCAAAGAGAGGCAGGACGGTGTGAGCCAGTGGACACCTCTGCATCTGCTCTGCTACAAGATAGTGTTTTTATAGTGGAGGGGAAAAAATATTGATGATGTAATGGAGAGGAACAGTTAAGATAAGGTTGGGCAATCTGGAAAGGAAAAAAAAAATCCTCTAGCGTATTGATCGGTCTTGATTTTTGAGTCAATTTTTCTATTTTTGCCTATTGAAAAGGTTAAATACAGTTCAGTGTTTCCAAAGCAGGGTTACTGGGACCTCTGAAGGTAAATAAGGACTTACCAGGCAGCCGAAAAAAAATGTAGATATACAACGAAATATCAAAAACTTACAACATTTTCTTTGGGTTGAACTGGTAATTCTTCACCTACCAAGCCCCAGCCCTAAACTTATTTGGTAGACCTAAAAAAAGTGGCCACATGGCTTCATCCAAAATTTGAGGTTATTTTTCCTTTTGGCTTTTTGCAGCATATTGACAAAAAAGGTGTCATTGTACGTTTTTGTTGTATATTTTCTTCGGGGACTGTGTTGTATCAGAGGGTGCTTGACTTTCAGATAAAAAAAAACAAAACAAATAACAATACCATCTCCACTTCATCTTGCTGAGGCTTGGCCAGGACTACTGTAGTTGGTGAATGTTGTTGTTGGCCGGTTTTGTTTAGCTTCAAAACCATTTTAAGGAAGGAAGTAGAGCATAAACATGTGTGTCAATGATTGTTGTCGTTACACTCACAAATTAAAATTTACAAAATAATTGTACTAATTTAGCCCTATAGGAGCAAGAGTTTTCAGTTGAAATGCAATTCTGTAAATAGTCTTCAAACTTTCACTTGGGTAATTGAAACTGGTATTTTATAAGGCCATTGGGACTTGTTGGTCTTGATATTTTTCAAGCTTCTGACACTTAACAAAAACAGAAGTTCTGAAGCCTGAAATGATTTGGTGCAGAATTGCTACTTTGGTTCTTCAAGAGTTAATATTTGATACAAGGTCAAGGAGAAGAAGAGAACACAAGCAGTCTGCACTCTCGACTCGAGCAACCACTTCGCTCTTGTTCACTGACTGGACGATTGTACCTTCTGCTTCATGGGAACCGTCTGTAGTTCTGTAAAACCTGACCTCGCACTAGATGGCGCCACCCTAGCTAAAAAACAAAAAACAAAACAGAGTACTCGGGAAACCCACACAAACATGAGGAGAAACAAGCAAATGCAAACCCACGAGCTTCTTGCTGTGAGGCAAGTACAGACCACCCTGCAATGTGACATTGAGTAGTATTGGAAAAAAAATATTTGCTTTGCAGTGCATTAGAACAGGGGTTCTCAAACTTTTCCAGTCCAGGGACCCCTTATCGGCTCAAAAATCTTCCAAGGACCCCCTCTCACTTTTTGCTCTGGTATCACATTAAAATTAGGAAATTAAAGCTAAGCTATATATCAAATTCAATTTTCAATTCAATTTGAATAAATGGTTAATTTCCTATGATCATTTTTACTAGTTTACTTGTTTCTATTCAAAGCTATCTATCTTTTCAATCCAAAATTCTATGTTTAGGATGGTAAATCATAAGAAAATGTTAGGTTGAAAAAATTACCAATGTTTCAAAAAAATTTTGGGGAACCTCCTACACACAGTCCAGAGACCCCCAGGGGTCCCTGGACCCCACTTTGAGAACCATTGCATTAGAATGTCAGAGATGCTATAGTTATTTGTATTGATAGAGCAATACATGCAGTAATACTTTTCTGTACAAGACTAGTTATTGTCACATAATTGGCTGATAAATTTGTCAATTAAAAGTCAATCGTTGAGATCGACCAAAGTTTGGATCTAAGTCTCTTAAGATCTTTTGATTTTTGGCAAAAAATAAATACATAAATAAATAAATAAGCAACTGTGGGTCTGTTAGCGAGTAATAGTGACCATCTGAAAAACATTCTAAATATCTGATTGGAGGTAAAAAGAGGCTAATGTCAAGTGGAAAGTAATGTGATTTCAATGAAGCACCTGGGATTCTCAGAATATCACAGAAAATCAAGGTAATTGTAGGCTAATTAAAACCACTCAGATCCATTAAATCATCATCTTTACCTTTCAGTGATCAATATCTCAATATTACTATTCAGACCATATTCAGTCAATTTAAACAAATGTGTAGCTAACTGAATTTCTTTAATTACTAATTGAGGTTTAATTCTATTAAAAATATCTGCAAAATTTAACATTTTTTTCATCACCGTTTTTGTAACATAAAGAGCTATAAAGTACATGCTCAATACTACATTTCTAAATATCTTAAAAACAAGATTCAAAATACAATCAACAAGAAAAGACATGGTATAAATTTTCTGCCATATCGCCCATTAATCACAAACGTCTGTAAAGCTGACGACAACAGATGGTTTAAAGTTTGATTGCTGAAAGAAACAAAACAAAAAAGTGCAGCATATGCTTCAAATCGATTTCAAACGTTTTGCAAAGTCATTTCATTTTTTTTACTGTTTCCAAGTAAGCTTCCGACTACATCTCGACTAACAAATGTTCACCGTAATCAAGATTTGTAACCCGCTGGGTGCTATCAAGTTGCATTAAAGTAATTCTACCAAAAAAATACAATTGAACACTATCGGTTGAAGCCAGCAAACGTTGGCACTCGCCGCAGACTATAACAGACACCGATTCCCGTCAGCGAACCCAGTCCTGTACAATATGCAGCTTTCACATTCACTTTCAGCTGGATTGATTTGTCTGCCGTAAAACCTCCTTTTCTCATCCATAAAAGCAAGAGTAGGCCGCATTAAAAAGGCCAGCTCTCTCCCATCCGGCCTGAGCACACTTTTCCTCTGAGTGTGCTACAAAAAGAGCACTCTGCAGACTCATAAACACTGAGGAGCAGCTGAGTCTGGCCGCGTTGCTCTTTCACTCCACGCTGCTGGTGCTGGAGCTGTGTTCAGCAGAGCTCCACCAGGCCTCGGACGGAGAAACCCAGGGGTGGCTGACCTCCACAACAGGCACTAACAGTCTGGAGTGTGTATTGTCTGCTTTGGTTCTGTGCAAGAAGATAAATGAGGAATTGAAATTAAAGGATGAGTATTATGTCAGTATCATGGTTTATACTGTCATATACTGTTATTTTGGTTCTTACTGTCATTTACTTGTCTTTATTTTGTGACCTTGTGACTCGAACTAGTTTAACGTAAAACCATTTGAAGCAAGCGATGGCCCAAAGAGTTTTATAGGAGCAAAAAACGTTATTGTTTAAAGGGACAATACCATTTTTTTTTTTTTTTTGCAATCAAATAACTTACAATCAATTTCCCCCTTGCACAGTCTAATAATGTCCTGTTTGTTTACCAAAATTCACCAACTCTACCTGTGTTGTTGTTGTTGTTGTTGTTGTTAATAGCACTGTGGCTATTTTTTGTTATCATACCGGTATGTCTCACTCACGGACCTATTATATTATCTGTATAGGACATTGATACTTGTAGTTGTTGTAAATCAGCCCCAATGACCGCTACATTGGTACTGCAGTGGGAAAATTCCTCTACAGCAGTGGTGGGCAATTATTTTTCTTCGAGGGCCATATTCGAATCCAGACTAGTGACAAAGGGCCGGATCACAATTATTGGAACAATTTGTTACTATTGCAAGCACACTGTATAAAAAATAGGCTACTTATCTATTATTATTGCACTTATTAATCACAGGTGCAAACACATAGGCAAGTCAATCAAATAAAAGAAATATACCCTGAAAAAAATGTATGTCTAGATTTGCTAAAACGTGTTGAAATCTGGATTTGAATCTTTACTTTTTGTGATTAAGATGGTTTTAGTTGATGGACTTAGATTATTTAGCTTGCTTCAAGGTGCATCTGTCTTGATTAAATAGATTTGCAAACTTGATTCAAGCTAAAATATCTTGAAAACATTCAGAAATGTCTCCAAACAAGTGAAATATGCTTTGTGATATTAACAATTCTATTAAATCTGGCTAAAATAACTATAAAATCAAGATGAATAACATTTGTTAAACCAACTTAAATTGTTTCATCAAAATGTAAGAAGGTCAAATTTTAAATCTATGAATTTCTTAAAGATTATTATTGCGTTGCTAACTTAAAATGTCAAGTTAAATATACAACGAACATATATATTTCATATTTAAGCTTTTTACAATTTACTCAATTTAAGATATGCATCACCTAAAGTTTTGTCTGTGTGCGACAAAATATGTAGCTGTGTCAAGTTTTAGTCCCCCTAACCTATTTTGCTCGTGAGCAAATGCTTAATAAATGAGGCCCTTAGTCTTCATTTGGCAATGAATTGCAACTAAACACTATGAATGACCCTTATTCAAAATCATGGGCTAAGAACTATTAACATTTACTTATTGTTAAACTTTGGAACAGTTTCAGAGTTTGCTGTCTAAAGCTAACACATTAACAACACCACTTTGACTTTACAGATAAAAAATTGCTTTTATTTTTTTGTATTGGCACAATACATTTTTTTTTTTTTTTTTTTTTAAACAAAAATGTGTAAAACCTTTTTAAGTACCTTTCTTCAAAAGCTGACACAATTCTGTTGCCTACACCAAGCAAGTTTGCACAATTGTTACTAAACAAACATGTTATTTTTGAACACTGAGCATCCTCTCTTTCCTGAGCAGAGCTAAACAAAAGAAGTCACCTTGTAGAATTAGGAAACAGTCCAGGGCATTTGTCTCAGGGGACAACATGACTGATGTGATTGGCTCATGTAACTGGCAGTCCGTCTGATTAGATAAATCAGTATTGACAGCTGACATGTAGACTACAGCATTTTACCCGGAGACAGTTTAGCAGCAATAATCTGTGTCTTCTGGGATTGGTTGTTTTTATTACTGGCTCCAAGACAATGTTTTGAAGGAATTTGAAAAATATATTTTTTTTTTTTTTTTTTTTTTTTTTTTTTTTTTTTTTATATATATTTGGAATCAATGTCATGAAAATATTTGTCATCCAAATAGTCAAAAAAAATGAGTAAAACCATACCAAAAACAAAAAAAAACAAAATGTAATGTTTTTCCTACTTTCAACTACATGCTATGCAAATTAACATATCAGTTATTGTAGTGACAAAACCAATGCTAACAAAGCACAACATTGTCTATAATTCCAAGTGGGTGTTAGATTGTAATGGAGATAATAACTTTGCTTATTGTAAGTATCCATACATTTTTTGCCTGTACAATGTTCACTAGGTTTGGCTAATGTTGATGTGTTGTACAGGAATTCAGTGTACAACTTTCAATGTTGACACATCAATAAACAGGAAATCAGCCCAGCAAAGTTACCACCAACACTGAAAAAAAAAACAATGGTGTATCACAAACAAGTCAGCCCTAGATGAGAAATGATTGTTTTCCTTCTTCTTTGAGTTCATTCTCTTTCAATCATTTGGCTCAACAAAGTTCCGAGAAGCAAACACAGCCAAACTGCTTGGAAGAATACTACTTCTTCTCGGAATTTGATTATTTCATTCTTTCATTTTCATCTGCTGTGACTGGAGACTATTTATATGGAGCGTCATTTTTTATTTTGTCTATTATTTGAAGCAACCTCAGTTCACTCTTTAAAAAGGGTCTATTGTAATACACCAGAGAACAAACTCTCCTGACAAGAGCAGGACGAGGAGGACTGAGACAAACAGGTAAACCAGAGAGATTGAAGACAAAGGGGACATGAATGACTGCACAGACATGTTCCTTGGTTTCAAAGGATGTGTGATTTATTACAACGTGAGTGATATACAAGGAGAAATTAGCTTGGTAAGGACATTCACCGAAACATGCAATGTTACCGCGACGTGTTCAGCCCAGTGTACATCAAAATATCAAAAATGTATGATAAACATGTTTTTATCTTCTTTTACGTCAACTGGTAAGCTTATAGGCTTCAAGTTACTAAAAAGGATAAGTTAGGGTGGTGCTTCGGGTATGTTTAAGGTTATTTTACGTTTTGGCTTCTTGTAAGATATGATGTAAAAAGGCGGATAAACGTACTATCGTAGGTTTTTTGACTATTTTTTTGGAATTGGACTATGATCAAAGACATTTTAGTGACACAGGAGATTGGAGCCTATGTTAGTTCTTTTCTTCTGAAACATTGAGTAGCATTGAGTGGTCCTTTTCAATCACTGCTGTTTGTTTTTTACCGGATGTTACGTATGTACTGCGACCAACACATCAGTTGTAGTCCAGGCAGTACAGCATAAACATGGACGTTCGTGATCGTTACCGTTTCCACGAAGTGAAATAAAACCGGCTGATACATCAGGCTAGACGTCCATTACATCATAATAAAGTGATATTTGAATCTAAATTTCCAGCAGATACTTACGGAACTACAAACAGACACTTAAATTTGACGTAACCGTTTAATTTGTGTTCACTGATTGGTCCATCGTCCCACTGCAATTTTTGACGTAGTTGCTGGAGTGAATTTAAAATGGAGCAGAGGCACTAGTTGGCGCTAGCCTGGCTATTCATTTATGTCCACAATTAACAAAAAAAAGGGATGATTCCAATTCTCATCATTCACAGTGAGGAATCGTTCAAAAGAATCAAGGTGTTTCTTCGAATGTCACTAGCCAACTCATCGCAGGGTAAGAGACCGACAATCATTCACTCATTTTTGGAATGACATGCATGTTTTTGGAGATGGAAGGAAGCCAAAGTACCCAGGACAGAAACTATGGTAACACAGAGAGAACATTCAAACCCCTCCCAGAGAGATTGTGAGACGTTGACGATGATCTCCTCTAGCTCTAACACTCTGCTACCTTGCACCTCAATTTGATTATTTGCAAAACTGAATTTTTATTGACACATTCAATCGGGGTCAACAACATGACTTGACCTTTCACTCCTCCTGCAGGCATGAAGGGTGGTCCGACATGGATTTCTTTATTTTCTATACACACGCAGCGATGTTGACTATTTTTGACAATAGTCTTCCACAGAGTCAGCGCAGCTCAGCAGTTATACGAATAGCCAGTCTCAGTGTATTTCCATATATACTGTGTGCTGTGGGTGATATGGGCTCTCCGCGCTGACTGGAGCTGCCTGCGATGCAAATGAGCTCTGACAGAGGCGGGGCTGAGGGGTGGGGGGCGCTCACGGCTGTCTCCGGAGCAGGAAACGCGCATGGGAAGTGAAAGAGCGAGATGGGATTTCTTCAAGCTCACTACATTGGCAAATCAATAAAACAGTGCGATGGCGTGGCGGTGTCAGTGGTGCAGAGGTGTGATTTGAGTGTAATACAATGCAGATTAGTACTTATACTGTAGAAATGGAGGGGAGATTTCACAGGTGTTAGTTGGAAATGGTCACAATGCAAATGTAATATCACAGCGTGTGCAGTTTGACCGTGATTGAAAGGCAATATGTAAAATCAGTAATTGTGTTTTTGATTTGTTTCCGTGGATTTCTGTGACAGGAATGTATTACAGTTGAAAATGAATAGAAACTTAAACTGTGTTGAAGCTTTGAAAAGCCAGCATTAGTAGGCTACTCATTTTTCTTTTTGTTCATCCAAATAAATCCAGACTATACTTGATTTTTATATTATTATTTTTGACATATCACTAAAATGTATTTCTGCCCAGCACAGATATCTTGTTGATTTATCTATTCAGTTGAAAATTAGTCCACAATATCCTGACTATGACTAATAATGTTCCGTTTGTTCACCAAACTCCACTAAGTTCATCTGTTGTCGTTGTTAGCATTATGGCTAATACCATTAGCATACTGGTACATTCTCTCCTAAAAGCTGTGAAAACAGCTTAAAACACATTATGCTGAACATTTTGAAGGCTCAGATGCATCAGGTAAGGTGTGCAAAACACGTAGACTGATGGACAAGTTTAAAATGAATTATTTCTGTTTCTTACATTGTTAAATTTTTCCCTGCCAATGACGTTAATTACGTCATTCCGCCAACCGTAGCCTGCCAATGATCTATTCCGTCATTGACATTTTATTCTATGCGGTGATAGAGGACTCTCTGATGCACATGCTGACTTTGTCTCCAGTCATATACATGATGCAGTTTCATTGATTCACCAGCAGAGGGGGGAATTGTGTGCGCAGAAGGACCCAGAGAAAGTCACATGACCAGGAAACACATGAACTCTTTTACTGACATTAGGCAGCACAGTCGGCTCTGTTTACTCTGATAACAATTCTGGAGGCCGACTTTCTTTGCAAACAGATTACAGGCAAAATATGCTGAAATAAAAACATTGTTGATTAATTTTAGAGCAGATTGATCTTTAAAATAAAAAAAAGACAATCGTACTGGACTGGAACTCTGAGGAGAACAGCTCATACAGTTTGTCTAGAAACTTCCTCTTTCTGTGAGAAATGCAAAGGTGGTCATAGTCAGTAAAAGCACTGCATTTTTTCATGTTTGGAGGGTTAAATATGATGACTTCTCGTCTGTAGCGCTGCTTTTGTTTGTTTAAAGATGAAAAAGGCATTTGTCTTTACTTAAACGGGTTACTAAAACGGGTGAGCTTAGGACTTTAATATTTATCTGTTAAATACAAAGAAAATGCCGCTTCAACCAAAATTTGTGGTTAGTTTACCTTTCGGCTTTCACACTTACATAAAAAGGCATGAAAATATACTCATCATACTTTTTTGACATTTCGTTGTTTTCTCCAGAGACTGAGCTGACTCCGATCCACCTGGTATAAATAAATAAATAGTCCATAACACAAAAAAAGTATTTTTTTCGCTTGTTTTAGTCGACTGAATTTTCCAAAGACAAGCTAACATATTTGATCTCCTCTTTTTCCCTTTCAAAGCTACAAAAGACAAAGAATTTAACTGAAAGTAAATGTGAGAGAGGGAAAAAAAGATAAGAAACACATGCCACTCAAGCTGGAATGTTGTAATGACAATGATTTCAGTGCATGACCCAGTTGCTGTCACCTTCACATAGCCTTCATAATATCACCCTGTGTCTCCAACGTTGAGATCTATACATATCGAAACATTCCTCCTCTCATCTCTCTCTCTCTCGCTGCATTTCTTCACCTCTCTCCACTCTCACTGTTGCCATGCAGCGCTGTCCATCAGTGACCCGGCAACTGTTGCTATAGGAAAAGCTACGAAACGCCATTTTCTCAAACCTGGTCTATATGTGCCCTTCTCGCTGCTGCTGCTCCTTCTGGCTCACTTTGGGCCTCCTCCTTGGGCGTCCTTCACCTCTGATTTGAATCCAGCTGCAGCATGTCTTTTAGCTGTCACTTAGCCCCACATTGTTATCAGAGCGGGACAGCCCATAGGAGCGCCCGGTGATGGATTGAGTTTGGTTCTGTCCGCTGGCCGTAATGGGGCATCAGCTCTGGATAAATAAGTTTGCTAAATGGCTGGACACGTCTGAGTGGACATGTCTGAGTGGACACATCTGAAGTGTAATGGAAACAGGGAGGGTGGGGGAGAAGAGGAGGGGGCTTTATAGAGGGCTGTGGGGTTAAAGACATGGCAGAAAGGCGTCTGAAGGATAGAGCTACTCCATTATATTTAATTTCCTTTGGCCACCTTTGTCATATTGTGGAGTATGGATCGTGTGTAATTTGTTTTCTTCAGGAGTGCAATGGTTAATCATAAATTATTTATAGCCTTAAAGGTGCTGTACCCAATTGTTTTAATCCTATAAATTTAACCACAAGAGGTATTACACTGGTTCGGTGCAGGTCGGGACCGGCGCGAGTCTCGCAGAACTTAGAAAGTGATTTAAACCAATGCGCCCACGTACACTGACCTCCAAGGTGTGCAATGGAGTGCGGGAGTGCACAGGTCATGAAGTCTATTTTTTCCCGGACACCGCAGCGGTCCGGTGCAGGTTTCATTTTATTATACGAGCGTTCTCGCAGGTATTTACGTGAATCTGCGTGGCTTTGGACGAAACTAGACTGCAGTTGACATCATCTGGTGTACACGCACTTGGCAAGAAACCCGCAAGTGTCCTGAACCAAAGCCGCCTTGCAGTCTGTGTACATTCAGCGTTACATTGTATATGAGAGAAAAAAATCCGAGGCACTCTGATTAAAAAAGATTTTCAAATGCCCTGAAGAAGGGCCACATGGTCAAAACACATAGCATTTTTATAGATTTTTTTATAGAACCACTGAAGTACACAGTTTTTTCTTCACTCATGTTTTACAGAAGTTCACATGTTTTTCCACTAATTTTTCCCAACTTGGGATGATAATATGTGGTTAGCCAAATGCCTAAAGGGACCATACTAAAAAAAAAAATAGATATTTTGTATTATGTATTAATGTATTATTTCTATTTGGGTTGTTTTAGGAAGCAAAAATCATGTATAGCACCTTTAATACAACCAAATGTCCTTGATTTAATTGGAGAAACAATTGCTTATTAAATGCAAATGTATTTTCACCCAAATATGTTAACTTCTTTCACAATCTGCTGAAGACTAATTTTAAGGGTTTCTAATGAAAAAAAAAAAAAAAAGGATATCTAGTCTTTAAAATAATTGCTATCCATTTTTTGTTCTCTGTTAAAATAATTATTACAAGTTCCTGTTTTGGCAAATACATATGACTGAAAACAGAGTCCAGTTTAAGATATATACAACTGAACGTGTATTATGTGTTTAATTAACCAGTAGACAGTATATGTGTAATCAAACCATTCAAGCTATTATAAAAAAAAAAAAAAAAAAAAAATCAAATTCACTCATACTAAATGCAATCTTGCGGCCATGTTGTTTTCACCCAATGACAAACCAAAATGACTCTGCACCGACGTGACTTTATCGTGTGTATGTTGCTGCTCAGCGTTCGTAAACAGACCAGCCAGCCCTGCCTGCCTGTGGAGCGTGAGACCAGCGTTTGGCATGGTCCCGTCGCTAACTCCCCTCTGGGCCTGGAGCTGGACTGTGATACTGGGATACAGGAAGGAAAAAGGAATTGACTTGACTGGCTGTCGGCACACATCATCATAAGCGTGTCCTAAAACGCCACCAATTTGCATGACCATTTTGTAAGGATCATAAAAGACAAAGACAAAATGAACTGAGCAAAGTAATACCGAAAACGAGGCTGATTTTTAAAGGAGACCTGCTGTGTCTTCTTTCATGTATGTAGTAATTAACTATGGCATTTGTAGAGCAGTAATTACACCTTATTCATTGCACAACACAAAAGTGATTTGTTTGGAAAGGTTATGTGACAATATACTCAGATTTTATACGTAATGCAAGTACATAAGATAGGTGGGGATGGATGACAATGTTTTATTTTTTTACCTGTGCACATAGCATTAGCAGCAGGACAATACAAGATTACTCAAACATGCTTGAATGCTACAGATAGTTATTGTGACTTGTGACACTTCTGTATAGTCAGATGCAGATTTTTGAAACACAATAAACTGAGAGCTGATCTGGGCCACATGGAAGAGACCATAGAGTAAAAAAAAAATGGCTGCATTTAGAAAATGTTAACTTGAGCCACGAAACATTTATTTGGCCTAACCCTACCCTAACCCTATCACGTTACACAGCAAAGCTTTTTGGGCTAATTTTTCAAAAGGTTTGAGGGACAACAAAATTTGGTCTGAGAGCCTCATTGGGTTCCCGGGCCGCAGTTTGAACATGTCTGGTGTAATAGTTTATTAAACCAGACAAACTGTGTAGGCCAAGGATAGACTATCACCATATATACACAAAAGTGACGAAGGAGTGTATCGCAATCATTGGTGTAAAATAATTAATAAAAAAAAAAAATCATTAAATGCAAATAGTAATTAATGCAAGCATTAGTTTGTAACAAAAAAAAGGTTATTTAGTCTTTATTTTGATGATTTATTATATTATTTATTAGGAAAACAAGTGAAGACACACGCCAGAGCTAAATCAAATCAAAACAAAAGAAAAGAGCAGCGTAACACTTATTCTGAAAAATATGCTGAGTTCTTGATTAAAACAGTCAGAGGGCCACATCTGGTCCCTGGGCCGCAGTTTGCCCAGGTTTGGTGTAGCTATACCTGTACAAGTTTCAACAGTGATGTCTGTCTTCGCCAGCAGAGCGCCACAATAGTCGGTATGATGTTCTCTGAGACCAGATGCGGCTCTCAGACAATTTTCAGAATTAGTGTTACTCTTTAAATTTCTTTTAATTTATTGACTTGGCACAATAGCATGTGTCAGTGCTTGTTTTCCTCTATAATATCACAAAAAGGTGTATATAATTTAATGTAATCGCCCTCCACCACTTTTCTGGGTTCAAGTTTGGCTCGCAGGAAAAAATAACAGCCTAGCAGAGTCTTGGAGGAACTCAAGACTGACCACACCCCCTGCCAGACTGGCCGCGCCCCCTGCCCAGCAGTGGATTATTGAAGAAGTGTGTCCCATGTGAACGCTGGGACACTCCTTTGTCATGATTCAATATGTCTGCTCCTTGTTTCCTGACCTCTATGGCCTCTTGATCCAGCGTTTGTATTTATTGCTCTCTTGGATGATAATCCTTGAGTTGTCCCAATCCATAACGTGGTTATTGTGTTTGCACTGATGTGATATTGCCCATTTCAGGCATGATCACCTTACAGATGTGTCCGGTTGACCACGCCTTAAAGAAACTTATAATTCACATCACACGCACCATCGTGTAGCATTGCTTCTTGACGAAACATGTAAAGTATTAAGCCTACCCTACACTATCTCGTATAGAAGAAAATACTAAACCATGCATGCATCAATCTAAATACAACTTGAAGTAAACTTGACGAGAGAGCGCTGTTTAAACATGGCTAAATAAGTCAGAAAAGTGGATTTTACGTAACAGTTCTCCTTTAAATGCGATCTCGGTGACTCATTCCACTACATTTCTTATGCTGATTGTGACTTTTAAACAGTTTTGAATATTCAATTTAAACTTTCCTCACAGTCATCCAAGCAGCAACAAGACTTCACCATGATTGACTACATTTGTAAATTACACATTCCTTTTTCATAATAAGTCGTGGTGCCAGGTTTTAAATTTAGCAAGAAATTAAATCATTTATCACATTAGCGGTGGGATTACAGGATATTGTTCGCTTACCAACAGTGAAGTCAGCCTTAAATTAATAAAAGATGTTTGTGATTCTGGAGGCAGAAAATGCAGGATCTAATCAGGCTTTGATTGGCTGTGTGAGTAATTGGATTCTTCCAAATCCACGGCAGACCTCCTGACTGTGATGAGCTCCGTCTCCACTCTACACCTGTGGTTCGGCAGAGGCACACAGGCGCATTGTACTACACCACTTCCTCGTCTCTGCAGGCGTTAGAAAAGGGGATCTGATTAAAGAGAATTGCATAAATACAGGTTAAGAACGTTTTACATTTTGAGAGGATTAAGTACATGGGGCCAGGTGCAGCAAAACAGCCATAGCACAAAGAGAATGCCTGATCTCGGAAGCTAAACAGGGCTGGATCTACTTCAAGATACATTTTTGAAGCAATAATGTATGAGTTTAGAGCAGATGATATGACAAAAAAAAAAAGCTAAAGTTAGTAAACTGAATTGACCAAAAGAAACACACCCAGACACAGAGAGAAACATGCATTGCACTGGGTCGTGCAGGTGTTGTCAACTTTTATGTTGTAAGGCCAATGTGTTGATGTCGCAGATTGGCTAATTCATCTGTCAATCAATGTAAAACTTGGAAAATTAACATGGTGGCCAGAAAATATATCATACTTTTTGGCCTCTAAACTGCTACATTTTCACAAGCGTTGAACTCTGCAGCTTTTACAAAAATGCAGCAAATTTATAGATTCTCATAAAATTACTATTAACAATTTTTTCATGACCACTCTCACCCGATCTTGAAGCTTCAGTGACAGTTCCGACCGATCCCGACGTCCCTTGTGTGCCCGCCCGCCAAAGAAACACTCTGCATCAGGCTTTGAATTATTTTGGCACTAGCCTAAATAATTATGAAGCAACTGATGTATGTGTCTTTCTTACCTGAAGCACAAAGTTCCTCGCACCTCCAGTTTCCGCTAAATCAACACTGTATTTTCCCCAAACACCATGTGTATTGTTTTCATCTCCCCGTGCGTAAAAGTTCTCATGGATAAGCGTGTCAAACCACGCTATTGTAAACAGCGTATCATATGAACGCAACTTCTATTTTGTGCGTGTGTATTGACGCGTTCTGTCCTAGTTTGTTTCAATGGTGAATGTTGAGACGTGTTGTTATTCATGAAAACTAATACAATCCTAATCCTAACCTTAACCAACTCCAAGCCTAAGAGTTAAACTTACCCATTGTTGTAACTTCAGACTTAAATTTTGCCGTTAATCCCTTGAAAAACCTCGTGTTTGTCGTCAACCACTAGACGTGTCCAGACCACGCCAGAGAAAACGAGCGTGTAATTGCACGCCAAAACAGGCAGAGGGCGTCGTTGTGACACGCAATTTGTCATGACGTGCTATTTTACGCATTCCATGAGAACACGTTGTGAGGGTGCACAGCTGGTACGCACGCCAAACTCGGAAATGTAGCTGCGAGTGACGCATTTAGGCCATTTGAATCTGAATAACCATCAGTGCTTGTCTGTCAAGCGATCATGGTCAAGATAATAATAATCCTCCAGTAATCAGACAGAAAAGCAATGTCTGTGCTGTTATTTTTTTCACTTGAAGCCCTGTCTGCAGTGAGAGTGTGTGAAATGAAACAAGTGGCTGCAAGTGACTGCACCTCGCAGGTGTCAGTTTTACGTCTCTCTGGTCTAGTGGAACAGCAGTGCACGTGAAGCGGTATTTCTTCCTTGTTACGTAATATTTTTAAGACAACAGAGAGAGCGTGAGTCCGATCAAAACCCGAAGTGTTCAGGGCTGACTGCTCGTTCTGGCCCGCAACATTAAAACCGCCCGATCCTGAGGGCTTACTTGGGGTCCTACAGGAATTTCTACCCGATGCAAGTCGTTAATATGTGCTTTAGCATTTTTTTCTTTAAATAGTTGATGCGGCTTATATTCTGGTGCACTCAATAGTATGTAAATAACTTTATCTGCATTTTCCAGGCAAGATCACCAATGTTCAAAGTAGATCAAATGTCTTACCAAAGGACATACAGTATACAATATGCAACTAGTCAGAGCTGGGAATGAACTACTGACCTTTGGGTTGGATGGTAAACACTCTACTTATGCAGCAAACTGAGTTTTCACAAATTAGGCTGTGGATCATTGTGTAACTTTTCTTCATAACCTCAACTAAAGAAGCTGTATTCTTGCACCATAACAAGAGTTTACTTTTGTCTGACTTGTCTCATCCACATCCATCAAATTCTCCAAAAGAACTTATTTCTAGCCCTTTCCCAGCACAATAAACTGCAAATCTTAAACTTTCTCTAACTTCCCCCGGCAGCCATTACTCAAACGCCAATTGGGCCGAAGATTAAAATCCTTTACTCTGCCGGTATGACACCACATCGGATAATTTAGAGCTCATTGAGATGATAGATCTAAACCATGGGAGGAAATGGCTAGCACAAATTCAAGAAAAGAGAGTTTGGGATGGAAATCGTCCAGGCCACGGCAACTGAAGGTCAAATCCACGTCATGAAAAAAAGATGATGGAAAAACCGCAGAGTGAAAGACAAGTCCAAAACCGTGGGAGGGGATGAAGGAGGTTAGGGCGGGTCCGTGCATAATTACATTTTCTGTTCTGAGCACTATTGGGAATCAATAATGTAATTCATAGAAAAGCCATAGAGCTGCCTCGCATTGGTATTCACAGACATGGGCCACGCTACATCCCGAAGAATTAAAACCAACAGTGAAGGAGGGGGATGGGGGAGGGCGCCTTTCAGACAACTCCTCCGTCTTTGTTTGACATCCGCTGCTACATTTTTCGACACAATGTACTGCCAAAACACTGGAGACTAACAGGGCTTTGCATTTAAAATCTTGTGGCATTTCCAGCTCTCGTTTCCGCTTGGCCCCACGAGAGCTCATAGTTAAACTGGGCCTGGTTAAATGTAATGTAATGTTCTCCTGACTGAGATGTGGAAAACTGACATAGTGTTACAAATTATTAATTCAATGAAAAATAGGTCAGAAATGTGTTTTTAACAATTTCAGAGATGTGCTGTTGTAATGCAAATTATGTATTCTGCACATTATGTTGTGATGAAGCAACACGCTCTCACAAAAAATGTGTATCTATTTCTACCCCCTTTTTTTTTGCATCTTTAATGGACACATCAAACAAATTGTTGGTACTCCTCTGTTAATGAAAGAAAAAGTCACTGTTTCTGAAGTCGCTTGAAGCATTAAAAACACAAAAAACAAAAGTATAATTCTTTTTTTTTTTTTAATAAAGGAATCAAAATCAGTTATTACTTTTCAATTGTTTAACAACAGAATTACATAGAAAGAAATAATGAAACAAGCCTGGACAAAAATGAATGTATCCATAACTTAAAATTTTGTTCCACAACCTTTTGTGGCAGTCACTGTAATCAAACAAGATTACAATAGGCCTAAATAAAGACTAATTATGTGACTTTTCTTATGAGGAGATGTGTATTTGGAGTTATGACATGGACTTTGATGACTGTTGGATTAAATGTATCTGTTTTTACAGAAAACGTGAAACTCAATAGGGCTTTGGCAGCTTACTTGGACTTGTCTATATCTTTCACTTGGGACTTTACTTAACTCAGGTGTCCTCTGCAAACATAATGGCCGTCTTTGAAGAAAGAATTCTGATTTATGAATGTCACATGACAAGACAAAGAGAATTAAGGGTAGTAAATCACACTGCGCTATAGCTCACACGATCAAGTTTTATCTGAAAGAACATCAGCCTGTAAATTCAGTGTGTGAAAGTAGGTTTTAGATGTATTTTATGTCTGTCTCACTCATTTCAGTCATAAGCACAGATAAAATGTATTTTTATCTGTGCATATGACTGAAATGCTTTGTCTGCACTCTTTATTTCTTTACTTCTACAAATTTTATATTTTTAATAATGCTGTCTTGTTTTTGTATTAGAATTTTGATGCATCTTTTACTGCTTTGTAAAGCATTTTGAATTGCTTTGTGCATGGATTGTACAAATAAATTTTCCTTGTCTTGCCTCAACAATGTTGTTCAAATCTGAACTTACCCATTAATCCCAAATACCCAAGACATCAAGAAAATAGTGCCTATTCAACAAAGCAACCAGGAAACAAGGCATCCTAAATAAGATACATTACGTCATCAAAAATATTGATATTGGAATTTTAGCATCGATACCTGTAGTGGGAGATCGAATATCGCGATAAATTGCAGAATTGATAGTTTACAACACCGTACTATTTACTAGTGTAGTAGTCAAGACCGCAGTAATCGAGATCAAGTCTTTTCCAAGACTGAGACAAGACCAAAGCCACTGAGAGTCGAGACCGAGAGAAGACTGAGACTTTTATAGGTCAAGACCGTGGCTTATTGAGACCAAATCAAGAACATCTTTTGTCCTTTTCTACAATTATCAGTTCCTACATGATCTTAATTTTCAGGGCTTATTACTAAGTGTGCCTGGGACATGTCATTGTGCTCCTGGTGAAAATATAGCAGAGCGTGGTGACAATGAAATGTGGTCCAAGATAAAACTGAGTCCAAGACAAGACCTAGTCCAAATGTGCTTGAGTCTGAGACAAGATCAAGACCAAGCGGTCTTAATACTATTTGTACATGGTCTCTTGAGAACCTTTACTTTGTCATCAATGCATTAGAATACTAAAATATGCATAATAAACCACACAAGAGTTATTTCTTCACATAAAATTAAGTTAGAACCTCAACTACCGACTGAAAAGGAAATTACACAGGAGAAATAATCAAACCTATGCTAATGCTGCAGAAAGATGCAGAAGATCACAAATCAATGAATATTCAGGACAGTGTTTTTCGCTGAGGCTTAGTAGAGAAAAGACAAGTATCTCACAGACTGAAATCCAGCTGCATTTTTGACAAGCAAGCAATGTTAGAAACAGAATCAAAAGCTAAAAAAAAGCAGATTTTGCAATTCCAGTATGTATTCTTGAAAATGACTTGTGTAAGGCTTGGACAGAACTATGTGTCTCCTCTACAAATCCATGTCCAGCCCAGATAAAGACCTGTTCTGTCCGACTGATGCAGGCTCTAGTGTGTACTGGGCAGCGCTGTGAGCTGTGGCCCCGGGCGCACTACTTCAAGCCTCATTTGCTCCCTGATTGGCCTGAATGTCTCTAGTCTCATCCAACACGGACCACTAAGGGTATTTATACTCAAGGAGAGACCAAAAAAAGGACTAGAAATAAATTACACTCAGCTTCCAATCCAACAGTCAATTTATTTTGTTATTATTTGACCTTATTTCAGTCTTAAAAAAGTGTCCGTAGATCGTTCTGCGATGGGAGAAAGAGTTCTTTGTGGGTGCACTGTCAAAGGCCTTGAGCAGAACTGACACAAACACTCCAAAACATTCATTTGCTTTGACTAGATTTTTGTCCTGTGCAACGCGAGTGAAAGGGTTTGACACAGCGAGAAGTGGAGCCCGTGGAGGATATGTCACGGGTAAAAAAGATCCAAGTATGACGGCGGATTTTTTTTTGTAGGCAGTGGAAGAGAAGGTTGTATTTTGGAGAGGAATTGATCTTTCAGTGTGTAGGCTTGGAAATGTTGATAAAACAAACTTTGACAAACGCAGACTATGCTGTTTTAGTGTAAAATCAGTTTATAGTAAAATTGTGTAGGTTTTGTCAGAGTTGTGATAGTTAGGTTTAGTTCTTACATGTTT
Source organism: Mugilogobius chulae (assembly GCA_038363315.1). Classification (NCBI taxonomy): domain Eukaryota; kingdom Metazoa; phylum Chordata; class Actinopteri; order Gobiiformes; family Gobiidae; genus Mugilogobius; species Mugilogobius chulae. Next base: position 10,449,839 of record CM076402.1, on the reverse strand, counting down.
TGTAAAGGAAGTAAAGAAAACCTAGGATATTATTTTAGGGATTGCCTGACTTTTTTGTTGGAAAGCATTGTCATGTCTACCAAAAATATTCCAGATGCTGAGCTTTGTGAGTGAATCTGACTTCTGTACTCTGTCTGAATCAAATAATAAAGTATTTAGTGCTCTAGTACAGTCCAGTTTCACTTTGCTGTCGTTGGTAGGGTGGAGCGACGCAGCGTTTGTTCAAGTCTCGTTGGGGCACACCAATGTGAAAGAACATTCACACTAACACGTTCCAAACGGCCACCAATCTCTGAAGAAATGACAAATGGGCATGCGCGTGACATAATGCGTGATAAAAATTATGAAACATATGTTGCACGCCAGTAGTAGTTGTCAAACTCTGATGGAGAGCAGAAGTTGCTTGTGATGCCTCATCTGCGAGAGGTAGCAACAAGAAAGTAACTTATATATTCAGTCCTGCCTTCATACTGCAATGGCTGTAAAGTGTTACCAAATGTTCTTGTTGGGTTGGGGTTTGTTTAGTGTAAGTAGGAGTTCGGTAACATTTTATAATAATTGCATCTTATTTATCCTTAATAAATCCCTTATAAGACCTAAATAAAGACTTAAATCATCATGAACAAATGCTTAATTTATAAATGAAAATGTGTATTAAGGCTTAGTAACTGCTTTTTTACAAAAACCCTGGGCTTCAATCCGAAATCCTTACCTAAGCTTTTTAGTGAAGTAGTAACTAAGACTTAATAAACTTTTTCATTCAGTAACTAACCACTTGTTCATAAAATATTCATGCTTTAATCATGATTTACTAAGGCAAATTAAGATGTAGGTATTATAAAGTGGTACCGGGTTTCGGATTGAAGCCCAGGGTTTTTGTAATTAAGCAGTTACTAAGCCTTAATAAACATTTTCATTTATAAATTAAGCATTTGTTCATGATGATTTAAGTCTTTATTAAGGTCTTATAAGGGATTTATTAAGGATAAATAAGATGTATTATTATAAAGTCTTGCCAAACTGCTACTTACACTAAACAAACCCCAACAAAACCAAAAAAATTTTGGGTGCCTTTTCCACGCCACAGCAGCCTCTTCATATCTGTCTGCTCGGTGGTTTGAGAGCGGTGGCATTTACCCAGCGTGTGCTCGCGTGCTGCCTCTCTCTCCGTGTTTGTGCCATTGACCTCGGCGAGTCACTTCAGGACGCGGAACTAAGGCCCAGCGGGTTTCAGACATCACAAGGTCTGCTGAGCGCTAACCCTGTCTCCTGTCCTCTCTCCACAGCCTCCACAGGAAGTCCCGCCCCCTCCCAGGACCCGCTCACAGGAACACGACTGCGCCGGGCCACCGCTGAGGACACCTACTGGGCCTATTCAGGTAAACACTCGCACGCTGTTGCATAAAGACTGCTGAGAAAATGGCTGCCGCTTGTTTTGGTTTTACATTCTTGCTTTTTTTGGGTTGTGTTGTCAGGAAAAGATTGTCTCGGAATGTACAAAATGTCCTTTTCGATAAGTTTAGGGCGGTGAAAGTTTGTTTATGGCTTTGATAAATGGTTGCATGTTTGTAGATGTTCTTGTGAAATGAGGTAACTTGGCAATTAGTTTAACTTTAGCAGCTCAAAGTGTTTTCTGTGCAACTGTTAAAATTGGAGTTGTGAAAGGAATGTGTTGGATATTAAATTTACCGAGGCAAGGCTCGAGGAAAACTACATTTGATTTGGAGATATCGTTTTGACTCCTTCTCAAGCTTACCTAATGTGTTTTTTTCTTGATTTACATGTATTTGTATTTGTGTTTTCTTTATAATGCGACCCAACAGTTAATATGTACTGGTAGTTATGTTGGAACTGAGTGGTACTTCTTGTGGTATTATCAGTGGTACTTTATGTTAATAATAGTAGTACTTGTGGTTGTACAAAAGTGATAACTAAAGACATAGTTACATAGAGAGTTTATGGTTATTTTGGTGGTACTACTCGATGATACTGGTATATTTGTTGTATCAGTGTATATACCATTATTGTCAAAATAGAAAGTGTAGCACACTGGTACTTAACTGGTAGTTAGTTAAGCTATTACTGATTAACTAACACTTACAGCAGGTCATATTATAAAGTGAAACGTACTGGTACTTAAATACTAATAAATGTAATAACGAACACTATCATTATTACCAATATAATTATGATTATCTAGTTCAAAAAGTACCACTTTTTTAATATAGCTAATTTTGCTCTTAGTTTATTTATTTAATTGACCTTTATTTAACTAGGGAAGTCCCACTGAGATTCAGAATCTCTTTTGCAGGGGAGCCCTGGGGGAAGGGTTAGGGAGCATATCAGGTATCACCAAAAGTTCCTCTGATGACTATGGCTTGATTTATCAAGCCAGGTGCTAAATTGTGGGTGAAATTGCGAGCAATTTATTCAACTTCAATATTGGAAAATGTACATATAACATTTTACACAAAACATATATGCACCACCTCAAGTTCTGCATCTTAAGTGTCTGTGTGAAAGAAAAATATCAGCTATGCCAAGTTTTTGCTCCCCCTAACCTGTTTGCACATGAGCAAAATGCTTGAGAAATCCGGCCCCATAAGTACTAGTAATTATCACTATTGTTAATATTAAGCATAATATCTCTTTAGATATCACTTTTTGTTAAAGTGGCTCATGATGGATCTGTGTTGAACTTTGATTTGAGTTCTTCCACAGAACTCAAATCACAATTGGAATTTTACTTGCTGAAATTGTTTGGGAAAAGGTGGGACGTTTAATGAAATACATCGAGCTGATTGGGTGTGGGGCCGACCTTATTTGTGCTTAACCAATCACACCAACACATCGTAATGGTGTATCCAGTGTCTGCATGAGGATAAAAAAAGTGTCACAAAAGAAAAAAAAAATCTGTGTTTCTGCTAAAATAGAATCAAATGCAGCAGAAACATAATCCATGTGAGCGGCCATCTTTGCTTTGCTTGATTCAGGCGCTACTTCCTTTCGTCATTCCAACCCCCTCACTGCAAAAACTATACTGTATTTCTAGACTTACATAAAGTGACTTGAATTCAGAATTGTAATCTGGATTGATGCTTTAACTGGTTAAGATTTATTTGCTTATGAAATGTAGAATATTTCACTTGTTTCAAGACATTTTAGATTGGTTATAAGAGAATTTGGCTTAAAACAAAAAACAAAGATTTGTCAATGGGATAAGAACAATTTTTTTACCCATTTGCAAATATTTTGGCCTGAAATATGAAGTAATGTTTTGAAATCAGTTTGAAACGGTTTGAAACAAGAAAATGATCTAAATCTCGACAATAAATAAAGTTAAATTGGCAAAAATGCTTGAAATGAGGTTCAAATCCTAGAATCAAGCCATTTTAACTTCACATTTGCATCCCTCCTTGAGGACATGGTGCTCTGGCTGTGATTGGGAGCCTGTTGTGGGCTCGGTGCTGTGTCTTGTCCCTGCTCTCTTCACCGCAGCTGCTGCTCTGGCCTGGAGCAGTCCCGCGGCACTTTTTGACTTTAGCCCAGCTTCACAAGAAAGAAAAAAGCCACTTGGTCTGTCCCTTCTGAGCACTCTCATTCTCACATTAATGTTTCACCATGCATGCACTGTGAGCTCTAGGCCACATATGGGATTTTGGTTTGGTTTATTGGAAGTACAGCTTTTACCCAAAACACAACATGCCAGACAAGACAAGAGATTTAGACTTCCACTGACTATCTGTATACACGACATTTGGGATCATTAGTTATGTTGACCTTGGTTTGAGCCAGTTTGACTTGGTTTGGTGCATTTTAGTATCAGTTATTCCTTAATCCAGTTAATCTAAGTTTCGAAAGTGTGAAATATGACTTTTCCAGTCTCAAATTTATGGCTGAGAACAGCACCTGATAAAACGTTTTCTTGCTTTTTTCCCCCCATGAGTTCATCTGTGGTGAGAGAGATTTGTGTTCCTGTTGTTTATCTAGTTTTATACATCTGAACTACAAATACAAACAGACACTTTTGATTTTTTCCAAACACAAATGTTGTTCACATATATGTCTAAATCTGTGTTAGTAAGCACTTTTCTTTTGCTGAGATAATCCAGAAGTGAGCATGCTAATTCACTCTTTGGTCAGTGTAAAAGTAGGGTTGGGAAGAATACTTCGAAAATGTACTTAGTTACAGAGTACAGAATACAAAATACCCTCATAAAATGTATTTTACAATGTATTCTGTGACCAATGTTGGGAGTAACACATTACAAAAGTATCTAGATGCTATAAAAGAGTAAGTTACCTTTCCAGTAACTCATTACTTCAAAAAATTACAGTTACAAACGATATATATGAACTTTTGAACTGATTGTCATTTTAACATTTTATTTACATTGTCAATGCCTTTGAAGGTTACAATATTTAAATAAAGATTTATTTCAAATGCTCTATGCTATTGTATGCATCTATTTACATTGAAAAGAACACTTCTGGATTAAAACAATACTAAAACTGGTGTAGAAACATTTCTGTGGAGAATCTTTTCATGAGGAAAAGATGCTGACGTCACATTTCTTTTAATTCATCCAAACCAAGTATACATGTAACAGTATTTGTGTTGTACAATGTCTTAAATGTGTGTTTAAGATTAATGCAAATGCATTCTGTTGTTTTATATCTGTATATAATGTATAGCAATATTAGACAATAGATGGAGGTTCAGAGCTACAAGCAGCTTGTCAAACATTTGGTCACTCAAAATGATTTAAAAGCTTTGTCTTCACATTATTAGATATTAGGCTCTATAGAGCTCCACAGTGGAAGATTGCTCTGGTCCAGACATAAATTGCAGAAAAATTCAAATGTTAAGAGTTTAAAGACATGTCATGGGCTAACTTACTATGTGCTAACCCAGATCCACAGCACCGTTTTTTTCAGTCCAAAAAGGACATCTATAACTTAACATTCAGCAAACTCTTCATAACTTCTTAGTTTATCAAGGTGAAGAAAAAGATTTAAACAAAAATGTAGGACTTATGCTCCTGACTCACCACAGACCTGTAAACCCCTATGGAGATTTAACATGAGAGGCCACTCTGGTTGGTCCAGGAAGTGGGCGGTCACTATTGACCTCCTGACGCTTGAATCAAAATTGTGACATCGAAATGTACTTATCTTTTATTTTGAATACCAGTAAATATAAGAGTAACTGTAGCATATACAGTTATTAAAGTATTCTGATATAGTATATTTTCAGTATGTATTCAGTTTCTTCCTAACATTGAAAATAAGACATGTTCTTCTTCTCAGAGGACATCATTGGCCCCTTCAATTAGATAATCATTCCAGATCAAATTACAATACTGATTTGATTGTCTTATGCAATGTATATCTGTTTACTTCTATGCATTTTTGAAACCTCACGCTTGACTGTCAAATCCTCTGAGAATGGCAAAAACTGACCAATAAAAAGAAAAAGTGTATATACAGTATTTGATCATATAATATCACTAAAACAAAGTCCCACGGATCACAGGACCAGGATTTGCATCATGCGACCCAGCACACTCTCACTAAGTTGGGGTTTCTATGCGGGCCCGCTCCCCTGCTGCTCTCACATGTCTGATACAGCTCTTATGTAACACTCTGATGTAACATGGGAACAATACACGCAAGACAGAAACAACGGCGCACAAAAGGAGAGGGATCCGCTCGTGTATGTTTTAGGGCTTACAGCACACCTCACTGTCACCGCAAAAAAGTGGGAAGTGATTAGAGCTTTAGAAAACATCCTCACTGCGAAGGCGGGGCCGCACTGACGAATATGGATGTCTCTATCGTTTTTTAAATTCACATGAGAGATATAGAGACAAAAATCAGTAAAAGAGAAAGATGGAGAGAGACAAAGTGGCAAAAGACAAAGAGAGAGGAAGGAAAAGACAGAGAGAGAGAGGTAGAAGCAGAGAGGCAGACACAGAGGGAAGGAAGTGAGAGGAAATAGAGAGACAAAAAGTGAAAGAAGAGAAAGCAGACAGAGAGAGAAAAGAAAGAATGAGAGACAGAAAGAGACAAATAGACAGAGAGTAAGACAAGGGAGGGAGAGAGAGAAAGAAGAAAAGATAATAAGAGAGGGAAAATGAGAGACATAAAGAGAGAGAGGGAGAGAAAGTGACAGTAAGAGACAGAGAAGGATATGGGAAGAGAAGGGAGAGAGAGAAGAAAATGACAATAAGTGAGAGAAATAGAGAAACATAAAGTGAGAGAAGAGAAGGAAGATACAGAGAGGAAGTAAGAGAGAGAAGAAAGTAAGAGACAGCCAAAAAAGAGAGAGACACAGATAGAAAAAGATAGAGACAGAAAGAGGGAGGAAAAAGAGAGAGGGGAAAGGGAGAAACCAACAGAAAGAGATTGAGAGAGAGATTGAGCAAGGGAGAGAGAAGAGAAACACAAAGAGAGAGAGAAAGAAAGAGACAAGAGAGAGAAAGTGAAGGTGAGAAACAGAGTGAAAAAGCAACATAACGACACAGAAGGAGAAAGAGAGAAAAAACACACTAAGAGAAGAGTGCAAGAGAGATTGAGAGATGGAGAGATAAAGTGACAAAAGAGAAGTGAGACGAAAAGAGATGGACAGAAAGAGATAAAGCGACAGTAAAGGACAGAGAGAGACAAAGAGAGAAAAGAAACAAAGAGAGACAGAGGAGGAAAGAGGAATGAAACAGAAAGACAAAGAAGAGGAGAAAGTCACAAAGAGAGAGAAAGAGATTGAGAGAGGAAAAAAAACAATAGAAAGAGAAGTAGAAGAAGAGACTAAAAGAGATACACAGAGAGTGAAAGTGAGAGACTTAAAAAGAGAGGAAGAGAGAGAGATGGAGAGACAAAGTGACAAAAGAGAAAGCGAAACAGGCAAGAAAATGACAGAGAGAGACAAAAAAGAGAGACAGACAAAAAATAGAAAAAGTGACAGCAAAGGACAGAACCGGAAAAAAAGTCATAGAGAGAGAGAGAAAAAGAAAGAGAGAGAGAAAAAACGGCAGTGAGAGAAATAGAAGTGGAAGAAGAGAGAGATTGAGAGAAGAGAGAAAGCAATAGTAAGAGATGGAAAAAAAGAGAGAAAGAGAGAGAGAAAGAAACACAAAAATAGACAAAGTTAGAGAAAGAAAGGGAGAGAGACAAAGTGAATGCAAGAGACAGAGAGAGAAAATGCAAAGAGAGGAAGAGAGACAAAACACAAAAAGAGGGAGACTGCAAGAGAGAGAGAGAGAGGAGAGGACAAAAGAGAGAGTCAGAAAGAGAAAGGTGAAGAGAGAAAGAAGACAAAGAGATGGGAAAGCAACAGAAAGAGAGAGAGAGATTAAGGAGGAAGTAAAACAAAGAGATGGAAAAGGAGAGATAAACAGAGAAAGTGAGAGACTTAAGAGAGAGAAAGAGACGCAAAAACAGAGGGAGTGACAAAAGACAAAAAAAGAAAGAGCGAGAGGGAGGGAAAAGAGATTATATTTGTAGATCTGAATTTCGCAAAAGAAAAAGTGAGTCTCAAAGACGGAAACATAAGCTCCTGTCATCCATCTTTGTTCCTAAAAGCAAAGTAAAACACAACACACACACAAACGCTCTCTCTCTCTCCGTGTGTGTGTGTGTGTGTGCGTCCCCAGATAGCTGCGCACTTGTCAGCCCCGCGCTGCCTTTAATCTACCATTCTGATCAGGCAGAGGGCAGTCCACCCCCCGCTCTGGGAGGCCCTGATTGGACTTTGTCAGACCTTCGGAGGACACCATTAGAATGAGCTAATTAGACCCAACGCGACTTTAGTGAAGTTTGCAGAAGTCATGAGAGGAGAGAGTAAAGGCATATATATAGAGTGGAAAAGCAGATTACCCATGATTCTTTGTGAGTCGTAAATACACGCGCGTGGATGTGGCGGGGTTCAGGAACGAGATTTATTCAGCGTTTTCAGTCAGATGAAAAGGCCTTTTTATTTTACCTTTTATGAATAAACTTTCTTATAATTATTTTTTTTTACTGGTAGAATATTTGCTTTGAAGATGTGTTTTTATTCTTCTGCTGCAAAAGTTGAATACTATATACCACCTGAATAGAATATACAGAAGTACATACATACTGTATATAGGACTCACTTGTTTAATAAGTCTACGAAGCTTCAATGTTGTAGAAAGCAGAGATGAAAAATAGTTTTATATCTATAGTCCAGCAATCTCAAACTTTACAACAGGGTTTTGCAGTTTTACAGTTCTAAAACACTTTGTAACTTTTTCACCAAAACAGAATAAAAGCAATTTTTTGTCATTTCGAATTCTTTGTTGGGCTAAAAAAAATAATGGCGAGCTTCCATGATGACAAAATAGATTTTTACATGGCCAAAAAAGGGTCTTGATATTTTCAAGGAAAGGTGGCTCATTTAGTTGCATTTGTTTGTTTTGTTTTCTCCACATAATTGCATGAAACGTATTGACCCCCATTCAAAATATACTAAAGTATGGTTTTAGCGTTCCATTTCCACTGAATTGTGTTCATCTTTAGAAAGTTATGGTGCAGCTTTAATTAGAAAAGTTGGAATTTAAAGAAGCAATTTCTGTCATCTATTCTCAATAATATCTCTTTAAGATACCACAATATGTGTGTTTTTGCTGGTATTCAGTGAATAGAGCACACTAGAATGCTCGATGCTCGATTGCTGTAAAAAATGGTATTTTATCTTTTTTTTCTGTTAAAATAACCAGGACTAAAAGCACACTACAGTGTACTTTCTCAATCAAATAAAAAAAGTGTTTTATTTCTCAAAATGTTTTGATTTCTTACTTAATGCATTCGGAGCTCCAAATTGTTTCAGCTTTTTTCAAATCAAATCAATTAATTTTTGTATAGCCCAAAATCACAACAACAGTCTCTCTGTGGACTTCCCAAGGTTAATAACAGCTTACTTCACAGCTGTCGGTATGCTTACGACAGTTAGCCACAATGCTAACAACAACAACAGATGAAGATTTGGTGAACAAGGGGACAGAGGACAAAGACAAAAAAAATGTGGACTAATTTCCACTTGAATAGATTTATTAACAAGATATTTGTGTGGACAAGTTTATTTTAAAAGAACCATATGTAAGGTGCATAACTAGTGGTTTTAAAAAGGCACTATAATCACAAATTACATTTTGATTAATTAAATTTACCTATGTATGTTTTCACAGATACTTGATTCTCTGTCTGCATCAATAGTAGTTTGAATCACAATGTGAGTGACGGTTAGCAAGAACTTCAGGCTCTAAAAAACAATGCCAACCCAAATGAGAGAGTCATGAGATGCTCATTCTGCTTTCTGATTGGATAATCCTTTTGGAACCAAAACACCAAATGTAAACATCTATGAATGACTGTCATGGCAACTGTTATTTATTTAATAATGACTCTCAGCTAAAACACCTTACATTTCGGACATGTTGGAATCAAAATTTAAATACAGTTGTTTTATGTTATTTTCTTGTAAAAAATCAGGTAAAGTTCCTTAAAATATTTTGCAATGTGAAAATTGGGATCCCAGTTTATGCATTCTTTGTTCCATTGAACATTTGAATCTTCTACTCCGTCCCAAAGCTGTGAAAAAAGTAATATTTCTATAAGAACCTTTCCTTTATAATCACGGCTCTGGATTTCATCGACGGTCCTCATTCAAACCCTCGAGGTGCATTACATTTCCTGCTGGCCAATTAAAACTCGCAAAGACCCCATTTTCCAAAGCTTCTGTTCTCTCATTCAGACCTGACCCACATGTTGGCATTCACAATCTCCAGGCCGTCTTAAGGCCATTTACAACCATCCACACACACTTGAGCCAAATTAATTTTCCGAGCCCACAATGTCAAGGCTCTCTATCACCAGATCCGAGAGGCCAGGCTAATTTGTCCGACGGGTTTTTACCGTTTAACAAGCGCTCCATCAGAGAGCTCTCGCGCCTTTGTATCTCTGTCCTGAAGTGGCCAGATGAAGATAGAAGCGATATGCAGATGTACGGTCATTTCATTAGTCTTATACAAAGTGCTGTTGTGCTTTTGATGGCTTCTGTAAATTGAAATGTGTCCGTAGAAAAGGAAAAATCAGAGCCGAGAAATGAATCAGCCGTCAGTGTGAGATGAAAAGCTTACCATTCACCGCAACTTTGAAACCACTTTTGCCTCTTAATAGATTAGTTCTTAAGTTACAGACACAGTTGGACTTTTACTCAAGTGATTCATTTTAATGCTTATGAAATATATACTATTTTAAAAAATTTCACTCGAGAATAATAACAATACAAGCATTTAGTACAGTTCAGTGTTTTAAATGGTTGGCAATTCTAGTGCTAATGAAGCAATAAATTATCACAATAATTGTGATTTTCGCAAAATCTTAAGAATACATGTGGAAAAACTTTTCATTTCATTTCATCTGTTGTAGACTCACTGTGCTCAAACCTGCTTTAGAACTAGCCCAAAATCTCTCATCTGATGTCCATCCAACTGTGTCATTATGGCAACTACGTCACTGGATATAGCAACCATAGGTCAATCTGAGACAGGAAGACTCTAGTGCATAACCCCCCTATTCACTCTGTGCACAGAAGTCAGTTGGCTTATTTATTTTCATAAATGCTAACTTCCTGTTGGCATGTTAATTTCCTGTTTAGTTTATTTCTACGGAGCTTCAGTAAAAAAAAAAAAAAAAAAAAAAAAACTTTATGACTGAGCAGTAAACAGTGAGTTGTTGGTGGTTTTCTCTGAAACATGTTTAATACTTTACAAATGAGGAGAATATTTCACCAAAAGACCAAAGTGTGTTAATAAACGATATGTTTGTGTGTCAATGCTAACGCTAAAGTTAGCATTGACACACAAGTTAGTGACAGTTGGTAACAAACAGCTTATATGCACAGGGTGATTTGATTTTTGAAAAACATGTAGCCTACACAAAGGCGATTTTTGCTTTTGTGGATATGAATACTGTCTCAACTGGATTGAACAAAAACTTGATTTTAAGTTACTTCCTTTTTGTAACTCTTCAACCAATTAACTTATTTGTAACTCTTCAACCAATTACCCTAAACTCCACCCACAAACACATTTCAAACACAGCAAACTCACTGAAAAGCATTGAGATAAGGGAAAGGAAGGCTCAGAGAGGAGAGCAGCTGTGTGATTGGATTGACAGCAGGTGTCTGCAATTAGTTTCTCGATTTTGAATGGACAATACACGCTGAGGTCACAGAGAGTCTAGACTGACATGAGTCTTTGCAGCGAGACACAGCTAGTTTGTGACTATTTTGACCTGAAACCTGCTTATTTGCACAGTTTGCACTAAAAATGCCAAAAAATGACTTAAAACAGTAGACAATGCTATTTAAACACCATATACACAGTTTACAGCCCAAAAAGTGATTTTAGGGTTTAGCTTCTTTAAAAAAAAAAAAAAAAAAGTTAGAGCTGGCTTTCTTTCTCCATGGACTTGATTCATAACTTCCGCCTGGGTTGTGTGAAAAGTGGTAAGAACAACCATTTCTCATTGGAACAATAGGTACTTGCTAGACTCAGTACCATCATTATTGGTAATAGAACCCCAATGTTTGACTGCTTTTTCACAATTGTAAATGTATATAAAACAGCTAATTGCCAATATCGTTAAACCTAATCATAACATCTCACAAGCATTTCCAAGAACACTCTCTATGGCATTAGAAGATAATCAGAAGGCCGGATATTGCAGATTTAGGACACAATCTACTCCATCTATTCTCTTAAAAAGGCACGCTGGCCAAATAAGCCTCGCTGCTAACATTTTATCTGATTAGTTCATGAGACACAATATTATTTACAGCTTCATTTATTAACAAAGATAAGATGGCTTCCTGGAATTGAGTCAGACTTGAGTCACTATTTTGATGACTTGAACCTTGACTTGATAAAATGGACGAAGACTTGGGACACGACTTGGACTTGTCTCTTTTTGACTTGTGACTTGGACTTGCGTCTCTTTGACTCGGAACTTGACTTGGATTTGTCTCTGTTTGACTTGGGATTTGACTTGGATTTCTTTCTCGTTGACTTGGAACTTGACTTGAATTTGTGCCTCTTTGACATGTCTCTCTCTGACTTGGTATTTTACTTGGACTTGTCTCTTTTTGACTTGGGACTTAACTTGGACTTGTGTCTCTCTGACTCGGAACTTGACTTGGACTTGTCTCTCTTTGACTTGTGACTTGACTTGGACTAGTCTCTTTTTCACTTGTGACTTGACTTGGACTTGTCTCTTTTTGACTTGTGACTTGACTTGGACTTGTCTGACTTGGGGCTTGACTTGGGCCTTGACCTGGACTTGCCTCTCTTTGACTTGGAGCTTGACCTAAACTTGTCCCTTATTGACTTGTGACTTGGCCCTGACTTGCCTCTCCTTGACTTGGGACTTGACTTGCGTCTCTTTGGGACCTGACTTGGATTTGCTTCTTTTTGACTTGTGACTTGACTTGGACGTGTCTCTCTTTGATTCGGGACTTGACTTGGACGTGTCTCTCTTTGATTCGGGACTTGACTTGGACGTGTCTCTCTTTGATTTGTGACTTGACTCAGACTTGAGTCCAAAGACTTGACACATAATTTGGTCCCACCTCTAGCGCCTTTAGTCCCATGGTCCAGGCTCTATAGGATTTACCGAAGCCTTTTCCTATGCTCCAGATTTGAATAGACCAACACTATCTTGCTGTTGTACTATCAGCATGTCCTCAGAAGTGTAAATGTTTGCGTGGAGTCTGTAAAGTTTGTCAGTTCTGCTCCATGTAAACACAAGCAGATCTGCAAATATGTGTCTTTGATTTGGGCTTTCTGAAGACAAAAGATTACACGCACAGCGCTCAGGTAACAAGCGCAAACACAACATGTATTATTTCGAACTTAAAAGGTCAAAACACTAAAAATAATAGATGTGATGTGGCGTAGTCTGACATTGTGTTTATAGTTGCTGTTTCAGATGAATGTGATGAATAGGATGTTTTTGTTTATACTGCTGAGAGCAACCAAAAACAGTTCTATTCTAGTTTCTTCAACATGCACAGCTAATAAGTGAAGCAAAATATGGTATTTTACAACCAATGTGCTTTGTTCTAAGAGAGAGAGAAAAAAAGGAAATCTTTCAAGAAAATGTATTGTACTGTGAAGTATTTTTTATCAAACGATAAGAATATAGACTACAATTCACTTTAAATGATTACGTAATATTGATTTAAATGCTTGTTTGTGCAGTAGAAACAGGTTCATTAGATTCCAGTAAAAAAAAAAGCCAATGTGACATTTTTGCTAAAAGTTTCTATACCAGATTATTGCTTCCTTAAAGAGAACCTTTTTTGTAAAATCCACTTTTCTGAGTCTTTATCCATGCTACAGGAGTTTTCTCACCTTTGGATTGGTTAATCCATGTTTGAGTAATCTTGTATTGTTCCACAGATGCTCCAGTGGTCTTTACCTACCACCTATTCAAAACATTTAGGTTTCAAAATTGTCATGTAGACACTAATCATGTATTTCTTACATTCGTCCATATGTTTTACTCATTTACCTAATGCATTTGGAGCCTCCAATGTGTTTTAAGGAGTAAACAACAGCAGAAATAGTGACATGTTTTGCCTTGTTAAATGTCTTTGTAAGTCTCTGTGATGAAAACATATGTATTTTCTTGGTATTTGTAGCAATCACTTTCTGTGCTCTCTCTTGATGGAAAACCCGCACTTGCAACTTATTGGTCCTGACCCAACAACAGCTGTTTCTTTCATCATTTATATTGGTGTATTTGGCAGTTCTGATGTTGCTTGGTTCTGCTTTAATAATGAAAAAACAGAGAGACATATTGTTTTCCAAAGCATTGTGATAGCGTTGACTCTATCTCATGTAAAGCAGTCATGCATGTAGAAGCTCCAGCACCATCTCACACTGACAAAGATGAATTCTCTGTGATATTAGGCTTATTGCTGTGGTGTTTCATACTTTACTGCCTTGTGTTTGTGCAATGAGCCTGCAAATGCACAAGAAGATACTTTTACTGTCATAGGAAGTGTTTGCTCTGCCTGTTTTTCACTCGCTAGATATACAAACATTGTACATCACAGGTTTTAATGAAGTAAAGGTAAAATAGCTTTAAATTCCACTATATATAGCAGCCCATTCACATAATAACCATGAAATACAGTGCATTAACAATAGATACAAGTAAGAATTCTAGGCAAAGTTATAAATAAGACCCCAGATCCATACTAGGCAAAGTGGGTGAAGTGTCTTGCCTGAGAACACGGCATTTACTCCTCTTATCATCCAACTGTGGCACCTGGGATTCCTTCAGTGGTCTCCTATCCTGTACTGCCCAGGCCCAGCCTGCTTAGCTTCTGAGATTTGACGAGGTCAGGCTTTGACAAACTTGAAGGGCCACAATACAACACAATTCCAAACTAGTGAAACTTATCAGAAGCAGAGAACATGGAGTCAAGAGACAGAGAAGTTGGCAGGACTTAGTGTAGAATTGCAACTTTGGAACTTGAAGAATTTTTATTAGTCTAGACTTAGATGCATAAATGTTTTTAACCCTTCAAAATGGTCTGACTTTCCACTGACTTTGATCATTTGTACATCCCAGTGTTCAAAAATAATCTAAATTCTTAAAAACACCAATTAAGTTTATTACAAGGTGCATGCTAGGATAGTAGAGAGGCATCTGGCTGCAGACCTGTATGAGGAGTCCCCTATCTTGCTGACCTCTACTGGGAGTCCCCTCGTCACATGACCTGTTCTAGGAGGACCCTAAGGCCCGGATGTATGCCCATATTATGTAGACATACCACGGTACAGTTGGTGGCACTATGCACTTATAACATTATTTGCGTCCCACCAATAATGTTGGAAAAAACAAAGACGATGTTTATTGTTGGCGTGTGTTGGTGTTAACAAACCACAAACATAGGTAAAATGTGCCGGAGGGACAGAAAGTTGCCATGATAATGAGGTTGCTAAATGGTTATTTTTATCTTAACCTATACCCAAACCTTTTTCCTAAACTTACCCATTACCCTAACCCCTTTTCCTAACCTTACCCGTTCTCCTAAACCTAATGACCGTACCTCCAGACCCGACTATCATTTACCAAAATAAGGTTTGTTTTGCTTTACTTGTCCTCTCGGTGGAGGAGCCTCCTGATGGAGATCTGCAGCAAGACACTCGTGAAAAAAAAGTTAAAGTAGATAAAACGTGTAACTTGATCGATAAAAAGTAAGCCTAGATACAAGTCACGGGACGAGGGGCCTCTTGGCACAGGTCTGCGAGTTAGGGAATCCTCATACAGGTCTGTAGCCATATACTTTTGGGATAGTGTGAGGACAACTGCCGGAGCTCTATACCCTGTTTTAGCTTCAGTTCCTTAGATTGAATGCTTTGACCGTGCTCTCTATATCCAGACTCACCACAGCACACCATATAAAACACTTCCGTTCCTCCAGACCAGCCCATCCTGATATATTTGTCCGATACACTAATTTACAAGAACAAGAGAAGTAAGACAAAATGAATGTGGTAATAAACAGTGGAAGATTCATGGGCAGTATAGCCACAAGCATTCAAGGACAATAGTGTGCTAGCTCATAAAAACACACATCACTTCTGCTGCGCGTCGGACAGCAGAGCGTCGCTGTGCTCCAGACCAACGATCAATAGACAAGAGAAATGCACATGCTGGATAAAATATGTGGGCGCGGAAGTGGCTTTGTGAATGTTGCTATTAGTCTGCGTTTTATGGAGCCTTGCGGATTCCATTGGCCACCTATAAGTGATGAAAACCTAAGGACAATTCAAAGTGTCAAGGTTTAGGATTAAGATTTAATTTTTTTTCTCGTTGGATTTGGATTTAAGTGGAAAACCCAAGTCTTTTGTTTGCTCTGATGGCTTCTTCGTGGAAACCGTCTGAAATCGTATTATTGGGTTTTGTTCGATCATTCGCTGCTTTCTGGTCATTTTGTAGTCCAGAAAGTAGAGAATAAACATCTGTGTTGTACTTTCTGTGATGTTAACTTACAAAATAAATGGGAAAAGATCACATTTAAATTTAATATTTGAAACGAGGTCAAGTGTAGACAGTTAGAGTAAGGATTAAGGTATTATTATTATTATTTTTTTGTTGTTGTTGTTGTTGTTGTTGTTGTGTTGTTGTTGTAGGAGCTTGTAGCGAATGAAAGGCAAAAGACACAGAAACCATTGACTTTGAGAACTTTTTGTCACATATCCACAAAGTTAGCAGCAGTTCTGAGACCTCAGTCTTGTGTTTTGCACAGCCACAGCCAGAGCAAGGAAGTTAACAGGAAGTGGGACTGAGGCTGAGACACTAGTGGCTTGGTGAATGCACTGCGGGTGTCAATCAGCCATTTGGGAACAGCGCAGCAGGATGTAAGACAAGTCTTTCTCCAACTGTGTCAAGAGTTGACATTTGGTCAGAGCCTAGATCTGTGACATTGAAAATACATAATTAAAATTTGCAAGAAAGTTTGATTGAGCTAAGATGAGAGCAAAGGTAGTGCTGGGGCCGAGGAGGGCTGCAACTGCTGAGAGCTAAATCAATAGACTGACTGCTGATAAGTCCAGCAGAGCAGCACAGCATTTCAACAAAGGAAGGGCAGGTGTGGTGTTTTCTACATTTGTATATGAAACTATAGGGATGCACCAATCCAACTTTTTCAGTTCTGGTATTGATTTCTAGCATTAAGTATCACCGATATCAACTAATACAAGTATAGGCACGGAAATTACTTTTTTGTTTGTCAAGAAGTAGAAAATGATCACATAATTAGTTATTCAACTGTTGTCTATTGTACAAAACTTCTTTAGCGTCTTTATGTGAATGCAGTTTCAAATATTAGGAGATGTTCTGGATTAAATCCAGGCTGGGAATAGGCCTTATCATGTCCAGTTAAAGACACGCAAGGATTTCGGCATCATGGAACCAATACTTGATCCAGCAAAAATGTCATAGATCTGCGCAGATCCCAGTATCAGATCAGTACATCCCTAGCTAAAACACTATTAAGGATTCTCACAGTGGTCTTTTTAAATCCTTTTTGAGAGAAGATTCAAAAACGATTCACATTAGACAAACTATTTAAAACTTTGTTGTTAAAAAAAAGCTGTGTCAATTGAAATCTTGATGTACTGTATTTAGACTAGCAGTATTTCTGGTGGTGAAAATCTTTGTTACTTTAAATATTTCTATTTTAGTAAATGTGATTGACAGATAGAATAGTCAATCAAGAACAAGCATAATGTTTGTGGCTGCTCACAAGTAAAAAGTAAATGGAAAAGAATATATATATGTGGGGAATACTAAAAATGTCAGATTTCTGCAGAATCAACGAACAAATAATAACAAAAATATGAGATGAGAGTTTTGTTCCAGTAGGTTCTTTGTTTCATGTAGACAGAACAGAAGAAGTGGAGACCAAACCCACTTTTTTAAAGAAGTAGGTTCTTTGTGTTTGGGGAGATGCGAGACAAACATATATACATTTTTTATACAAAATACATTTCATATTATACTGTATAAAAAAGGAAGCCCCAGACAACATTGTCAATATAAAATGTTTTGTAGCTGTGGCTTTTCTCTCTTTCTGATAGGCCACATAATTGAGCGAGGCTGGAGCGCAGTGAGACTGATGGACTGGAGTGCACACAGGCGGGTCTGAGCTGCGATGCCAAAGGGATGGCAGATTAAAATGGAGATGAACTGATAAATATGACAAAGGTCCGGAAAATGGTGCTTGTGTGCAGGAGATAAAAACAAGGCCGCACATGAGGATGCGTGGAATGAGAAAAATAAATGGGAGCGGACCCCCTGTGGGCCGGAGTCGCTCCGGAGCTGTGGATGTGCCCAGACAATGGAAAACACATTTAACCATACCACTTTTGAGAACTTCATCATTTACAAATGATGTGTGCTGTAGACGAGTCGCGGAAGGCATTATCATAACGGATTTTCGCTCCGAGTTCGCACAGCAACAGCAACGCTATTCCATTTCATTTAATAGTTCATACTTCAACAAGCACATTAGCATACATTAGAGCGCAGAGAGGAGTAAATCTGCCTATGAGGTGGGAGGACCAGCATATAGACACGAACAATGTGACGCTTGATGCATCTTGCTGTTATGAATTGAACAGTGAGATGCTCTGTGGTATGTAAAAGAATCTAGCACTTTCAGTTTCATTTTTAGACGGCATATATTTTTTCAATAAAGCTCCCGCTGACAAGATGGAAAAGCTATTGAAGCACGCTAAGAGCAAATGCACAAGAGGCTCTTCTGTCAGTGCAAAAATACAGGATTCCATGACAACACACTGCAAATAGAGCTTCTGTCAAAACAAGATGTTTTGTTTCTAAAACAGTATCAGGATGATGCAAAAGACTTGTGTTTATAGAAATGATCAGTAGTATGTGAAAACATCCTAAACCCATGAGAGTGTGTCTGCTGGATTAAGTCAGTGTGGAAGCTGGTGTTTTGTTGCTATAAGCTCATAATGTTTGAGCTCACACTTTGGCACACATTTCTCTGACTGTGAGAAAGATACAGTTGTTGGGAGCTGCAATCAACTGCTTTAGTCATGGGTAGCAGCAGTACATAGTTTTATCTTGACATTTTGATGAATAGCATCTTATTTGTAGGACAAATTAAATATTTTGGACATTTTCTTGTGTTTCAAAACCAGCACACATTTTGTGACATTAATTAGATGACAGATCGATACAGGGATCGTATATCAGTGCTCATCCATGATATTTTGCAGTTTTGGTCTCATGTTAGCTGATATCCTGGCTGTATCTTTACTTGGATTAGACTGCTGCTACTGGCTGATGTTCACCCAGGACGTGTCATAATGTTTGAAATTGTATTCACATAAAGTTTTAAATAATTAAAAAAAAAACAGTTACATACTATGATGCATTTTGCTACAAGTTAACTGTGTTTTGAGGAAAAAAAAAAGACTATTTTCAGTTCCTGCAATGCTCAATAACAAGTATCGGCAGATTATTAAAATCAGAATTGGGAATGAAAAAGCTATTTGGTGCATCCTTAAAGGAGACCTATAGTGTATTTTTTTTATTAATATATTTTTTTAAGTATTTAACCTTGTTCTGCCTTCTCTCATCATTAGTCTAAAGTTTTTTAAGAATGATTCCTGCATGTTTAATTAATCTTGTATTGTCCTGCAGCTGAGGATTGAGTGCTCAGAAAAGCCCTAAACAGGAAGTAAAGGGACTTTTTTGAGCTGTTTTTTCGGCATAATGTGTATTTGCTTATGTTATGTGGAATAATTCAAATTTTTCAGGACATTTTTAACTGTTATAGGAGAATATGGCTTAAAATAAGAACAAAAAGTTGCCAATGGGATAAGAACAGTTTTCTTAACCCAATGGCAAATTTGGCTCAATATAAGAAGCAATGTCTTAAAATCGGCTCAAAACAATTTGAAACAAGGAAAATAAAAAAAATAAAACGTCTCTACAAAAAAAAAAAGGTTACATTTGTCAAAATGCTTGAAATTAGGGTTAAATATTAGAATCAAGCACCTTTAACTTGTCTTGAAATACATTTTTTTGCATTGCAGTCACACAGGTTAGTTGAATAGAGATTATGGCCACAATAAAAGGACACAAAAAATGGACAGCCCAGTTTTTAGCACACAGTTTGACTGAATGTTTATTTACAGAAGCTTCAGAGAATTAATGTAGATACACAGTAGTTTTCTTGTATGTGTCCAGATTATCTGATACATCTAAGTGTTGTCATCTCTATCTGGGTCATTGTTATAAGTACAAACCCCTTGTCTAAAAGAATATCTCTTTTCGACTGTCATTTGTCTGTGTTTCTGGGATGTGACCAAGTTGTCTAACCAGTCCAGTGCAGACATTACACTTCACAAACTCCCACAACTGCCCACACTAAAAAAACTAGCTCACTTTTCATCAACACAAATGGCGAAGAAGTGATGTATTCAGCCCCGGCGTAGACCGGTATTTTATTCAGCTGCAAATGACTGTGCGTGCAGCCCAAACAGATGCCGGAGAAAAGAAGTGACCTGACTCCCATCTGAAAAGACGGAGCTATTTTGGAGCCAGTTTGGCGTTTGCTGAATGAGCTTACCTGATATAAACTTGATGGATATTATCCCCAGAGTCCTCCAAAGACATCCAGGCTACTCAAGGACTTCTCGAGCAGGGTGGAAATATTATGATGGCTCTCGCTGCTCCAAATCGATGCTTTTCAAGACGCTTTGATCCGGCATTAGACACGGAGCCGCTGACACAATCAGAGTGAGTAGTCATATAATGCCCAGGCCCTCGCACCTCACACGGACAGCGGCACGGTACACTCTTCATCTAATCAGAGGACGCACTCCTATAGGCATTTATATGATGACACCGGCAATATACGGCCGCAAGGTTGATTGAAGCCACGTCCTCCGCGTCCTCAGAATGTGTCAATATAAAGTGTACCACTAACTCAATTTTCGCCCGCATCTTAGACAAGACTCACTCTGTTATCCGGAGCCAGCACAACAAAGGCAATCATGCTGCCTTTGGTTTATTAGAACGCTCTTGTTGTTTTCTGACGCTAGATCTTTTGTCATTGTTTGGGAAAGTGCAAAAAAAAGACAATGACTAAGTACTTTTTTAAATATATAGGGAGTAAAGTCGATTATGGGTCAAAAAAAAAGGAAGAATGACAAAATGATAATGTGCTAGCAGAGAAATTAGACATGTGGTATTATAAATACAGAACAACAATAGACATATAAAAAGTAGACACCGCATCATCGCTAAATCCTATCAACAATTGACGAAAACTTTGCGGCGGCCATCTTGGCACGGTCACTCATTCTGCTCAGCATAAAGTATTTCATGTGTGACGTTTGCAACAAAAACATCCATGTGAAAATCTGTTTCGTTTTGACAGAGTTATGATTGATAAAACGCACAGAACTTGCTAACCGCCACTCAAACACATAGTAATCAATAGAGCAGGTGAACTCTATTGGCTGCCACATTTCTCGCGTTTGACCATCGTGGCAGCACAGTCGCATTTTTTGCACACATAACTGCAAAAATGTTCAGGCTCAGAAACCGTAGACAACTGTACTTCCTGCTTTTCGGGAACCGTCTGCAGTTCTGCGATACCTGACCTAGTAGCTGGAGTAAAATGAAAATGAGTAAAGGCACTACTGGCTATGTCAGAGCTTGTATTTCTTAATGAAAGCCTGGAATGTTCCTAAGATGAAACTTTATGTTTGATGTATAATTTTAAAACTGTTAGTCATTGTTTATGTGTTACAAGCTCATTCTAGCTTTAACTAAACATATCAACCTTCCAATAAACAGACCTTCTAAGTCCTTTTTCAAAACACTGACAACACACAACTAAATACAAACGATAAAAATAAAACTCAATATGTCTCGTCCAGATGACTACCTTTGAAAACATCTGCTTCTGATTTCCTTTCAAACGCTACCTGTTCAGAAGTCTTCATTAAAACTTGACAATTGTTTAACATATCAAAGCCGAAATTGTTCCTCTCCAAGCCCGCGTCTTTGTTCCGTATGCGTGCTAAAAAATTCACTGGCAGAGCGCCACATTGCCACATTAGGCGAGAACGTGAAGACGGGAGGCCGACAGGGGGTGAACACCAATGAGACAAAGTGAAAATAAGAATGGAAGGGTGTAGACACGACGACGACAAGTGTGGAGCGCCTAATGATCGTCATGTCTCTAACTGTGTCTGACTTACACCTGCTTTTACTGTCACATCACTCTGCTGCGGCGAACAAGTTATTTTCTACTACTGACAGGCAAATACCAGAATATATAAATACGAGGATATGCTAGGAAAACTGAATTCATGGTAAAATGGGTTGCGACTCAGGGGAGAGTAGTGTTAACAAAGGTTCATATTGTATTTGTGGTGTTTTGTTTTTCAGGATGATGTACCAAATGTGAAGCTAAACACTAAATCGATGCATGCTGTTCACAGAATTGACTATGATTCAGTTTTAGGGCAAAATAATACGTTTTAGGTCTAAATGATCACAAATGTATTCATTTTCTACGGGTAAGTTTAGACTTCAAGTTATTAAAATGGGTAAATTTAGGGCTTGGGCTTGGGTAGATTAAGATAAACCCAAAGAAAATGTCGCCACATGGCTTGTATTTTATCTTTTTGTAACAAATTGACGTAAAAAAAAGGCTTGAAAACATGCTTGTTGTAGGTTTTTGAAATTTTGTAGTATATCTAAATTTCCTTCCGAGACTGGGCCTAATAGTGACTTGGGTCTTAAGCGGCTAGAACACCCTGGACAGTGGCCAATGTCGCAGTTAGAGACAGACAACCATCCACTCTTTCATTGATTCACAAGGGGTAATGTACAGTGATGCTCAATTAACCTAAACATATATATTTTTTAAACTATATTTTGATGTTCTGCCTCAAAGTTTTGCTCCAAACTACACATTTTTACTGACAAAAGATTAATTTTCGATCTTTTGATTCAAAACCCACCACCAAATAACTGACAATTCAATTCGATTTGATCTCTCAAGTTTTCAATTAATGACCCATCCCAACTTGTGGTATGAGCATGGATTGCCCACTCAAAACTGTGCACTGATTGTCCTACAGGTGTAAAGAAAGGCACGGGATCAAGACATCTTTGGTAGAAGTTTATTCATCATCAGTCTGGGACCTCGCAACTTGAATACTCAATTGCGCTAGTATTGGTCATCCAAGCCTGACCAAGCTTCCTTACAAGGAAGTTAAACTAAAGACAAGTTGAACAAGGAATCTGACAGAGAATGACTAGTAATACAGTTGGATTGCACTCATCATAAATGCAGCTAATCACATAGTAACAATGATGAACTTAAAATGTATAATGTTTAAATGCAGTTTTGGAGAGTTAAAAGGTCTAGCTTGCAAAATCTCCAGATTTTAGATTAGTGAAATAGCACTACCCCTACCATTTGGACCTATGACATCATTCTAGTACAAGGGTTGTCAACTCATTTTGACTAAGGGCCACATTGGCATCATGACTGTCATAAAAGTGCCAGTGGTAACTGCAATAAACTTCTCTTTGACAAACTACAAATAATAGACTCTATAAATGATTGGCATATTGATAGGTTTTTACTGTTATAAGATACAAATACTACGTACATCTAGGTAGGTCTATATATATTTTTTTTATTTCAGGCAAATGATTTCAATAAGTTAACGCACCAACATTCTTCCAAGTGGCAGAATAAAAATAAATCTTAAGACCTTGTGGTTCTAGATTTGTGAAAAAAACATTTTCTAAAATGTGTCTTATTGACTTTTACTTAACTATAGCATACACTGGAATGCATTCTCTTTCTCAAGTCCTTTTGAAAGAGGAATGAAGAGAAATCTAAACACCTGGAGGAAACATGAGCAGACACAAGAACATGTAAACTTCACATAAGGCCTGAGCTGGAAGTCACACATAGTAACCAATTTTTTATTTTTATTTTTTAATAGCTTCCAAAACGAAATCTAATATATATTGTTGGTAGTCATAATATATTTATTATTACTATACATATATATTTTTTACATTTCAAATGATCTGTTCATTTCTATGCCGAATAATTTAGCATGTTTAATGAGTATCGTTGAGAAAAAAAAACATATTTTTTATCGTTAATGGCTTACAGTTGAGATGATTTATGGTAAAAGCAGTCTTAGAGGCCTGTATAGATTTTCCATCCCTTTCTTAGTGTGAACCTTTTGACTCTCACACTCCCATTATGAATTCATCCTTCATCTTCCAGACTATACCATGTGCCTTTGTTGAATGAGTTAAATGAATTCAATTAAAATCCTCATTGACTTGGATGTGCTCCGCTGGCCACAGAACCCACAGTATAGTGCTGTGGAGATGTTGGTTTTAATTGCAAACTTGCCTATTTTTATTATGCGTGGGACTAAATGAAGAAGCTATTAACGTCTATAATGGGAATATTTGAAGTATGGCTGCACAGGACCCAAATAGTGAGTGTACTGCCTCCAGTCGCCCTCGACCTGTGCCCGCTTTTATACACTCTAACTCAGTTTAATTTTCGTTTCTGGTGTAAGTTTTCAGTATGTATTTCAGTGTTGCAGTTAAAAGTTAACCAATAGGACATTTTTGCTTGAAACATGACCAATAATGAACTCTGCATCACGTTCTTTAGCTCAGAGTTAGCTCAGTATTAGCTCAGTGTTAGCTCATGTTTGCTCATTGTTAGCTCAGTATTAGCTCAGTGTTAGCTCAATGTAGCTCAGTGTTCGCTCAATGTTAGCTCAGTGTTAGCTCAGTGTTAGCTTAATGTTAGCTCAGTGTTTGCTCAATGTTAGCTCAGTGTTAGCTCAGTGTTGGCTCAATGTTAGGTCAGTGTTTGCGCTTTGTTAGCTCAGTATTAGCTCAATGTTAGCTTAATGTTAGCTCAGTGTTTGTTCATTGTTAGCTCAGTTTTAGCTCAGTGTTAGCTTAATGTTAGCTCAGTGTTAGCTCAGTATTAGCGCCAGTAAAGTATCAGGTTTTTTGGGTAAATCCCTCTTAAATTAATCAATTCTTAAACCACAGTGACAGAGTTGAGTGCATTTTTTATTACGTAAATACTTAGTAGATATTTATTTGTGCTTTTTCCTAGTGCTAATTCTACTGTTAAAGGTGCACTATGTAACTTTCTGGAGATGAAAAGTCAAAGAGTAGTTCAAATTGAAAGTTAAAATGCAGCTATAGGAATTGCTTTTCGGTGGATACAAAATAAAAAACACATTTTTTATTTGTATCTGAGTCGGAAGCACCTCGAGATCAAAACAAGATGCAACAAAGTCCAAATTGCCTGAGTCCAAGACAAGACCAGGACCTTGAAAAAACTCTGTCCTCAATAAAAAGGAAATAATATTTACATTTTATTGTACATGTGTCAGTGAGTTCACTTGTTCTTGTGATGGTGTTGGTGGTGGATACATTCAGGGTCGCACTGATGAAAATTCCAAACAAGGCCCTAAATGGCAGTTTCCTGTTTGAAGACACCCAGAAGCTTCAAGAAAAATCTACAATAAACTGGAATTTGTGTTTTTAGGTCTCCCAAATCCACACACTTAGAATTAGCCTCCTAAATGTGTTTTTGTGACGCCAGAATCAGCTCTATGAATAAAAAGTATATATCGTGTCAAGATAATGATCATGACTGAGATAAGCTTGTGTTTAGCAGAAAACATTGGTTTTGTTTGATTGACGTCAGCTTCTCTCATAACAAACCTCTGCCTCTGGCTCCAGATCCAAGCTCTAAGCACTGAAATGAATGCCTCCATCAAAAGAACCATGTCAAAGCACTCTTAGAGCAGAACTGCGTTTGGAGATCAGGGACAGCTGAAACAGCTTCAGTGCATCTTTAGATGTGAATAATATATACGGTTTTGTTTAGCAAATGTGTTGTAATGTGTGCTGATGTGTTTCTGGTGGTAATGGCAGCTCAGATCAGTCAGTCCTTATATTAAATCAATATTTATCAACTATAAGTGCTGGTGCAGGCCTACAAATCAAAACATACTCACTGTTCATCAATTATCTGATATTTTTTTCTTTATTTTATGACTTAAATCATTATGATTATGAACTAATTCAACGTGCTTTGTCTGATTTTGCCTAATAAATGTAAACAAACACAAATATTTAATTTGAATCTTCCTACATCAGTGTACATGTTTTGCTCACTTACCTAATCTATTCTGAGCCTGGACTTGGTCATCCAGCTCGATCTCACAAGAAAGCGTACATTTACCACAACATTACAGGACATGTAAATAATGTATGATTAGCACGAGTTCACGGCTGTTTTGTGTAAATATGGTAGCCTACACATCGCAGTCCTGCTTCATTTCAGTGGTGGTTGTTTAGACGTGTTCTTATTTATGAATATTCACAGAATCTGATCCTAATCTTAATCTGCCCCAATCCCCAGACCTAATCTTACCCATTTTAGTAAATTGATGCTAAACTTACCCGTTTCACCTAAACAAAATGTCCCCATGTGGCTTCAACTAAAACTTGCATATTTTACTCTGCAACATCTCATGTAATTTACGCTTTTTGTATCGTACTAAATATACGAGTGACAGAAGTACTCAAAAAAGGCCTGGAATAGTGGTCATAATACGCTGTTTTTTGTCGTGGTAAATGTACGTTTCTTGTGAGACTGGTTGGTTCATCACAATGTGTTTCACATGATGTTCTTACCAACAATAGTTGCATTTGCCCCATGTAGTGCATACGTCTTTGACCAAACATATCTCCCTAATATAATTTATTATAGAATCCCTATGACATTTTAACATGGGATTCGAGAATATGAACCAGGAAGTACTGTTGAGCTCCATTAGATTAAACGACAGGACATTGCTGACTCATTTTCACCTGATTGAGCTATCTGTGTTATGGAAATTGAATAAGTTCTTTTATTGTAAAAAATGTGTATAGTGCCTTTAACAATCTTGACACTCCTAATACAGATCTTTATCTTCCCTTTTATAGTATTTGAAAACCATAAAACCTTAGCACACTACGATTTTTATTTTTACCATAATTTGTACCAGAGAGAGCACAGTGTGAACAGAGCACGTGGGAGGCACTCGTACATCGGTGTAGCATGCTGCAGTTTTCATAAGTATGTTCCGAGAGCCTCCACAGCACTCGGCACATAATGGAATGACCTGCTCCGCTGACGGCCCGCCGCACTTACACACGTGCCACATAACTGCTCCATTTACTGTACAGCCAATATCCCTGCTCTGTAATTGAATATGACTGTGTCCTGTTTGAGTTGTGTGGCTTTAAAGGAGCAGCCTGTGCAGAGAAGCGTCAGATACACAGACAGAGGGAGGTCACTTTGAGCTGAGCAGCCCAGGGCAAAGACAGCTTTCCACGTGGAGAGGGGAGCAGCTGGCTTTGAGCAACTCTTTGTCAATAGTACACAGTGAGAAAGCTGCGATGGCGGTGAGGTGTATAGCTAAAATAAAGGAGATATTGGATTTGTATTCACGTCCGTTGTGAGTGTTTTTGCATATGTCGCAGTCACACCGGGCAATGGTGAAAGAAATACTCAATTTTGTTACGTAAAGCTGTAGTCTGTATTTTATTCTAGAAAAAGCAAAAATACACATGATTTTACAACAACCTTTTGCTTTATTCATGACTTGAGCATTTTTTGTGTTTTGGGTTTGTTTTATCATGAATAGCTGAGCTGTGTAGCATAAATGTGGTTTCTTCACGTTGTTGCTGATCAGAATCACATCCACAACCAAATTTTCTTTAGGTGATCATAAATAAGACTTCAGATCAGAACCCTGTACTACGAAGTTCTGGATAAGCTGTCCTACGAAACTGGATTGTTAACCCTGGATTTTCTCAGAAGCTGTCCTGCAGACGCAGGAATGCACTGATATCAGACAACTGAGTGCAGACTTCAAGTAGAAGCGAAATCAGATTAGCCAGCCTTGTCAACTTTCAAACTTAACTGATCCAGAGCATGTTATGAGTTTGTTGCATGATGCCACAGAGATCTGCCCTGATAGAAAGTGATCCAGTTTCAGACTGCAGATGGAAATAGCTTTTAGCTATATTCTGGTACAAGCATCTTTGACTTTTGGCATTATGTAACTGTTTATTGTCCTGTTAACAAAAAAAATGAAATGAAAGTTTTGTAGGACGCCAGACCAGGTGTAAGCCAGAATTTACCTGCTAAACCCAAATCTAGCTTCGTAGTACAGGGCTCTGATGATATAAGAACATCTTTAATCTGGTCCCACTTTAGGAGACAGACAAGAACGTTACAAATACACACTAGTACACATTTTGTTTGTTTCTTACCAAGAAGACTTTTCATATAACAGAAGATTTTTTCCCAGCCAGGTAAGAAAAAAAAAAAAAATAACTTTTTGGGACTAGGGAGGTGCAAGACAATATAGACTGTAGAAACTGAAAACTAAAAAAACATACTTGCATTTCTCTCTTATAAACTATTTACAGTGATGAAGTCCTTCCTATTCCAAACTTTGCTGCTCTCTGTCCTAGGCTATCTTCAAATATCTTCTCTATCCATTGTCACCACAAAGGGGTTGCAGAGTTTGTTTAATTTTTAGCTTCATAATTGTAGAAAAAATGTCATTTATTTATTGGAGAATGATCTGTGGCTAGTAGTCATATAATTTGATTCAAATCTGAGGGTAAAAGAGGATGCAGAATCCTTTTTAAATCGTATTTACAGTTCACAGATTGAAAACACAGACTAATATTACATGAGGATGTTTGAGTTTGGTGAATTAAAGGAGGTAACATTCAGAGCCAAGAAAAATTAGTCACATTAGTAGTTGGGAAATGTGGAATTCTCAGTTATTCAAATAAACATTCTGGTCAGTCAATTCCAGTTTTTTAAATTTTGTTTTTGTTCTATGAAGCCGAGAAACTGCACTTGCCATTGTTTGTTTCTAGTCATTATAACGTTTTCCGGGCTTCTGAAGGTTGAGACTCATCTGCTATTTTGAGATGATGTATTACATATTTTAAATCCTGCATGTGTCTAGACAATCCTGTTTTTGGTTTGACAATTCTTCTAACATAACTTCAATAGGCAGGGTGAAAAGTCACAAACATGGGAAGCATTTCTTTTGTCACCTCTTCTTGTTTGTTGATTCCACTTTCACTATACAGTACAATATTTTCCGTTCTCTTCCAGCTAATGTGTAGCCTATTTAAATAAATATTTGATCTTCAGTGCTAATTTTGTCCAGCTCACAGCTAAAGGTGCAAGCATTTTAACATCAATAAATCATTAACACTTGGATTTTCACACATTAGTTTAAAGCCTGTGAAGAATGAGGCCATAAACAGCTTTCTCATGCCAGGTTGTAATTGTCTGACACCAGCCGCAGCAGCAGACCAGTGAGCAGTGTGAATTTAGCTGGATGTTTCTACCACCACTGTGCAAGAACATGGATGTGTAGATTGTGTGGGCTTATGCTGGTCAAATGCGAAGATTCTTAAGAGTGTATTAAGACCAGAAAGCCAAAACGTAAAATAAATCACAATATTTTGTTGAAGCACGTGGCGACATTTCTTGGGTTATGTACGGTTTTGACATTTTGTTGTTTTATTGAAAGAGGATTTGGGTGTTCTCCGTTAGGAATTTTGAAAGAAAAATAATCAGTCAATTTCACCGACTCCACACACAAAAAAAAAACATGCAAAAAAACATGCCCTACATTTGGATGAATGTATTTAATATATTTAGCAACAAGTTGGTGTAATCCCTCATTGGTCCAAAAGTGATCCATACTTCAAGCTTTTAAATCTAACAATTTCCTCTTACAAATCTTTAGACATATGGTTGATGTAACATGTATTCATGTTTCACTGCAATTAAGGCTTAAAACATATTTTTACCAACAGCAAAGTGAAACTAGAGAGGACTGCCAAGCACAGCCAATCAGAGTGTAGCATTCGGCTCCTGATGTGAGCTAAATTTCTTTATTTTTCCATTCAGAAAGTGTACAGTAGTCTATTTTTTTTTCACAATGTGCTGTATTTACCACATGTTTAAATAGAAAACACAAAATTGACTAATTAACAACTTGCAAAAATAGGTACCCGCAGCTTTAACTTATAAAATTATAAGATTTGTTCAAATTAGCCTAAAAAATAGCTATATTCTTTGTTCATATAAACCTAAAACTTAAATATGTGTTATAATACTGTTCAAGTTAGGGTCTTACTTACCAAGTTATCTCAATCAAAATTGTATTGGTTTTACTAATTTATTTAAGAATACATTTTTAGAGTACTTTAAAGAATGAATAGTCATCACACGGGTTGAATTTGAACAAGATAAGCTACTCAATGCACGTGTAACAACAAAGTAAATATTCTCTGTTTTGTGAAATACTTATGACGGACTTTGATTTTTTTTTTTTTTTCACATTTTTTTCTCCCACGACATTGAAACGACTGTGTTAGTCTTGGAAAGTTCAAGTGTAAACAGTGACACACGCGGCAATGCCCTTTGTTTAAAGCTAAAACCGGCTGTAATAGACCACTGTTTTCGCTCTAACGTGTGCATAGTTGTGCTATTCCGGATAATGAGTTCCTCCTTTGCACTAAACCGTTGGAGTAAGTCTAATTTGTTACTGGCCGGGGCTTATTTGGGCCTTTCCTTTTTCGCTTTTGGCTCAGACTGGTTCATTATACAGGTGCTCAGTGCAGAGGCAGGCTGCTAAATCACATCAGACCCACAGACTTCCAAACAGGATCAAATGTATTCCTCCAAAAGGTCAGACCGCGCAAGAAGAACAAGAGGAACCACTCCTCTCAGCGCAGACTAAATGATACCGACCAATCGGAGCAAATGCCACGAGGTCAAAGGTCAGTGGTGTTTGCTATTCTTTACAAGACCGGGATAACGTGTTTAATCTTACATTTATTGTGCCCCAGAGTAGTGTTGCTCTCTATACAACAAAGTCAGTGTTGTGTTTGGGTCGTTGAGTTGGTCTTGGGTTATGTTGGTCTGGGATTAGGGCTGTTTGCCAATTATTTTGTGGTAGTCTTTGAATTGAAAGATCAAAAAACAATCTTTTGTCAGTAAAACACTTTAGGAAGCTGCTGAGAAAACTCTACGTCAGATTCACATTCATGGGAAGCCACATTCCTTTTGAACACCCTATGACAAATTCACCAAACTCCAGCTACGAACGGTTTACATGAAAATGAATAGCGTGCATGATATTTATGGCAAATATGGGCCGGCCGCAGAACTTCTCTCGGAGCAAAATGTGAAAGACAAATGAGGAAATGAACTGCAACAGTGTGTCTTCCGACAATCGCTGATTAAAGACTTCAGCGTCTTTTAAAAATGTCCAAACACACATGAACACACTCAGAGCAAACATGTTGAAGTGACAGACGTACTGAAATAATGCTGGGTTTCCTTTGGGTATCTGGTTTCTCTTACCACTAAAAGCTTGACCATTAATGGCGCCCATCCTCTCACCCAGGAATCCATTGCAAAAGAGATTCTGAATCTCAGTGGGACTTTCCTGGTTAAACAAAGGTTTAAAAAAAATTACAAAAATTAAAGACTTAACTCTGAAAAATTGTACTACTTGTCCAAAAAGACCTGTTTGTATGAAGTCGTAAAATGTCATTACTTGGATTTACAGTAAGCAAAATGTAAAACAGTGTATGTTATAGTTTAATAGTAATGCAGAAAATGACATACAGTATGTATTATAGCAGGGTGGATTATTTTCACGAGGACATATTAATCACATAAGTGGGAGGGCGGACAAGTCATGGGTCACAAGTTCAATATAGACATTCTCATAAAATAACGACTTGTTATGTGTCTGACTGTGCTTTTATTGTGATTACTAAAAACAACAGACACATGTCTATAATAACAAAAAAAAAAAAAAAAAACATACAACAGAACACCTTAAAGAGAAACCCCTTTTCTTGAAAAATGTCCCTTTGTCTGATCTATAGTAAAAATCCAACTAGTTTGTTTATTCTGTACCCATCATGCCCTACCTTCCTCCTTCTCTCCACTTTCCTCTTCTTCTCTCCTTCCCTTCCTTGACTCCACTCCTTCTCTCAACTTTCTCCTGTCTCTCCTTTCTCATTTCCCTTCTCTCTCCTTCCTTCTCCTCTTTCCACCTTTTCTCCTTCCTCCTTCCTCCTTCCCTTTCCTTTTCTTCCTCTTCCTTGACTCCACTCCTCTCTCTTTTCACTTTCCCCTTTTCTTCTTTCCTCTCTCTTTTCTCTCCTTTCTTCTTCTCTTGACTCCACTCCTTCCCTCCTTCTCCGCGCTGGATAAATGATCTAAACACGGCCGCATTTCTAGAACTGATTATAGTTTATTTAGAGCAGGCGCGCAGTTGTGCAGGGCTATTCTTCATCACAGCGCACTGATAATAAGAGGCCCCACACACAGCGGGCCCCGGGGGACTGCTCCGAGTGGTGTGTGTGGGGGGGCCGCCGCTCGTGTCCCCACCGCCGGAGAATTGGGAGCGTTTGTGAATTAATTTTGGATGAGCTCAGACGGGATTTGAACTTAATAACGCCTCAGATGTACACTCCTCCTCCCTGTCTCGTTTGAAGCTCCACGCATCACTCACTAAACTTGCGTGAGTAATGGAGAGTGTGGAGTCGCCCCGGGCCCCCGTTCATCTATCCACTGTGTATATGTGTGTACAGTATAAGTATGTAGAGTTATAATTAAAAAAAAAAAAAAACAGAACTCTCTCTCATTTGTCTGTTGTTGACGTCTAGTGTGATTTCCTCTGCTGAAGGGAGCCGTGGCCCTAGCTTATTAATTATGCCTGAAATATTAAAAAGACTCAATCAAACATGAATTATTAATCCATTTGGCCAAGATCATCTCAGCTAAAGATTTTCAGGACGTGTCATACATCATCCGGCGAGGCTGCGGTGTGTAGTACAAGCAGCCTGGAAATGCTTTGTCTGGCAGCGCGCTTGTTCTAAGACGATGGTTCTTTGGGTTTGTCGCACAGTTGAAGTGAAGTTTCTCGTGTATCTTATAAACAGGAGCTGTCCTCTGTCGATACTGCATGCACAAGGACAATCTACAGAGACACAGAACAGCAGATGTTAGGTCTCAAAGCCGCTTTTGTTGCTAAATACTTTTTTTTTTTCCTTCAGAAGTTGGTCTGTTTGGGTCTCTTGAGTGGAAGTTATTGCTCTTGGGTGAAAACTAGTTTGCCTAATTTTTAAACTTTGAAATAAGGAAATATGTGATGCCTGGATGAGCTTGGTCAGGATCACATTAGCTTCAGGGTTTTGCCAATTTTAAATGTTTTGGATTGATGGGCGAAATCAGACATCCCCAGAAAAAATCATGCAGATTACATTTCTGATTCCATCTTTTCACGAAGAGAAACATACAAGCTTTGCACATCAAGCTGCCTTTTGCTGCAGTGTACTGTCACTGACTGTACACTGACTGTGAGGCAGTTTCAGTTCAGGACATGTGCATGTTTCATGCAAAATGTCTGTTACACCAACTGCAATCCATTGTATATGTATTTGTCCAAAGGCGTCCAGATTCTCACAGATTCCAAGAAAATGTTTGTATAATGATCTGAAAGTCATATCAGAGCGCTGCAGTTCCTATAGAGCAGTGGTTCTCAACCAGAGAGTCAGGATCCCCATGGGGGTTTGGAATGATTTCTGGGGGTTCTCTGATGATGTGTAAAATTTAACATTGATATCTTAAACCTGATTTTCAATTTAATGATGATTAGATATCTATTTACAGAACTATCAATGATTCATCAAGGCTCATGGCTTCAAAATAATATCTTAAACATTAGATTTAAGGCTACTTTATCACATATGAGAAGCTTGCATTTTGTGTTTGGAAGTAAGGAATGCCAAAGGTTGTTTTATCGGGCGTCGCAACTAAAAGAGGTTAGAGCCACTTTCCTAGAATTATAGACTCTAGATTCTTTCGCACCCCCACATGGCATATGTGTATATATGGAACTGAAGTATGATGATCACGTTTTTAACCCTTTTTTGCATGTTTATACAGGGTTGCTTTTTCAATCTGTGAAAGCATCAAATAGATTCTATTTTCTTAGTGTTGATAGCCGCGGGATTGCATGAAGCCACGTGGGGACATTTTCTTTAGGTTTAATGGCTAAGTTTAGGTCTGAAGTTACAAAAATTAGTTAAGGAATCTGGTTCTTAGAGTTGGTTAAGATTAGGATTAGGATTTTGTAAAAAAAAAAAAATATATATATATATATAATATGTTTACACCCACCACAGAAATGAACTGGGGCAGGATTTATATGCATTTAAAGTGCGTTCATTCAGTGAAATCAGGTTGCGTGCCCTTATGGTTCAGAGGTCAAGTAAACAAGTACATTTATTTCAAGCAAAACCCGCTAAAGTCTTGTCTAAAGTCTTGACCTGAAGTCAGCCAATCTGTCCCAGGACAAACAGTATTAAACACTAAGCAACACTGTACCATACAATTACCACCAAAGTTTAATAGGAAGATTACACTTGATTTATCAGTCTGTCTCTGTCAGTAGCTGTTTCAACTCAACCAGTGCTTTGTTTCTGGTCTTGCGTAAAGTCCGACGCGTCCACCTCTGGCGTGACCTCAGGAGATCTATATCTGGTGTGCGAGCCATGACAGCCATGATGATGAGAGAGACAAGTGGGGCCATCAGTCGTGTTTAGTGGCCCGTCCACCGAAAGGCTACGAGCGAGGGCACGGCCAATCACACGCGGCCCCTCTCTCAATCTCTTACCCATTCTTTCCCTCCAATTCTTCCCGCGTCCACATCCTAATCCAGCCGGCGCGTTAACATGGTGTGTGCGCGCGTTACCATGGCGCCGTCACCATTTCCCATCACCGGCGTAGCAACAAACACACGGCACAATCACCTTTTAATTCCCTTTGATGTATGACTCTGGCAGGAACCAATTTTAGCGGGCAGAATTGGGCCCTAAATCACCAAATCACCCCCTTTCACCCCAACAGCCATCTATCAAGCTGCTCTGCCGGAGAAAAGAGGAGGTAAAGTCCAAAGCAAACATCACTATGTGGTCTATGTAAATAAAGGAGTACGCCGAGCTCAGGGGCATAAATATTGTATTGGGAAGGATTGAGGGATTTGTTTTAGTCGTGATGGAGGACAGATGTGTCAGCGTCAGAACACGAGCCTTTTAGCTGCCAGCTGCCTATAAGTGGTTTTCTCTTCATCTTTATTTAAACCCGGTGCATCATTTAACGTGCTTATGTGCAGACTGCGGCTTAATTACAATAACTTAGAATAGGGAATATGATGATTTTCTTTCTACAAAGGTTGGACTTCACTTGAAGCAAAGAAAACGCATGGTAATTTGATGGAATGGTATAAAATAACCGGAGGGCATTATGCATTTGCAGCTTGGATTGTGTTGTGAAAAAATGTCTTGTCTTTAAAGTGTGTATGCAGGATTCACTTCAGCCGGCTGCACACTGGAGAAGTTTGAGATATTTTGCGATTTTTAAACACGTCAAAACAAGAACAGGCCACAGATATGAGGACGTTTACAACGATAATTTGTCTCACAGTAGCAGGAAGAACAGAGATGACACAGATTTGAGGAGCGCAGAAAGTGTGTGCATCATGTGATTGAGCACAGTTTTCTTTCATGTGCAGGGTTCTAAAAGTGAAACAATGATGAAACGTCAGTGGGTTAAACCAGGTTTATAAACGCCACAGGAGAGCGGAGGGTCATTAGGGAAAAGGAGTTGTTACACTGACCAATTGTGGGCGTGAAATAAAAAAGTTTAAACAAATAGTTTGTTTAAACCAGCGAGTCTTAAAGGGTAGTCCACCTAGTGCTCTGCATGAAGATCGACAATAAAATAGAGTTTAGATCAGGCCCAAAAAATCCAACCCGCCAACCCGGGCACGTAGTGTCCAAACTCGACCATCATTCTCTAAGTGTCTGAGCCCGAATGTTTATACATGTTTATAGTGTCTCTACGAAACCAGAAGGCATCCTCCTCTGCACGTCTCTCTGTTTGTTTGTTTTTTCTAACTGCGTGTATTATAAAGTCTGCGTTTTCTTTCTCTCCACACGTGTCACTTGCACATACAACACAAGCCTTGTGTCTCTCTTTCGCTTCATCATACACGCACTTCTCACACCGTATTGGTGACTTCATCACCTCACTTTTTGTCTCTGTAATGGTTTTGCGGTGTACTCTGGATCGCTGTCAATCATCAGGGAACAGGGAAATGTGGGTCCAAACTCTACAATAAAAAATATACAGTATATGTTGTTTTATTTTGCAGGCCCACCGTGAATGTTGCGAGTTTCAATTTAACATGCAACACGGTCCAAAATCCAACTCTTATGTAATTAGACTATATTAGGAAGATCAGTCTTTATTAAAAATTTTGAAAAAATACCAATAGCCATAGTCTCATCTCATTCATGTTCTCAGTCTCATATGAATTTATTTATATTCTCATGATTATTGTTATTAAAATTAACTTTGAAGTCTAGTTGTTACTAAACAAAGAACATTTTGAAATAAAAAAAAAAATTAAAAACTTTATCTGTCATTTATTTTTATTAGGCATAAATGTTGCATTAAAAAGTAATACAGCAAATCTGTGCAATGTTTTAAACCTGGTTATGAATATACTTTGGTCTGAAAAGTTTGAGAAACACTGGTTTAAACAAACAAAAGTTAGTGTGTACATTTTTGGACAAATAATATGTAATTTGTTGTATTTTGGTGCATTTTAAAAAAATAATTTTTTATAAGGCTCGGGAATGTGACATCACACAACAGTAGAATGTTCCGTTGGTCTAATGTTAGAGCTGTGCAATATATCGAATTTGAGATAATATCGTGAATGTTGTTTTCAAGATATCCAAAAATTGAACATCGAGGAAATTGCACATTGGAAAAAGGCTACAAAAAAGCTAATTAAAAAAACCCAAATTTGTGAACTTTCAACCAAGGGCACAAAAGTCATATTTTGCAGTTTTGTGAGAGGTTGCATTCACATGACATCACTCTACTGTAGGTCAATAATCAATAAAAGGACCAGCAGCTAAAATTCATTGCAATACAAAAAGTGAATGGGTTATCAAATTCTACAAAGTGATTCTATTGACGTCAACTGAAAAGTTTCACATTTTGTTGGATTGATGAAATATCTTCTAAATATCGTAATCGAGATATGCCAAAAAAATATCGAGATTTTGTCAATATCGCTCAGCACTATGTTAACCAATAGACTTTAAATAGCTAAATATTAAAAATAGAGTTTTTTTTAAAGCAGACCTTGACACTACAGAGTGATACCTTAACTTTATTGGGTTGTTCCACCGCTTTTTGTTTTCCTGTGGCAGTTCTGCAAACCTGACTAGAAACATGGCGGATTTGCCATTATTTCCATGGTAACTGTCGCTTCCCAAGCGCTATAGACACATCTCAACAGTGTGTTTAATCGGAGTGCCACTATCGATAATACCCAGCAATCTCCCTAAGGGGCTGCGTAAGCAATAGGGTTCAAGTCAAGATATTAAAGAACAATGTAAATGCTTTTTTATTTATTACAAAGATTTGATTATAAAGGCACATATTTATCTAGATCTCTTACAAGTAGAACTCACAGCTCTCCTCTGACAAATTATGATCAGTGTGGAGAAAACACTGAACGTCCTGATTCTTTTAAGCTTCAAATCCAACTTTGGAAAGAGTACAATCAATACCAGCAATGATCACTGCTTTTACAAGTGCGCCTCGTGATAATCCAAAACCCATTTTTACCTCCACACAACCCACCGGCAAGCGATGACTCGACAGACATAATATCACTAACCATCGATTCTCAGTTTCTTTTCCACTTATTTTCATCACGATTTATTGCTAACACACAAAGGGAGCCAGAAAGAGTGGCCCGCCGCAACCAATAGTGACGATCAGCACTAATCACAGGATAAAGCAGGACACAGCTAAAGATAGGAACAGGCAAAATGTAATTAGGAGAGGAAGTGCCCTTGTGTTGGAAGTATTCTAAAGGGCCGGCAGGATTAAAGGCGTGGAGCAGGAGCAGTTACTAGGGGGGCTTTTTCTTCTGCTCATCCCGGATCCTATCGCACGCTCCGGGTTTCTATTTCTGTGGCACAATGTCGATTCTGATAACACGGCGGCGTTGCGGTGAAATACAGTCAAACGCAGATAATCTTACAAGCGTTATTTATTTGTATAGACTGCTATCACAAAGCATTACACGGATTGGAGGAGGGTTTCTTTCTTACGCCGGAGATCAGATGGAAAGACATCTCGGAGTAGGGTTGGGTGAAATTGTGATAAAAAAGTGGAATTGGGAGTTCATCTCTCTGACAATCTGTGTTTTTGATAATGCGTTGGGTTTACAGTATATAGCGCCATATAGAGGGTTCCATATAGATATAGATCCATATTGGGCAATGTGAGTAAAGTTGCAGCCCCAGTTCATTTCTATGGTGGATGTAAAGATGTGTTGTCATTTATGTATATTAACAAAATCCTTATCCTAATCTTCACCTACCCCAAGCCCTGAGGTTCCAACAACCTCCCACCCAAGTACTGCCCAGGCCTAACCTGCTTAGCTTCTAAGATCTGACGGAATCAGGCTTTGACAAGTCATGACTTAAAAAAATATCATATTGTTATTTACCATCTCTGAAGCCTATTAACCATATACTTCTGTTATTTGTCAGCTTTTGTGCTCGTCTGAGTGATTGACAGTTGGATTCTACCAATCACATTGAAATGTGAACTTGCAATTGACCCTATTTTGTCCCGCCACTTTTCTAGATTTGCACTTCCTGTTTAGCTCTGTTACGGTAGTTACATGTTTGTCTGTCTGTAATGTGGGGAATTTCAAACATATGTAATGACAGTTAAAATAAAACTAATGTCTGAAGTCTACAGGCTAAATGCAGCTAAACAAGAAGTAAAATTCCTAGAAAGTGGGGGACAAAATAGGGTCAATAGGAAAATGAACAGAGTATCAAAATTGTAATTTGACTCCAAGACAACCATGGGAAACATTTTTGAACATATCGCCTAGACCTTGTTTTCCATCCTAGCTAAAGCCTGCACTGTTACTGCGTTGCATATTTGCAAATGCAAATACTCCCCAATGGAAAACTTTGGCTAAAAAAAAAACACATTTTATATGTTCCTATCATATGTTTTCCACTCAGTTACAATGTTGAGAAGCATTTTTCAAAAAAATAATTTATACATAACCTCTATGCAATTTTAAAAAATATGTACCGTAAATGAATTAATACAAACACAGGTAGTGTTTCCACCCAGACAATAGAGCCTACCCTGAACATCAAACATGCCATAAAAAGGTAGAAAGTGAAGATGGCTTAATTCCAAGTAATATTTTTTTTCATTCATTTTCTATCGCTTAATCCCGTTAGGGTCACGGGTGACTGGAGCCTATCCAGTGACTATGGCCTTAGCGGGAACACCCTGGACAGTGGCCAACTTGCCGCAGGGTTACGTAATATTATTAGTATATTATAAGTAATATTTGTCATTAGAAATTAAGTGTTTACATGATCTTTTTAAAGCGGATTTAATTTTTATTCAGAATTAAATTAAAGCTCTCGTGTAAACAGAGCACTTGTTTCCATTAGTTCTCACCGTTCATTTCCTGCCTTAATGACAGTTGCAACAAATTTAGTCTCACAGATGCAGGAGCTCTATCATGAATTGGCTTATTTCTTTGTTCATGAAAAGGCTTATTACTGGCTTATTACCTGCCAGTAATAAGCCAAACATCTTTAGATCTCTAATAACAGACTTTTCCAAACCTCACATAGGTCTTGAGTAGGATGGCCAGACGTCCCTATTTACCTATTTATTTTGATTCTTGTGTTCCGTGTCTTAGGAAATATATCCAAGGGGTGTATAGAGTATCAACACATTTTCACTATTTCTTATCCTTCCTTTCATTTCCTCCATTGCTTGAATTTAGATCAGAACAGAACAGATGGTCTCACCTCAGATTAACCCAAGCAAACTAAAACGCTGCGTGTTTGCATTTGCTTCCCCCCTCTTCCAGCGCATGTGTTGTTGTCTATTGATTAACTAATTGCGAGCCATCCTTCACGTTTAAGGTCTGCTTCTCTCTGGAGACTCTCGCAAGGACAATGGGTCACTGTGGTACACCTCTGCACAAGCTCGTGGGAACAGATGCGGGAAGGTCCGACTTTAGACTGGGAAAATGTGCTTGAAAGCTGGTCAGGGCGAAATTTCAGCTTGGAAAGTGGGGAGGAAATGTTGGATTCCGAATGTGACGGGACTAGATTAGAGCAAAGTATTGACATGAAAATAGGAATAATGGTTTTGTTTTTATAATTTTGACTTAGTTTGTTCTGATTGTAGTAAATATTATTTTTAGAACTGTTAAATTTAAGTTTATGAAGAAATTCCAATAAAACTTAACATTACAGGACGTTCTAAAACAGCATCATACAAAACACAACTGGCAGTTTCCTAAGAGTTTGAACAATCAGCTAACAAAATGAAAGTATTACAGAGTATTACCAAGCCCGGTGATAAAAGATGGCCGCTGCTTTACGTCAATGGCTGCGCTCAGTGGCAAATTGTCGCGAGTAGCTAGCTTGAATTCAGCTAACTTCCGTCCACTGAACATGCGCAGTTCTTCTTTCTTTCATGCTAATGTACGTCAGGGCTCGTGTAGCACGTGACCCACGCTGACCAATCAGAGCGGGAGCTTGCTAGAGTTAGCAGAGCTGTAGCCGGAGCTAAAATTAAAAAGCTATTTTTAACAAAGTAAAGACTTTTGAGTTGGGAAAAAGTTTATGATTTGAAACTAGGTAAGATTTGTCACAAAGTCCAACATTTTAGTAATGTGTATGTGCTCTGTAGGTGAGCAGCAGCAGTTTGTGATTATATTATGCTCTATGGACTGAGGGGATTTTCCCGCTGCAGTACCAATGGAGCGGCCACTACCACAACTCCAGACGGTGTTCAGCTAGCAATGTCCTATCCTGATATTTTAAAAAGTAACTAATAAATTACACACAAAACCCAGAAATAGATTAAACAATAATAATGATTAAACAAGTCTGACTTTCCGTTAGTCCAAATTTACTGCAATCAACCAAACTCAACCCACAGCGTTATTTTACGCCCTTCTCCTCCAGCACATCACAAACACAGGCCAATCTCTGGACCAAACAGCACAAGAACCAAACACGCGGACAACAGAAGTAAACATCTGCACACTTAAAACAGAGGGGAACCGCCGACAAATAGACAATAAAACTGCGGTAATTATGCTAGAAAAGAGATGGCGACTGCTGTAGAATCACTTACTGTGGCTGTGACTACTAAAGCTCCACACACGCAGCCGATCTATAAACTCCAAACGCACGTGACATTCGCGCTGTGTCTTTTTAACTTCCGAGTAATAAAACGCAAAATAACGGGATAAAACCTAAAATGAACTTGTTTGAGAAAATTTCTTTGAAGTGTTTTGGAAAAGGAGCACGGAAGACATGCGTCGTGCTCAACCAATCGACGATGTCGAGAAAGTCACTGCACCCGCCCAGCTCTGCTTCTGATTGGTTACTAGTTTTAAGTTTTAAGCCAATCCGCGCCTTTTCTCCAGCTTTCTCTTCCCCAAACAAACGCTTCTTTGATTGACAAGACAGCGCTCTGATCACAGTCACATATCGAGTCGGTTACATTGACAGTAACTATAACGGCGTTACCACTGATGGGAAAGTAATTAATTAGATTACACGTTACTCAAAAAAATAACGCTGTTACTAACGCCGTTATACTAAACGCTGTTACTCCAACACTGCATATAACCATCTTGAAAAATGTCACTGTACTACTGTCATATGTACTTTAAAGCGGCCTAAATGCTTTAAAAGTACAACATTGTAATGATATGTTACATTCTTTATCTTCTCACTAAGTTCTTGTATACATAATGCACAAACAAATGATTTGGTCAGACACCTACCTTTATGTTCTTAACAAGTGACTAGTATTTTCCCATATAAGCGGCTTTGCTTATAATGGAAAGCCGCTTACATATGTTCTTTAAAACGACAAGACGCTGAAATGACGGCTTTGATTATTACATAGGTATCTCCAGATTTCAATGCACTAACAGCCATTTGCTTTGTGTCTCTGTCATCATATTCCTTCTAACACCTCGCCCTGCCCGAGCCCGAATCAACGTCCAAAGAGGATCTCGGGATCATCCTTTGAGCCCCTCTGCATGCTTGCTAAATTAGCTTTATTGCTACATAGCTAATCTGGCGTGGAATTAGGATTTTAGGCCTCTCATCTCCGCTGAAGCCAGTGACTGGAGAGGGCATCCCAGCGGTCTCCGGATTGGCTGACACGGCGCCCACGATCAAAGGAGCACTACACGTCGGATTGGTCGACCGCTGCGTGCTCTGCCTCGACACACTCTACAACATTTGATTTCATTGCCTGGGCAGATGGAGTAGCCAGTTTTTTTTCTTTCTCCTATGATCAAAATTGATCTTAAGCTCTTTTCTGATGTCTGTGTTCGGTTGATCTCGCGAGCACAGCGGAATCAGAGAAATATAAAAACACTGAGCAGGGGAAGCATGCTGCGACGTTTTCGTTCGGCTGATTTTTGATGAGCTGCACATGTTTGAGGTCAATACTCAGCACAGTGGCTGAGATAGTGACACAACAGAGACAAAAGGTTCACTATTGATTTTGGTGTAAAGCCAGAGCAGATGCACGTTCACCTGACGACTAATACAAATGGCCGTGGACTGGACTGTCCAATATGCACATCCAAGCCCAATGGTCAAAGGTTAAAACATGAATGATCTTTGGATTTACCTAAAATCTTAGGTAAATTGTAATTACAGATATTGTCATAATCCTTGTCTGTAAAAACGCAAAGACTCACAACATAATGTGATGCTTTTGGGTAATTTAAGTTCAGAGGAAATTTATATTTCTATATTAAGTCAATAAATGAAATACACATTGATCTGACACTGAATATCAATAAATAGCTAAAGAGCTCCTCCGGCCTGTACTTTTATTTGATTTTATTGCATATTTGATTTATTTGTATTGTCCTGCACTGATGCTCTAGGTCAGAAAATCCGTCTTCACCTACCACCTATCAACCAACTTGTCTGTATTTACTTGCGATTACTCAAAATATCTGATTCTGAGTAAAACACGTAGGACTCAAAATGGTCATGTTGCAACTTCCCAACAACAACAAAATGACAATTTAAACACTGGCCTATCAGTTCTGCTGTTTTGAACAGAAAGTCAATGGATCTGTTTGTTTTGCTAGGCCGTTGTGTTGATGCAATGAACAAAATGTGACTCATTGATATGCCATATTATTTTTTTCTAACTATACAGAAAAATCACAATTAGTCTTTAAGTTTATGATTTATTTTGCATTCAAGTTATTAGGCCCAACGGGAAATTGATTTGCAGCATTGTTAATAGCAAACATACAATATCAATCCAATCTCATATACCACGCATAACAGGACATTTCAAATATGATTAGGACATTTCACAACTTTTTTTGCGTAATTCGGCAGCCCCAGTTCATTTCTATGGTAGCTGTAAAGATGTGTTATTATTTTGTTGTGTTATTATAATGAAATCCTTATACTGATCTTAACCTACCCCAAACCTAAAATACCCATTTACTAACTTGAAGCCTGAACTTACCTGTTAAATGTAAAGAAAATGTTCCCACGTGGCTTCAACCAAAACTCGTGTACATTTTACACTTTTTCATATTGTGCAATATATTCGGCATGGCATATGAACACAAAAAGACATGAGATTATGCTCAATCTATGCCATTTATGCGCCATGGTATATATGCTTTCTTGTGAGACTGTGTTGACAGTACACATGCAACACCAAAAGAAAATCACCGCTTTAGAAATGAGCCGAGGCATTCTCAACTACTATCCAGAGGGGAGAAGATCAAACTCCTTAAAAAGAGGGTGGTCTTTCTAGTATTTGTTGAACTTTCCGTGCACCCTTCAGCTGTAAATATCATGCAGCTGGGACCATCTTAACTGGCCTGGCAAGTTGATTTTTGCTGGACACAGAGAGCACAGCAAACCAACATGCAGAATGTTTGTTATGTATCACTTGAAGCATTTATATATAAGAACATTTGGAGAATCTCTTTAGAAGTCATAGAAAAGTGGACCTGCTAAAACATTCAGGCTTAAGTTGGCGAGATAAGAAGACTTTTTTTTTTTTGCAATCATTCCCCTACAGAGACAAATAAATGAGACTACAGTAGCTACATTGCAGAAGTAAATGATTCTATAAGTCGCTTTGAATGCACAGAACGCACACAGAGGTGGTATGTGGGCACAGCTGGATCTACTCGTGGTGATAAAAAGAAGATTGCTTTTATAATCACAGTAGTTCTCGTCAAAGTGAGAACACGTGTGAAAATTATTAAATCGCACAGGAGGAAGCACACTATATGGTTT
Organism: Mugilogobius chulae; assembly: GCA_038363315.1. Classification (NCBI taxonomy): domain Eukaryota; kingdom Metazoa; phylum Chordata; class Actinopteri; order Gobiiformes; family Gobiidae; genus Mugilogobius; species Mugilogobius chulae. Next base: position 10,405,601 of record CM076402.1, on the reverse strand, counting down.
TAGGATTTCGATCGTTTGCACACAAGTGTTATAAATGATTGCAACTTTGGTTTCACTACAATACGCAAATCCAGTGCAAATCTGTGACAAAGGCCCAGGGCAGATAATTGTGACAGTGCAAATCCACACACGCAGGCTTTATGAGCTGCTGCCTGTTTAATATGGCCGACGTGATGTCCAACCGACTCCGTGGAGTGTTCTCTCGGAGACAAGTAGCTTAGCACTGACATGGGCAAACATGGCCGTAGGACAGATGGCATTGGGAGCAGGAAAAGGGGCTGTGGTCAGGAAGTCAGTGACCGGCCACGAGTGTTTACTCTGGGAATGAACCCAGTGGATCTCAGGCTCGTCACAACAGGAGACTGACACTATCAAGTAATGGCTTCTATGAAATAAGGTAAAACACTTCAAATGTATAGTACTCGAAGAAATATAATTAAAATACTGGAAAAAATGGAGGACAGAACAAGACATAAAGCAGAAGACCAACATCTCAAATCAGACACCTGTGGTCATAAAAGAGAGAGACACATAATAGACTGAGATGGCGCAAATGCTTTTTGAAACAAAGGAAAACAAACGTTGCTGAACTAGCAATGAAATGTTCCAACAGAACTATAAACCAAAATGAGATGGCATTTTAACCCTCACATACCTGAGATTCTGTCCTTTCCTCAAACTACAAATGCTTCTTGGATCTTGAAGGGCCTAGCTCTAGAATGTAAGTATAATCACCAATATTGTTAGAAGAATCAGTCTTCATAGATGTTCCTGAATGGTTAAATATTTCTGTTGCCTGAACCTACACTTCCCTCAAATATCTATTAGGGCGGTTGTTCTGAGATGGATGACCCCTCAGAAATTCTGAAAATATCAATGACTTGCTGTCAAATTTAATAAGCATTTGCTCATGTGCAAACTAGTTAGGGGGAGCAAAAACTTGGCGTAGCTGACTTCTTTTTTTTTTTCACACAGACACAACAATGCAGAATTTGAGGTGGTGCATATCTGTTTTGTGCAATATGTTATACTGTATGTACATCTTCCAATATTAAAGTTTGCATAAATTGCTTTGAACTCACACTCAGCACCTGGCTTGATAAATCAGGCCCTGAGTGCAAGTTTGGTGGACTTAGAAAGTGCTTAAAACCAATGTGCCCCTGTACATAGACCAGCAGTGTAAGTGCAGGTTCGCAGGTGTGTGGAAAGAAGCAGTAGTGAGTCTATTTTTCCTGGAGGTCGCACCGGTCTGATGCGACTTTTGAGTCATAATATGAGCATTCTCAATCGAATCCACGTGGCTTTGGGCAAATACGAACTGCAGTGAACTGGAGCTGGTGTACAAGGCACTTCTCAAGAAACTTGCACACTGTCCAGAACCAAACTCGCCTCGCAGTCAGTGTACGGGGGGCGTATTATTGTTTTACAAAACATTTGGCTTTAGTAAATGAATGTTGTCATGATCAGCCAGGCACTAATTAAAGCTCTGCTATGAATCTCTAAGCAGCAGTTTAAAGCCTTCATCTTTAAATAAACCCTGGGCAGAGAGAAAACAGTGAATGATTTGTCACATCAGCACTCCTCAGGAGTCTGTGAGTGAGTGGTACAAACAGTCAAGTATGAAAAAGCAAGTCTGGTGTGAAGTCAAATTATATTTTTTCTTTTGCAGAGAAAAAATATTGGCTTCTTTGTTAAAACCCAGTCAAACAGGTCCAGATATGACATGCATTTAGATAATGTTGCTATGGATCACATGATCTTATGTTGCATACAACCAGAGCCACAAAGAGCAAAGAAGAAAGAAGCAATTCTAGCAGAGGAAACGAAAAGATGAGCTTGTTATTGACTGAATTACAACTACTGTTAGTAAAAGCAGACTGATAAATGAATATGGAAAACGTCAACATTAGTGAGTACAGTCCAAGAATGTCTGACCTTGTGCGGTTACGTTCTGTTTTTCTTTACACTGTTTATTAGAGAGTGGATAGTGCAGCAGCGTTAGGTTTGATGTGTGTTACTACGGCAACAGTGACGCAGGCAATGTTCCCTGCTCAGACAACAATACGGCATCACAGCTATCCCAACAAGACAAGCACTTTCTGAAATCATCTTTGAGCTGTAAAGTGTGGACATGTCGAAGGAAAAACGTGGATCTATAGTTGTCACATTCTTAGTCACAGTGTCACCAGAGACGTCATCTGTACATCCTTTCTTTCCATCAAAACCTGTTGTGGCTTGTAAAGAATGTTTCTCAATGTGCAGTAGAATTATTTTACGTGCAAAGTCAGTGCTTCTCACCAAGTGCATGGCAGATTAGATGACACATTAAGGGCAGTAAACTTTTATATTACGACATTTTCTTTGGGTTGAACAGGTAAGTTTAGGCTTCAAGTTACTAAAATGGGTAAGTTTAGGACTGGGGCTTGGGGAAGGTTAAGATTTACCCATTAAACCCAAAGAAAATGTGGCCATTAGGTTCGTGGTTATTTTACGTTTTGGCTTTTTTGTACCACATTGATGTAAAAAAAAAAGGTATGAAAACGTGCTTATCATAGGTTTTTGACATTTTGTTTTATACGTTTGTACGTTTTCTTTAAAGACTTGGCTGCTGTTTGAGATTGGCCCACAGACAACCAAACTTATTAGCTACAAAACAGGAAGTGAGCTGACAAGAAAAGTGCGTGGGACAAAATAAGGCAAATTGGATAAAGAAAAGTTTAGATAACAATGAGTTAAAATTAGGGGTTATGCACTAATGTTTTCCGAAGTAACGTCAAGATTGGACTCCGCGTCGAGATGGGAACCGCCCTGTTTAAAGTTAGGGCTAGAGCAGGGGTGCCCAAACTTTTTTCCTTGGTGGGCCAAAATTTGCAGATTTTTTGTTCACGGGCCAAAATGTATTGCATTGATGAGTGCCAAGGGTCAAACATAATTTTGTTCAGCATTTAAAAAAACATTTTGAGAAGAGATGAAGATTAAAATACCTTTTACTAACACGTTTTAAGAGATTCCACATGATTTTTGTCATTTGACAGTTTTTTCAACACAAAATTGAATCAAACAGTTAGTCCTAACAAACCTGAACAACCCTTCGCGGGCCAAATTGAACCATCTGGCGGGCCAAATTTGGCCCCCGGGCCCCACTTTGGGCACCCCTTGGCTAGAAAATCAATAATAATTTTTATTTTCAAAATACTTTTGCCAACCCTTACCCAAGCCCCAAACCTAAACTTAGCCTTCGAATTAATTGTGAACTATTTACCGCAGGAAGCTTGGTACGTCACGCAAAATCACAAACTCTAGTGAGGGGTTCCAATCTCGACGGGAGTCCTATAGGGATGTTTGCCTGTGGTTGTCCAATGGTGATTACGTGACGCGTTGGTTGGCTGGCTGTCTGTCTGTCTCTTGCTGTGTGACTTGGTGTGCTAACAGGTTTGATAAGAGCAATCCTACCATGTTCAGATAAAAACTACATCAAAAAGAAAACTTTTAATTTCTGCAATTAGATCCCATTGGGAAAAACAATCAAATTTTGTTCTGCCAACCATTTAGCGCAGGGGTGCCCAAACTTTTTTCCTTGGTGGGCCAAAATTTGCAGATTTTTGTTCACGGGCCAAAATGTATTGCATTGATGAGTGCCAAGGGTCAAACATAATTTTGTTCAGCATTTAAAAAAACATTTTGAGAAGAGATGAAGATTAAAATACCTTTTACTAACACGTTTTAAGAGATTCCACATGATTTTTGTCATTTGACAATTTTTTCAACACAAAATTGAATCAAACAGTTAGTCCTAACAAACCTGAACAACCCTTCGCGGGCCAAATTGAACCATCTGGCGGGCCGAATTTGGCCCCCGGCCCCACTTTGGGCACCCCTGATTTAGCGGCCATGCCTATATTTTGACGTCACATGTCGGCTTGGCGAACATCCCTATTTCAACACCACACCGGTCTCAGAGTGACATAGGTTCCTACATCCAGTGACACAGTTGATTACTCCAAATGCGATGGACATCAGACGAGTGTTTTTAGGCAAGTCCTAAAGCAATCTTCTTAAAAAAAAAGTTTTTCCCTTTTGTCATTTGTTGGAGACGCAACGAGGGCTGGAACAGCAGGAAAAGTGCATCTTCTGAAGCAGGTTTTCATAAGGAAAAGTTGTAAATACATACCAAGACTCACTGTGTTCGTGAGCCCGGATGTACAAAACCGGATGTTGTGACCTAGGTCAATCTGAGACCGGAAAACGTGAGTGCATAACCCCTATTATGGACTAATATTCATCTTGTTTAACATGTATTTCCAACACAGTCCCATTTAAAAGTGTATTAGCATATCATGAGGACATTTCTATACCTTTTTTGCTTGTTTATTATACGGTGTCTCCATTTCACGCTGTTAAAGGAGTCAAATAAAGACCATTTTCTTCACATTTTATTGACTTATTTTTAGTCAATGTCACTTTCTGTTCTACTAAGCATGTCACCTGCAAAAAGATACTGTATGTTGTATGTCTAGGAAGCTTCTTTGATAAAATCAACTAAACAGCACGAGAGCTGTTTGAATCAAGCATTTATACTAGTACTTACTCAATTCAGTAGCCACTGTTTCCAAATCTTCACCAAAAAAAAAAAAAAAAGTTTCTTGTGGGTAATTGCTATGCAGTAGATTGAGATTCTACCCGAAACCCCTAACAGGATTAAGTGGTAGAAAATTAATGAATACATCGATTATGATTCCTTTTTAAAGCTTAGTACCATTTTCAGTATTTTTCAACTTTTGATGTAAAAATATTTAGCGCTTGTGCCGACTAAACGAAGAAACGATTAAAAAAGCATGAAACCTTCTCATATAAGAAGAGACGATGTTCCTTATGCTTTAGAACATTCAAAGATGAAGGATAAAAGCGATCAAACAGGCCTTCTAAATAATTCAAGTATAAAGAAGGATTTGTGCTGAACTTTAAGTTACCAGATAAAAAGACTGGCTGTAGACTGTGATTTTCTATTATTGTGCTTTCTGATAAAACAAAAGATGTCTGATGTCCACAATGTTTAATTTATATCAGTTTCTTTAACATGCAAAAGTGGTTTTATGCTTGTATCTTTTGTGTGTTTTGACTATAGTGTGGTCTCATACAAATACAGAGACTATTGGCAAAGGACCAGACCACCAGTATTAGAATGTATCATTGTTCCAAGCACATTTTTCATTAAATGTAGGGTATTTATCTATTACTGTGTCTATGTGTATTAAGAACACAAGTGCAAACACATGCTTCATAGCCAAGTCAATTCAATAAAAAAGTGTTGTTGTTTTGTTGCATTTGCATACAATAGAAAAAAACCCAAACTGTGATTCAAGATTTACTAAAATGTCTACAAATCTGGATTTTTCTGGTTTCTAGTTAAGATGGACCAAGATTATTGAACTTAAGGTGTTTCGGCCTTGTTTCAATCAATTAGATTCAAATTAAAATATTTTTAAACAGTCAGAAATGTCTTGAAACGAGTGTAACATGCTGCCAAATATAAGCATTTGTATTCCAATTTGTCTTGGTTGATTATTATTCCTGGCTAAAATAAAGTTTTAACCAACAATAATAATGTTTCGCAGTGTAATGAGTGCACGATTAAAAGGGCCACATGGTGACTTCAATGTAGCCGTATTACAGTAAAAGTTTGAGGTTTTATTGTGGTTAAAATGTGGTTTGCTTTGAACTGTAATCAGACATTCCTGTCTAATGTTAAAAGTTTAAGTCAGAATTTGAGCTAAAACTATACCGTTGTCAATAAGGATGGGCCAATATGAATTTTTGGAGCCACTACGGATAACAGATATTTGGCCCCCTGCTCTGGTTGAGAACTGATAGTTGCCGATACTGATCATTATAATATTAAGCAGATCTAAGTGACATTTTAACTTTGTTAGTGTCTTTGTTTGTGTGATGGTTACAAATGTATTTTCTGCACATTTGAAGCAAACGTCTGCTCTCTGCTGCCTCATGTTTGAAAACACACACTTATAATTTGACAACTCTTTTGAGAAACACTGGTTCTTTTTTTTTTGTACATGTGACAGTTCTGCCTTTGACTAAGCTCCGCCCACCAGAATTCGACATAATGCTCACAAACATTAAAAGGGTCTTTACGGACACACACAATAACAGCTAAATCTAGTTCAAACGGAGGCCAAAAAACAGAGATTTAGTTTCGGGGGATATCAATAATCATGAATAATTGTTTGTATTTCAGATCAATGTGGGAACGACCGCACAGCCCCAATGGAATTATATGGTATTTCAAGCTTGTTGGTTTACATTTGTCCTCTTTAATTAAGCTTTCCGAAAAAATAAATGAAAAGAAAGATTTTGAGAGCCAGTTCTGTTCTGTTCTTGCTTGGGGAGAGCGAGGTTGTGATGTGGGAGAAATTATTACAGCGACAAGTGTGTGGAGACAGTCCCAAACAATCAAAGATGGCTCAAAATGTGTAGATTTTTGTTTTGATAATTTGTTTTAAAATGCAGAAAATCTCACTTGGAATTACACTGTAAAAATCATGAGGCCAATAGGTTACATTTGGGTGGATAGATAATGTTTCGTATGGGCACCATTTATCATTTACCATGTTCATTGTGTCTTCAGTTGTATCAGCACAAGGCTATTTCTTCTATTCAACTGTCTGAATGGAAGAAATAAGCTACTGCGCACCATTTATTTCATTTTTTGTAATTGCTAAAAGTAGTAGATAAAAGTTGTGAACTCCAGGTCTAATAGTAGAAATCTAGATTGAAAAAGTGCAAAACAATCTATTAGATAAATCATGGTAAGTACAGTAGGAGGAAAACTGTCTCTTCCACCGCAGAACTGCAGGACTTGGGTAAAAAATATTTCATTGCAATTTTGGTTTGTGATTATCAATCAATTTGTGAAAAATGTGCAAAATCTACTTTTTTGAAATGTATTCCTGTTCTAAAAGTGCTGTTCTAAAAGTGCAGGATTCAAGATTCATGATCAAAAACATGATTCATGATCAAAAACACGATTCATGTACATTCCGGCAAGAACGCTTATATAATGAAATGAAAGCCGCACCAGACCACTGCGGTCTCCGGGAAAAATAGACTTCATGTGTATTCTTTTTGGAGACCTGCACAGCTCCCAGACTCCTCCTCGCATTGGTTGTAACCAGTGCTTAATTTGTAAATCAAAATGTGGCTTTTGGACCGGGCTCCAGACAAGGTCGAACCTTTACCGGAGCGCACACAATAAGTGAACATAGAGCTTTAGAAACGCTAAAATACAACTCAGAGTGTTCATCTTACTCCCTTTCAAGCAATATAAATTCTATTTTGTCTGTGTTACACGTGTTTTTTACACTTAATTCATTCTGACAAAAAACACAAGCGCACCTACCACTGAATCCAATCAACAAAGCAACAAGATGCCCTCCCACACGTGCTCGTCCTGTCCCTCAGCGCACTGCCTCCGCATCAGTATCTGATCCTCACCACAACATCGCAGCACAAACAGCCTTTACACAGTAGACACAGGTCTAGTACACCAAACGTGATCGGCAAAACACACATTAAATAGTTAAACTTAAAAAAGCTGACAGGTGTATCCACGCTGGTTCTCACCTCTTTATCGCTTTGTACTCTCCAAACACACGTGACACTCCCGCTGCTGTCCCTAGTGTTAATCCATCAAAACAAGTCATAAAATAACAACAAATAGTTAATCTACTTGTCGCATATTTCCTGTTTCGTAAAAAGAATCAGGAGCTCGTCTCGCCAGATACCAATTAGCCTGCGTGGCTTCTGATTGGTCAAATTTCCTGTCAGTTTCTTTTTCAGTCAATCACTGTGACTTCGTCTTGCCTCTGTTTATATATTTTCTGTAAATGAGAGACAGGAGAGCACAGCCCATGGCACAGCCGCGTCTCATAGAAGAATGACACAAACTGCTCAAGAACTTTGAATGCATTACCGGAGCAGGCAAAACTGTTGCCGGAATGGACCCCAAGCGTTCCAGGATCTTATTCCGGCTTGTTCTGGCTCAAATTAAGCCCTGGTTGTAACCACTTTCTAAGGTCTGCGGGACCGGCGACAAACTTGCAGTCAGTGTACATCCAGGGTTAAAAAACAGATTCTTAAGACAGTATTATGTTTATGAAGTAACAAACTATGAACTGACAAACTAATAAAAATTTATTTCAAATGATTGCGCAGAAATATGCTGTTTTTACTGTTTGTGGATGAAATTACTTCAAAAATGTTACATTTTACAATTTGCTAACTGAATCCATATTGCGATTTTAATTTCATTGGTATTTATCTTGGCTTCACATTCTAGAACATTAACACAACCTATAGATAGTCTGCAACACATCATATTTGGGGGCGTTGGTCACGTTGGAAATCCTATGTTAAGGCCTGTAAAGCTAGACATTTTCTGGTGAATTAAGTGTATTTTTAGCACAACTAATTCAAGCTAAGTCACACCCAGTTTAAATGGAGGTTGTTGATGTGGCGTTATGTCACAAAACTAAACAGAAAGTTAAAGAAAGATGTTAAAACACACCAGGCTATATTAGCATCATATTTGCATTTAGCTCGCAGATATATTTAAATAGTTGGACATAGTTGGATCACTTTATTCATCTCCATGTCTTTGTATCTATATTTGACACAATATATTTCCTTAAGTCCACATTTGCTGTTATAGTTGTTCTGATTCAATGTTAACTTTCTGCCATGGAATCCACTTTGTTTTCTCTTCTGAAATATCACCCTTTCTGTCAAAATTTTGCAACCAATTTGCTATCTTTATTTTGTAATCATCACCAACATGTTTCATCTCACCCTTTTTTCCATAATATCCGTAATATTATCTGCTTTGACCTCCCAGCAAGCTTTTTAATCGGTGAATCCTTTTGCGCTTTCTTCCCACGAGCGATACAAACCGCGTGTGTTCATGTGTGTGTGTGTGTGGTCTCTGCAGCCCTGTGATCAGCCTTATCTCTACCGGGGCCGTTATGGATGCTGCCTCCGCTCGCTGCACGTGTGTAGCTTTGTGTAATTGAAAATGGCCAAAAGACAAATGCTTGGGTTTGGATTATTACATTGTTGCAGCTGCAGCGCCTTCCACCAGCACGCAGGTGAAAATATCAGACATCATTTCCCCGGCACAGATGAGCGTTTCCGAACAATAGAGCAAGAGAGCGATTGTGGAGAAAGTGGGATATCTGTGTAGCTCTGTGAAGATTCCCATCGAGTTGCTCTATCTGAACATCCAACAGAATAGTAAAGAGAGGCGTACAGCGGCGGCAGCAGCCCGGCGTGCTCTTAAGCTCCGCGCTAAGTGTAAGGGCACGATCTGCTTTGGAGAATCACAAGAAGAGCTAAAATCATATTCTCTCATGTTCGGGTGCAGCCTTGAACCGAACACGACTGGAGCCACCGGAGGCTGCTGCTGTTGTGTGGAAATAGTTGGGAGTTTGTGTTATTTCAGTTTTTTTCGAACAAACCAGGATTGTTCAATTTTTTTTGGAGGTTTGTGGTTTCTGAGTCAGATAGATGCACACTTTTATATATCAGATTGGTCGGGGATCTGATCAAAAAGAGAGAAGCTGTTGGGGTCAAAATCAGAGGCACAACCAGCAAAGACTGCAGACTGGCTAGATGTAAGACCTCATTTGGTCAGAGTGTGTTAAGGGTTAAGGCCCCACAGATCACAATAACACAATACCTGCCGAACTGAAAGCTCTCACAGACTTGCAACTCTTTAAATGAAAGGTCAAACAGTGGCTCAAAGCCAGTCAAAGATGTGAACATTAGAATTGTGTGTTTGTTTACTGTAAATACTTTATGTCATTTATTTTTTTATGTATTTTATTGTATTGTATTGTATGTCTTTGTTCTATGTGATAAGGGATCGGGTCTGCTATTTAGCTTTGGGCTACATTCCTGATAAAAGTGGCATCGTTTGCACCTAACAGGGCAACAATGTTTAATGTTCTGTCCCTTTCAAATAAACTAACTACTTGCTTTGGCAACATTGCTCTTTTTACCTTCATTAAAAGATTTTGCAAAGGAACTATCTTCTGTAATTGTATGAAAAAAAAGTAAGGTTCTTCTACGTACCCCCTGTAATGAAGTTTCATCCGCCCAGTTGGGAAAGACATTGACGAATTGTGAAAGAACTATAGAACTAAGACCAATCCAGGTTTGATGTAGTACTGACCTAGAATTAACAAAACAAATTTACTCATATTAACGGTCGGAAGACGGAGCAGAACATTTGAACATGCTGATTTGGCCTTCTTATGCTGAACAGACTTGAACTAGACCATTGTATTTTCAATGTCTGTCATCATAAATAGGGTCCAATAACCTCCTCATCATGATGTGTGTGAAGTGCTCTGTGTTAATACTTTCTTATTGGCCTGTGCTAAATATCTTCAAATACTTTACATTCATAGATGTCACAATCTCTGGTTTTCATGAACATAAACCCAACAATAGTTGATGTTATGCCAATTTGAATTCTTCTAACATACAAATGAATAGGAAAACAATGCTCATAATTAGCTTAATGCAACTTTTTTCATGTATGTCATTTATCTGGTCTCCTCACATTTGGCATCCAATTTTCAGAACTTAGACACTTACAAAAAGCACACAAAAACAAAAATCTCAATGCAAATTAATCTTTTGCTTAAATGTCACTTTTACTCACTAATCATCGTCTAAAACAAAATGTTAAAAGGTTTACACACTCAACAATTACTTTTAACGAGGCTTTGACATTTTCTTAAATGTGGCCAATGGGTTTGTACCATTTCACTTCCTCGTCTTTATTCATAATTTGTGTTTCATAAATTGAGAATGTGGACAATTTGTTTAATCTAAGGAAGACATTTAACAAATAAAGTGTTGCCAAGCATTCTTCAAGAAATCATGTTATTGTGAAATGTAGATGGATTTAAGCATTTGTTTACAAAGTGGTTGCTGGTAAGTTAGCACTGTGTAGCTTTAGAGAGATAGATTAGTATTTTTAGTGCATCAAAACATCTAAATGATAACAACTTGCATCTATTCAAATCTAGACTGTCAAGACTGTCTAATGCTGCATTCAGACCGGACAGCGTTGGAGCGTCCAATGCGTCCAGTTTACATGTTAAGTCAACGTAGACCCGCTTCTTGAGGCATCAAGCGAATTTACAACACAAAATTGCATCCAGCAAGTAGAAATTTGTTCAGGCCTCTAATGACGCTGCCCCTTGCAAAGTAGATGCTCCAATACCCGCCTCATCATGCATCAACTGCTGAACTTTGATCGCCTGAACGCCCGCGTCCACCAATCAGACGCTACTCTCCTGTGAGGTAGTTGCATATTGTTCTGCTTATAAGAACTTTTTTTATTGAAAGGACACTCGTGTTGGGACTTTTTTGTAAAAGGATTGGTCTCTTGTTGCTCTCTGAAAATCTGGCAACCCTGACACGGCAAAACAAACACTAAAGACTATGACAACGGGCTCACATGGATGGATTAAAAATGCTCATTGGAGTGTTTAAACCACTGCAGTATGACGTAACAACGGAGGAGCACAGAGCTGGGGCATAAAATGTATCCTTGTCCCCTAACACATTTTAGGGCGATTAGAGGGCCTGTTGGGGCATCAACAGTGTGAAATTGGACGCTTCAACACTGTTCAGTCTGAACGCAGCTGCTCTTCAAGTCCAGCCAGGAAGTGACATTAGATACTTAATCTAATACGATATATTGTTTACTGCTTTAGTGTTGTCTAACAACCCTTTGTGCATTGACTTTCAAAACTGCAGAACTGATTATCCCAGTGTCTAAGCCGCAGATAGTAAATGACTTGTGTTTATTGTTGGCTACATGACAAGTTTGAGCCCGTCAAGTTTTGTTATCTTTTTTAGAAAACTTACTAGTAAATAGAAACAAGTGAGTAAAGATATCACTTAAGTGAAAACCAAGTCTTCTCTGAGCACTCGAGCATCAGCTGCAGGACAACGCATCAATCCAAATATAACTTTACGTACACTAAAACTTTAACTGTATCTGAATATATTTCCTGTCTCTATCTAAAAAGGCATGTAATTTCATCAGAATTACATCTTTTAAATTAAGCTGATTTGTGATGTTTAACATAGCAATGCTCTCGTTAATTCTATAAAATGCTTGAGCAGTTGGTGTGGTTTATGGGAAAGTGATTGATGGAGGACATCTCACATTAGTCTCATGAAATGCACTGCAGTTTCAGTCATAAATAGTCTCTGCTCAAGTATGTGAAGTATTTTAAATAATCATTTACTACTGCATCCACTGTTCATTAAGTCACCCTTTAATCAGTTTCAAAGGTTTTGGGAAATTCATTCTGTCAACTTTGATTTTTAAATTACTTTCTTCTGATACAGTTGTAATAAGCTATAGGCTTGACATTTTCAACAGAAGGACTAACACTTTCGTCAGAAGTGATGTATGATATTTTGACGTATCACTTATAAAAATAAAGATGACTAACAAACACAGAAAAAGAAAGGAAACCCCCAAGTTAGCAATACCTGACCACTGCAAAGAGAAAATCACTTTATAGACTGGGATAGCACAAAAAGAATCGAAACAGAGGAACATAAATACAAAAGATTGATATGGGAGGCAATTGAGATAAAGAAGCAAAGCCCACAGACCATTAACCGTGATGAGGGAGCTTTCACCTTTGGTCACACATTGGATTCACTTCTCCAGAGACAAGTTTGTCAAACGCCTCAGAACATGTTATAAGTGACACGTCACAACATCAGGAACCACCTTTGATGAAGGCAGAAGTTCTGCCATCGAAGGTACAAGCTTAGCTTATTACAAAGTCTTACCTGTGGAAAGTCTTATTTTAGGGTTCCAAATGATATAAGCAAGAGCAATTAAACATCTGAAAGGTAATTTCAAAAATGTTCAATCTTGTGGTTTCTAGATCTATTATGTTAACAGTAAATATTTTGTTGATTAGGTTCACAAGAAAATTATCCAATCAGAAAGCAGAATGAGCCTTACATAAATCTCAGTTGTGTAGCCAGTTTGGTTTCTTGGGGCTTGAAGCTGATTTTGAACCATAATTCAAGAACCCCATACAGTCCTCATAAATTGCTTCTTGATTTAGATAGAAATGACTCTTTATTTTGAATCGTGAAAGAGAATCAGGTGTTTGAGAAAGTGACTGACAGAGGATTTCAAATGATTCACAGCAAATTTGTTCCTGGTCAGTGGCTACTAATTTCAATATATTGGTCATTTCACATTCTGTCAACCCATCTTGATTGTAATAACTTTTAAAAACCACGGCTGTGCATTTTACATACATTTCCTTTAAATAACAAGGAATGTAAAGAATTGGACTCACTGATGATTCTTTGTCCATGACCTTTTCCACTAAAGTCCTGGGAACCAAGGCTTGTGCACCATTCCTGTCTCTCATTGGCTTAAATCTCTTCTAACCCCTCCTCCGAACCTCCCCCACATCCTCCACTAAATGAATTACACCAAGGCCTATTGATTGTTTTCCTTACGCCAGCCAAGTTTCGACTGTAGAACTATTTGCTCCAGTCCCCGAGCGTTGCCGTGGCGAAGAACACCTTGGCTGCGTAGGATTTGTGTCCGGAGGAGGAAGGACAGGGAGAACGGCGCAGCGCAGGTGGTGGGAAAATGCCCTCATTGTCTGCGGAGAGCTTAAGTGTGTCCATTAAAGTGTAATGTCAGGGCCGTAGCCTCAGGAATACGCCATGTGTCTCATCTGCATCTGTTGAATATTTGTGCCGAAGTGTTAATGCATTCAAATAGCAGGGGAGCGGGCCTGCGGACAGTAATTATGGCTCTGGAGCAGGGAGGTGTGTGTGTATGTGTGTCCAATGAGGTTCATGCTTCATTACTGAGGGCGTAAAGGTAATAAGACCCTGACTGTCCATCCAGGGAACTCATCACTTCTGGTCGCTCACAAATTGGCCCCACATTGTTCTTCGGTCGCTCTTCTGACTCCCACCGACATCAGACTGAAAACCCCCCATAGACGGCCATTAAGAGCAGACAGGTGACCCTTTATAATCCATAACACCTCTACTTTAATCAAATTTTACCAACTCTTTCATTCACTTCTGAACTTGGAGTCTACCTTAGAGTTAATTAACAATAGGCATTAGACTGCTTAAAGCAGGACTGTGCTGTCTGTTGGGGAATTTTTCTTTGCTCATACATAAGGACAGCTCCCAGCTACTGTATGACCAGCTTTATCAAAGGATATAATGTACTCAATAGTTATAGTTATAGTTAATAGTAAATAAAATGTTTAGTGATGCTCAATTATGCTTTCTGAGTGCCTGAATTAATCTGCGCAGTATGTATAATGCACTTTTGACAAAATTGAACAAGTTGAAGTGTGTCTATGCTGAAGATGGTTAGCCATAGCTAAACATAATAAATATACTTATTGGACTTCACTGTTATTATTACTTAGGCTGTAGGTGGGACACTGTAAACACTTCCTCAAACAGTCTGACATATATCTGTATTGTAAAAACCAAATTGTTAGGATAACCAGAGGGTTTGTTACACAATTTCAGACTGAACATGGCTGCTTAGTTCATCAAAATTTTGAAATTTTAGCATTGTGACCACATTAGTTTGGACTGAGCAAATATGACTTAATTATGGACTAAGGGATTATTTTATAAGATGGCATATCATAGATTCAAACATTCTTGCAAGATGCTGTACATGCATAAAAAAATACAAAAATAAAATACCATAATATCCAGGCTATTCAACTAAATTTTCATGAGGGGCAAATTTTTCTGAGCGTACCATCACCTCTGGGCCAAGTACTCCAGTTAACAAAATTTGGGATTGCACCAATATCCCAGCCTAAATATTAGTTTCGGTGCCATAAGAACACTGCACTTTGTGAATAGGCCAGTCTACACCTAGAATATTCACAAAGTCTAGTGCAGCTAGAATTGACACTAGGATTAGGCCTGAATCAAACCAGCAAATAAGGACATATAAGCTATATTTTCTAATGTTTGGAAAGTGGGTCATGGGCAAATGGAGTTGGTTGGAGGGCCTGACTTGGCCCTCGGGCTTTATAAAGAATAGCCCTGATCTTTTTTTTTTTTTTTTTTCCACAAAATTTACTAAATAGTGCTGAGCCTGAAATAATCAAGGATTACACTACAAACCAAATCTGAACCTTGAATCTCCAGCATTAAACCAGGTCTAAACCAGAACCAAGCAAGCTTTAAACCAGGACTAAAATAGGACCAAATAGACTGAGAAAAATACCAGCAAACAAAAGAAAATACAGTACCTAATTGATGCACAAATACACACGTCTTTAGTCGACTACAATGCTAGAGTTTATGGAAAATTAGACTTTCTCGCTCTCTGTACAACACAATGGACAGTACTCCTTTTTCTTAATTGCGCATAAAATGATACCTCTGTAGAGCAGCCACACTAATAGCCTGTTTGCCAGCTCATAGCATAGACAAAACAAAAATAATAACTTGACAATTTTATTGCTTTTACTAGAAATATAAAATCAAAACAAATCCTTAATTTAGGTCAAGGCTGTCGCTGAATATTTAAGTCCCAAGAGGCTTTGAAGAGCGCAGAGCTGTTCTCCCTCCTCTGAGACACTTATCCTCAAGGGTCATCAAGGCTTGGGATGGAATCATTTCTATTCATTCACACCACTCAGCTGGCCCGCACACAAAGAGTCCTCCTGGATGACTTTACTGGCACCAGGGGAGTTCCAATCATTGTAATTATTACCTGAGCACCTCGATGAATCTGGTTCTGTCCGCAGCACAAGTGTCACTAATATTTTACAGTAGTAGACCCAATTATCTAATGGGCTTTTGAAGTGCCGCTCTTATATACTTTCACAGTTCCGACAGGTCACTGCTGTCACTGTAACTCACATTATTAAAGGGAATGTTTAATGTCTTCTGGTATTGTAGTTTCTTTGGTAAAAACATATAACAATCTTGCTGCTTTATTCTCTCTTTGTGTGTAAAGCACAGAAGCGATCAGCAGTACAGTTTTGACTTTATTCATGCTAAGTTATGCACAAAAGTGTAAGTGCTGACTGGGGTCTTTATTGAGCTTTTGTAATAGGAGTGGAACAGAACTATTGATCTGGGACTGTATTGTATTACTAGCACTACATTATTGAAACACTAAGACTAAATATCAATAATTTCATTAAAAGACGTCACCACTTAATATGACTTATTGGAAACATGTCTGTTTAGAATAATAGCACACGCAGGTCTAGAGGACTGACACACAGGCAGATTGGATTTTAGCATAATATGTAAAAAGAGGTGGAGTGGCTTAGTGGTTGGAGTGTTTGCCCAGTGGTTGAAGTGTTCACCCAGTGGTTGGAGTGTTCGCCCACTGATTGATGTGTTCGCCCAGTGGTTGAAGTGTTTGCCCAGTGGTTGAAGTGTTCGCCCAGGAGTTTGAATGTGTTCTCCCACATGATGATGTGGTTCGCCCATGTTAGTTTCGCCCGGTTGAAGTGTCGCCATGTGTTGATGTGTTCGCCCAGTGGTTGATGTGTTCGCCCAGTGGTTGAAGTGTTCGCCCAGTGGTTGAAGTGTCGTTTGGTGTTCGCCAGTGGGTTCGCAGTGAAGTGTTCGCCCTGGTTCGCCCAGTGGTTGAAGTGTTCGCCCAGTGGTTGAAGTGTTCGCCCAGTGGTTGATGTGTTCACCCAGTGGTTGAAGTGTTCGTCCAGTGATTGATGTGTTCGCCCAGTGGTTGAAGTGTTCGCCCAGTGGTTGGTGTGTTCACCCAGTGGTTGATGTGTTCGCCCAGTGGTTGGTGTGTTCGCCCAGTGGTTAAAGTGTTGGCCCAGTATCGTTGTATAGCTACGGAGACTGGGCTGGAAAAGAATTGGACCAAGTGCTGAATCCTGTGGGACACCATAGGTTACAATACAACATGGTGAAAATGGTTGATTTCAACATGGTAAGAGTGAAAATGCCGTAAGTAAGAAAAAACATGACATTACTGCAAGAGGTACTCACTGTAAATTGAGCCTATTTATGATATAGAGCTGCACAACTAATCATAATCTAACTGAAATTGCAGTAACTGCAATACAACAGTTTTTAAAAATTCTTACACTTATTTTCACAATCGCAGTCCCTTATTCTCACTAAAAACATCAGATTCTGGAGATTAGAACTCCAAAAACATGGTTAAAACACATGATTTTTTTAATTGTTTGTCAGTTATTTCACTCTTTGTCAGTTAATTTGGACGCATTTGCAACAACATATATGAAAAGAATCGGACCAGGTACTGAACCATAGACCATAGGTCACAATACAACGTGGTGAAAATGGTTCTTTTCAGCATAGTACTTCATTGTAATTGGGATAATCTAAATGCAGTGAGTAATTAATTAAAACCATGAAATTGTTGCAGAGTTTTTAATTGTAAATTGGGCCTATTCATGATATAGGGCTGCTTGATTAATCACAATCGATTTGAAAACTGGATGCAATCAGCAATACTGCGATTTTGAAGAGTCTTAATTTATTTTCACAGTTGACTGAAAACATCAAATAATTGAGATTAGAACTGCTAAACGTGACTTAAACGTTATTTTTATTCATTTGTCAGTTATTGCACCTTTTGACAGTTATTCGAACACTTTATGCACAATATGAAGTGTATGAAAAGAATCGACCAAGTACTGAACCTGTAGAACACATAGATGAAAGTATTTACATGGTACTTTATAAATCAGTGTGATGGAAGATCAAAATGCAGTAAGTAAACCTATGAATAGTTAAAAATCATGACGTAGGGCAAACTGAACGCAATTACTATACTGCGATTTTCAAGAATCTAATTTATTGCATCAAAGAAATAGAATAAAATTCTTCAAAAAAACTAATTGAGCAGAATCAAATAAAAAACAAATGCAAATGAATCAATAAGAATTTTAATGCAAAGCCCTATAATACTATGAATACAGTATAAACAACGACAAATGCTTTGAAGTCTTGAAAGTGAAGAAAACGGAATTGTGTCATTTTGAAAATTAGTACAGGAAGTGAATAGAAAAACAGAAGAATGCGTTAAAATTACCACTAATAAAGAACCTCTGCTATAGAACTCTAACTGTGAAGAAAAGTAAACCTCGTTATTATTCTGTCACGACTATTTAATAGCTCGAGAAAGCCGTCTCCATTTGTGCAAGACGTTCTAAACTTTTTATTATACACATTCCACTCTAGTCATATCACTGATCTGTTGCTGTGTAAATTCTCCAGTCACAGAAGGCTTCAGTGATTCAAAATGAGTTTTGGAATTGCATTCTGTCTTTATTTGCAGTTTGTATCCCTACAGCTGAAAGACAATAATGTGCACAACTAGTAACTCCAAAGCTTCATTTTTATGTGTTTTGGAGTAAATTGGCTGGACTGAACCATTTTCATTTTGTTAATGCAGCCTGGTCGTTAGAACACAATACTTAACGCTGAGGCCTGAGGTATTGGCAAAGGGTTGAGCTGCCATTTTTCACCTAATGCATGTGCAGACTTTTAACGTTGTGACCTTTTCACGGCCTTGTCAAATCTGTCTTTGGGTTTGTGCATTACATATAGTATAGACTGCAGCAGAATTTTAGTGGCTGGTCTTTTGTTTTCTAAGAAGCACCTGGTCGTCAAGATTTTTTAGCTTTGAGTAAGGTGTAATCAGTACGCTAGCGACAATTAGCCACAACGCTAACAACAATAAATCAAATCAAACCTCATTTATAAAGCGTTTTTCAATCCTGCAGTGCAACACTACATTAAAAAGAATCACACGTGCCCTCCCTTTGCCAGACAACCTCCACATACCAAGCACCCACAAATACTCCACCAACACTGCACACACTAAAATACATTTTGCTAATGTACATTGGACCGCCGAATTCGATCAATCAGTCGCTAAAGTCTTAGTCGGTCAAAATTTGTATTAGTCCACTAAACTTTTTATTCTGTATTTTATATTGAATAGCAACAAAAAGATGTGAATTTGAAGATTTGGGATCTAATCATTGGTCTTATATTTCTTATAGGTTACATTTTATTTATTTATTTTTTTTTCTGTACAAATCTTATATTGACTCCATAACATTGGTAAGATAAATGGTCAGATCAAAAAGATACTTCACAGCATTTGCCACGCTCTCATTTCTGTTGATTAATCAGTTGATGGGATATGTCTTTATATTTTATATGGCTTCATCGCTAATTATTAGACTTCGACGGACACTGCTGACAAATTTTCACCTGAATAGATATTTTAATATAATATCTGTGCTAAAAAAAAAGATAATTTTATCGTAAAAATTAACACATTTTGAATAAAAATAAAATGGAGCATAGTGCCCTTAATTCAATACTGTGCAAAAATACACTTGAACAAAAATACGTTTTGCTCTACTGAGCCAGCTTGCATGGCCACAATATGAACTATTGTTTGGTCTGGAGCTTTAGGAGAGCTTCACCTCTGGCTTTACTCTGCCTCCTCTCTCCCGTGGACCAGATGGAAGTATGTTTTGATAATTTGGCAAACATATTTATGAGTATTTGTGTCCAATACTGTCCTGAGTTCAAGTCAGTTCAGCATAAAAAAAATGGTAACACTTTAGAATAACTACAGAACATTTAGGCATAACAAATCTTATTATTAATAACACTTAATAAAGACTTAATTCAATATGAACAAATTATTAATTAATTGATGAAAAAGCTTATTAAGGCTTAGTAACTACTTAATTACTCCAAATCCTGCCCCCTAACCCTAAATCCTAACCTTAGCTCATTAGTTAAGTAGTTACTAAGCATTAATAAACTTTTTCATTCATTAATTCACCATTAGTTCATGAATAATTAAGGCCAATTAAGGTGTAGTTAATATAAAGTGGTACAAAACAAAAATATTACATTTGGTCTTTCTATTTTGAACATTTTAATTATGTTATGAAGCATAGTGACTGTTTATTGCATGTTTGTAATTGTTCATTTGCTGTGTGACTAGTTTGTAAAATTTTCCAGATTGAATTGAGTGTTTTCCAATTGATTAAAATTGTGTATTTGGCTTTTATCTTTAGTTTGTTCAGGAGCTCGTAATTTTGTATGATGATTGACAGAACGTTATTAATAATAAAAAAAAAAAAAAACAAGGGAATATTAAAGAGTTCTAAACAACAATTTCTATACAATCTGAAGACGTACGCCCACTCCTACACCGCCACACAGCATCTAGAAACAGAACACTCGGAATGCACTCCAAAAAGCCTCCTATGGCATAAAGATTTGATGGAAAGACGATGGCCTTGTAGCGCACACGCAGTACACGAGACTCGCATCTGTTTCACCTCTAATCATATGATCTGACGTGAGGGACATGAGAGCAGACGTGTAGAATGAGCTGCATTATGGATGAGTGCGTGCTGCTGCGGACGGCCTCTGGGGACTCGGGGCCCAGCGTGTGGCTACAGTCGCACAAGTACTGTATGTGAGAATTGTATTCATGGACTTCATCTTGCGCCGGGAGTTTGATGTTATATTCATACATCCACAGAATATTGAAGTGCAGATGTGGATTACCTCAAAATGAAGAAATGATTTAGCGAGTGAGGAGTAGTTGGCAGAAGCTCGGCGTCTGTTTGTCTGCCAAAGCCAATAAGTCAAAATGTGTTTATGCTGATATTGCTAATTTTGCATGTTTCTTCAGTGGTTGGAGAAGTAGTTTGGAAAGGAAATGATTATGTAAAGATGAGAAATGAAGAATGGGCTCCAACAATTAGAGCTCACGATCATGACATCACACGTCTGTAGAATTTTCAGTTGGCCTAATTTTGGAGATTTTAATATGCTAAAGACTGAAGTTAGTGTTCATTTAAATCTATTTTAACACTGGAAATTGAAGATAAGTGGCCATACCTGCTTGTCAAAATCCCAACCTGTCAGTACTCAGAAGCCAGAGATCGCAAACATACTGAAGTTCACTGCTCAAGTAAAAGTACAGTTGCTTGTTTACACAACAAAAGTCAAAGTCTTGATGAAACTCCTTTACTTCAGTAAAAGTATAAAAGTAAACGTGTAAATTTATAGTGCGTTCTAGTGGTACTCAGAGCTGGAATCTTCCAAGTTCCGACTTGTAAATTGCCACTGCAGCCTCGGAGTTTCTACTCGAATACTCAGAGAGATATTAACGTCCTAAGTAGAATATTGAACATGGCAGCATCGTGCGTTTTGAGAAAGATAAACCTCCGACAGCTTCTCATAAG
Source organism: Mugilogobius chulae (assembly GCA_038363315.1). Lineage (NCBI taxonomy): Eukaryota > Metazoa > Chordata > Actinopteri > Gobiiformes > Gobiidae > Mugilogobius > Mugilogobius chulae. The sequence continues at coordinate 10,384,227 of CM076402.1, read as the reverse complement.
TTTGTCTCCACAGTTCACTCGCCTCTATGACTTTGCTCCTGCGCCGCTTACGTACTTCTATCGTTATGAACCTGCTGTTATGTGCTGCAATGCTAATGTTGCTAATGGCTACACAGAGCTAATGTAAACAAAATTCCAAATTCACTCTCTTGTGATGTTTTACAAACTGTATAGGCAACAGCAATGTCCGAGTTGTTAAACCGACATAAAGAGATTTGTATTTCGACTGTTCAGGGCAATTTCCAAGCTATTTATTATTTGATGTGTTCATGGCTGTAAAAGTAATTCGACTTCACCACTGGAACACACAACATTCTGAGAAAACTTTATTCTCGAAGTTCCAACCTAGGACGACTGGAACGCACTATTACTTAAGCAAAAAGTACAATCACACTGCCAAAAGAACTTTGGCATCTGATTTCACTTGTTTCAAGACATTTCTGACTGTTTTCAAGAAATTTGAGCTTGAATCAAATGTACCAACAAAGTAGAGGTAAGATCTTAAGCCCGAGCCCAGGCCCGGGCCCGACCCAGCCCGAAATTCGGGCCGGGTCGGGCCCAGAAATTTATATTATTACGTTCGGGTCGGGTTGGGTCGGGCTCTTGCTTCTCTCTCGCTGACTTTGTGTTCCCTCGCTATATCGCTGTTTTTTACAGTGTACAGCGCGAGATCCTGGTCCAGGTCTACGCAGTGTTAACACAAGCGCTAAAACACATTTATTGTGGACCGTTTCAAGGCACCAGCATTCACAGTCAACATCACAGGAACTCTTTTAGAAAACTTACGGCTGCTTAGATCAGGAGAACTGACCTGACGCAGCCTCAGCCAGGACCAACCGAGAACTCAACCAGGACTTTCCCAGGGCTGTGCAAAGAGCCACTGACACAGCGGTGAATGAGCATGAAGCAACAACGCACAAACAATCCGTGTCCAAAACACTACAGCCTCGCATTTACCACGCAAAACTACCACAACGCACGAATCCACGTACGAGCTGCAGCTAAGCACACAGACACTTACCTCACTGAGAATCCCTGTCACGCTTTGGCACCCGGCACCCGTGCTCCCGGTCCTAACAGGATGGTCCAGCCGCTGGAAACCCCCCGGTCGCGCACGTCTTGGCCACTACTTGATCCACCCGAACCTGCGCATCACTAGAGCAATGTGTACGAATGTTTGGACCGTTGTTTGTTTAAACAAGAGAAAACATGTGAACGCCTTTTTGAGAAAAGTGTAACGTGTGTGGTGAACGGTCTATTAGCTACTGAAATTACTGTAAAAAATAAAATAAACATGACCACTCTGTGGGTTATTTTCAGAACGTAGCCCCTTGTTAAAAAGAAATAATTTGGATAAAAGAGAGAAGGCGCTGAACTAAACAGGAGCCGCCTGCGCACGTGAACGCACCCCCCTCCCCTCCTCCTCCTCACAAATTAAATAGAAAATTTCGGGCTTGCTTCGGGCTCGGGCCTGCAAATCAAGGTAATTGGTCGGGCTCGGGCCGGGTCGGGCTTTAATACCAGCGGGCCTGGGCTGGGTCGGGCTAGATTTTTAGGCCCGATCTTACCTCTACAACAAAGTGAGTAAAAATGTCTTACTTCATTAGCAAATAATTTGAAAAATAATTTGACTAAGAATAATTTTATGGTCTTACAAAGTAACTAACATTTTAAAATGTAGGGAGTAGAAAGTTCTGTTACTTCTTGAACAATGTATGAAGTAAAACGTCAGATACTGAAGAAACTACTGAAGTACAGTAAATCAATAGATTGTAAAGCCCCTTAATGCCTTGAAAAGTGGAAAGTGTTCAAAAAAAGTAGAGATTGTTCAGCCTTTAGATATATTTACCAGTAGATTTAATAGTTTTTTCGGGTTGCTCCATGTTTGCTTTTTACACATTTTTTTTTTTTTTTTTCATGTCAGTCTTTGGCTACATTTTTATCAGTAAGTCTGCATTTGCTGCATATCTTTGTTGAGCAGTGGCAGTCCTTTTATTTCTAAATTTTCTTAGAATTAAAAGGATTCTTTTGGTCTTTTTAATGGTAAAATAAATCAAATCAAAGTATCTTTCACAATCTTCGTCACACTGACTCACTTCTCATGTCTCTGATCTCTTTGCCGTCTGTCTCATCTCTCAAAGCCCAGACTCAAAAGTTCACTGTTTGCTGATCATTTTCTCTTGAAATTTCCTTTTATAGATTGAAAATTTAACATTGACACTCATGTACAAATAACACTTTTATGAAGCACAAACATAATATTGAGATATATTTAATGTCGTGCCACATGACATTAAATATATCTCTAAATATATACTAATAGATACTAGGTATCGATTAGTATCAGATTATGTTTTTTTTTACAACCCTACCACGTACAGTAGTGTCCTAATCCTGCTGGATCTGAGTGCTGCTTTTGACACTGTTGATCATGACATCCTTTTACACAGACTAGAGAACTGGGTGGGCGTCTCTGGTTCTGCCCTGAAGTGGTTTAAGTCCTATCTAGAAGACAGGAAGTATTTTGTTGAAATTGGAAATTGCGTGTCTGAGCACATGGCCTTGACCTGTGGTGTGCCTCAGGGGTCAATCTTGGGACCCCTTCTGTTCAATTTGTACATGTTGGCCTTTAGGTCAGTTAATACGCAATAATAATGTGAGCTATCACAACTATGCAGACGACACTCAGATCTATGTGTCATTAACAGCAGGTGAATATGGGCCAGTGGATTCACTCTGTCACTGCATCCAACAGATCAGTGTGTGGATGCAAAACAACTTTCTCCAGCTAAACTCAGACAAGACTGAAGTTATCATCTTTGGCCCACAGAAACAAAGAGAACGTGTCAGCAGTCAACTTCAGTCTCTCTCTCTAAAACCTTCAAGTCAAGTTAGAAATCTGGGGGTAATAATGGACTCAGACTTGAACTTTAACAGCCACATTAAGTCAATAACATCAGCAGCTTTTTACCATCTAAAAAACATTGCCAAAATCAAAAGTATAGTGTCAAAGCCTGACCTGGAGAGGCTTATCCATGCATTTGTCTCCAGTAGGTTAAACTATTGTAACGGCCTGCTCACTGGCCTATCCAAACGAGCTGTAAAACAGCTGCAGTACATCCAGAACGCTGCTGCTCGAGTCCTGACCAGAACCAGGAAGTATGATCACATTAGTCCTGTGCTTAGGTCTTTGCACAGGCTTCCAGTGGCTCAGAGAATAGACTTTAAAACAGCTCTGCTTGTGTTTAAGTCTCTCCATGGACTAGCACCAAAGTACATCTCTGACATGTTAGTGTGTTATGAACCATCTCGCACTCTGAGGACCTCAGGGACCGGCCTCCTGCTGGTGCCCAAAGTCAGGACTAAACATGGAGAATCAGTGTTTCAGTTCTATGCAGCTAAGATCTGGAACAGTCTTCCAGAAGATGTAAGACAGGCCTCGACTGTGACAATGTTTAAATCTAGGCTGCATGTCTTTTATCTGTGCATATGACTGAAATACTTTGTCTGCACTCTTTATTTCTTTACTTCTTTTTAAAGTACATTTTATGCTGATTATTTAATTATTGTAATTTTGATGCATTTTCCTGCCTTGTAAAGCACTGTGAATTGCTTTGTGTATGAATTGTGCTATACAAATAAATTTGCCTTGCCTTGCCTTAAGCACATTTTTTTGGGCCGGGTGGGTCTGGTTGAGATTTAAATCGAGCCGGGCGAGGCGGGTCACGAAAAAAGATGACCCGCACATCACTACAGACTTGTGATAGAACCAATATTATCAGAGAAGGTTGGTATACTTATTAGACAAAGGCAGGACATTGGGGACTCATTTTCACTCATTTTGTTTGTGCTCAGGGGAATTTGATTTAAAGTTTATTTATAAAATCAAGAATAACACCTTTAAATTGTTGTTTTTAATGAAATATTATGAGTACACTTTGCAGTTTAAAATATCTGTCGACTTATCCATTTATCTTTAGCCCTTCACAACTCCATTTTTCATTTCCCTGTAAGCTCCATGCCTGAATTAATGAACGCTCTAATAACAAACAACACGAGGCCAAAGCATTTCCAGGTCTCATCCCATTAAGCCTGGCCTCTCATCGCTGGGTCCGGGATCTACACATCTCCCCCGACACGGCGTCCTGCGTGTGAACAATGCAAAGGTGATCCGCTCTGTGCCTTAGACATTGACCGTTATGCCCCGGCCTACCTCCACTCCACCTCTCTGCATCTTTCTCCCGTTAGCTAATGAGCTCGTTAATAAAGCCGCAGTTTGCCAAGTGGTGTGGAACAGGGCCACGGAGTCCAGGGTCAACGCCGCGCATCCGTCATGGCGCCCGAGCACAAAACAAATGAGTTTATTTGTTTGTTGTCGGGCGATTATTTGATTTTGGAAGCATTCCTTCAAAGTGCTTCGCCGAGATAATCTCCCTGGCACAATCCTATTATATTTGGAGCCTCTGCCTGCACATGATAGATGATTATTATTAGCTCTGCCACTCATTTACTTAGCCGCGCCGCACAGCTCTTCCCTTATTGATTTGTTAGAGATGGTTCCAGCGCTGAAACAGAATGAGAAGATAGTGGAATGTAATACCGGGAAGGGTCAAGGGCTTTAGAATACTCCCGAGACGCAAAGCTCTTTGGACTGTCTGGGAGAAGGGCAGACGGGATGTTGATTTACGGCTAAACAAAACACGAAAACACATGAAATCAACACCAGGGTGATTCTGTTTATTACATTATTCTGAGATAAACGAAGATGGGCAAAACCTGCTATTATTGTTGTCTCATTTGATTTAATTTGGTTTGAATATACTGTAGTGTTGTGAGCAAACACAATCAAACTCAACAACAAAATGTCTTCAAAATCTTAACTAACTCCAAGCCCAAGACCTAAATGTACTAATTTTTGTAACTTAAGACATAAACTTTTTGTTACACTAACTTAAAAAGCTCATGTGTGGAAATTATTTTTGTCTTAATCACATAATTTTGCCAAACTACATGAAACTGTTTTCAGTGTGAAGACCAACGCCCTAGTTTCTTGCCGCTAACATTGCTGCCTGAGCTTGTTCTCTTTAAGGTCTTGCAAACGTGGCTGGATGTTTGCAGAGCCGATGTGTAACGTCAAAATGGTTGGCAGAACCAGCTAGTTCCGGCTAGCTCTCTTCCCATTGGCATCTAATTGCTGAAATTAAAAACTTTCCTTTGGTGTAGGCTTTTTCTGAACATGGTAGAAGATCTATGGATTGCTCTTATCAAACCTGTTAGCACACCGAGTCACACAAAAGACAAACATTGTCTTTTTATTCTGCCAACCAACGCGTCACTTGATCACCATGTGACGACAAGGTGAACATCCCTGTAGGAGTTGAGAACTCTGTACTGATGACATAAGTATATGATGTGTATGTAACATCTTACAAAATATCTTATGAAACAGTTATGTTTGACTAAGTAACTTTCCCTCTCTAAGACAAGGTTAATTTGTCTTAGGTGCGCCTGTTGCCTGTCAAATAAAGATTTTCTGGGAACTGCAACTTTTGGGTCTGGTGTCGATACTCTCCCAAGGAAGGAAACCAACAGAAAATAAGATCGCAAAAAAGGAGTAGAAACATGCACATGATACGCCAATAACATGTTGTGGAGTCCGATCTCACTAGAATGCGTACATTTACCACAACATTATGCGACATTTAAATTACGCATGATCAGCACGAGTTCACGACTGTTTTGCGTAATTATGGTACGAGTCACAGTCCTAGTTCAATTCTTTGGTGGTTGTTAGGACGTGTTCTTATTTATGAATATTTATGAAATCCTGATCCTAATATTAACCTGCCCCAAGCCCAGACCTAATCTTACCCATTTTAGTAACTTGAAGCCTAAACTTACCCATTTCACCTGAAGAAAACGTTCGCATGTGGCTTCAAACAAAACTCATGTTATTTTTACTCTGGAAATCTTGTGTCATTTTTATTCTTTTTCATATCTCGTGAGACTGTGTGGTGTCGTGATATATGCATTCCTCTGAGATTGTGTTGATTGGAAGGCTTTCTGTGTCAAACATAGCAGTTTCACTAGCAGCAGATGAGACTGAGCTACATGTGTTACATGTGCTTTTTTTTTCTTTTAGCAACTATTTGAAACATTTTTTTTATAAAACCCATGAATATCTCTCAGCTTTACAACCCTAAAGTGGCAGTTTGTAAAGAAAAATGGATAAACCAAGTTAAAAAATTACCAGAATTATATCTGAGTTTTGAAACAGAATCCCTGTCTGTTTCAGTCATTTTACACTGACAAATTGTAAAACAAATGGCCAGTGAAATACAATTATGTTTATGGCGTTTTACTGAAACGTGTATAACTTGTCATATACAATACCTTTTCCTTCTTTTCCCATCAGGTAGATTAATGCATTGAAAAATTAAATTACCAATAGTGCAGTGATAATATCTTATGAAAAAGGGAAGTAATGCATTACTTCCCATTCCACTTTGCTGATGTACACATGAAATTTGTGTAAAATAGCCAACAATATAAACACAGTAAAAGATCTTGGAGGCAAAGAATACACCGATATAATAAAGGTTAGGTATGAGTAAATGAGTTTCTTTTAGTGCTGACCAGTTGAGTGTGGGTCTGAATGTGAAGCTGGTCCTCGGGGGATAATAGCAGCTGCCTGGCAACACTGGTCGTGTCATAAATCAGCACAAGTGCACTCTGCTTCTGCTGTGACCGACGCGGCGCCTGGAGGGTCGTGTGCACAATGTCACCCGCACTACTCCAACAGGTTTCACCGCTTTGCAACTTTGTAAAAGATAAGAAGTGAAATGTACACCTGAAATGAACTGCAAAGAGAAAATTAGCTAAAGCGCTCAAGTCACATCTGACATGCAGGGAGAAAATGCAAAACATATAACATTTATTGATAATTTAAAAGTGACATCCGCTTTTGGCTTCTTTAAAAATGTAAGCAAGCAGAAATAGTTCATTTTAAAATTCCCGGTCTACATGTTTTGCTCACTTACCTAATGCATTCTGAACCTCCAATTAGTTCACCACAACGACTTTTAAGCTTTTCACAGCTGTTAGGAGCAAGACGTGCGGTGTGCTAACAGAATGTAGCCACAACGCTAAAACAACAGATGAATTTGGTGGATATTGTTGAACAAACAGGACATTTTTAGCATATTTCAAAGTGTCTCCAGGTGTTGAAGAATCACGTAGTCTATTGAAATTTGCGTGTTCAGAAGAAAAGAAAGTATTATTCCACCGTAAATGCGCATCACTGCGTCTGCGCCCGGAAAAAGCGAGCTGTCCTATCTGTGTTTATGTCCAAATCTAGGCGGTCTGCGTCTTCTCAGCGCGCTGGTCCTCGTCCTGCTCGTGTTTTTTTCAGACGAGTGCTGGTTCTTGTTCCTCGTTGTTTTCTCTGCACGCTGCAGTCCCTCTTCGTCCTCGCATGGGCTGAATGCGGCACCTCTAACTGTCTGAGTTTGGACCGTAACTACGTCTCAGTTCCACATTCACTCTCCCGGCAGCACTGACAAACTACATCGGCTTTTACATAAGCTGTATTTGGCAGTTTATGATAGTAGACCGAAATAAAGCAGTCCAGAATGGACTTATTATTTAGCTTTCCCCCACATAATTATCATAACATGTTGGTCTCTGATTTGCCCCGCCTCTACAGGAGATCTGTCCAATGTGAGCGTTGGGTCTCACACATGTAAGCTACGTCTGATTATGCTTTTAAAGTCGGTTGTACACAGAACTGTGAAAATGATGATACAATCCGAACAGAAATAACATTATAATAAGTCATATTATTATTTATAATACATTTTAGAAAGTTAGTAATTTAATTTTGACTGAAATATAGCCTACATTTACCCATGAATGATTAAACATACTGTATATTTTTAAGTATTTGAACAAAAAACACTGTTGAGTGAATTGAGATGCATCTTGATCAGGGGGCATATCGAACCGAATCGAGTCGTTAGCTGTAAGACATGTATCTTAAAAAATCATATCGCTGCAAGTGTATCGGGATGCACATCGTTGGTAAACAATGAATGCATCATTTGAATTGTCTTTACTTGGAAAATCCTTCATACAAGCTTTAAACTTTTACGATAATTATTCAATGTCAACATTTTTTATTTTGAATTCATGTTAAATAAAATAAATAAATAATGGTTGTATTATTAATTAATCCCAAAATGTAAAATAAATTCTAATCTGTTTTAGTATGATTGTGGGGGGTCATGATGCTACTGTTTCCCCGGCCGGTCCGTGGCGTGCATAGGTTTAGTAAAGGTCAGTGTAAGGCGTGGCGTTTGAACAAGCCCACAGTCAGATCAATGTGCGGGAGATGAAAACGGTGACATTTACTCTGCAGTGTGCCCCTGGGCAGGAAGCACCTCTGCTCAAAGTCACTCCGTCAGCAGCAGCAGCACCAGCAAATGGGTCACTTTTCATCACGGAAATAAACTTGGCGACACGAAGGCACTGATGAGGCCAGAACATAAATCTGACTTTTTCTTGTATGCAGACAGCCCGCAGCGCAGTGAAGAGGTGGTCCCCCCTGCACTCTCCTACTGCTGAGTCTTCTATCCACTTTAATTACTCATGACAACTGCCCAAAATGTCAGGCTGTCCTTCTGTGTGTCTCTGTCCCCTCAATATGGAAATGTCACCGCGCTCATCATCACAGGTGATTTCCACAATGACTGGGCTAACCGTGCATTACAATATTGAATGACTTTACGTTGAGGAAGGGATTTTGCTGCATTTACAAGGATAGAAGCCAGATATAATCATTCAGTTTCAGTGTATTTTTGTAGAATCCAGAAACTCAACAACACTCATCTCTCAGGGTTTCACAACATTTAGCGAACTTAAATGAAAATCAAATAATGAACAGTCATTGGTCAATACCAGCTGTTGATATCACACTTTATTGGAGTTTTACAGAATATGCCTTTTTTTGAACGCTGGTAGTTACAGATTAACAAAGACAGACGAGCTGACAGACGCCATTTTGACGATAAAAGTGGATTTCTGCAGCTAAACCGACTAGCAGTGAGTCAAGACTTACATTAAATAAACTGCAGATGTATTTTATTTCCAACCATGTTTTTATTAGATTTTTTTTTTTTTTTTACAAAACATAAGAGCAATACGCCCACTCAGACGCATTGTGCATGTTGTTTCTACAAAAAAAAACAGCATAAATGTAGAGTGCAGAGGCAAGTGAAAGTCCAATATTTCGTCTTCAATGTTCCTCAATTTAGTCCTCAGATAGGTCCGTGCCTTTATCGACTGTGATGAATGTTATTCATACGTGTTCAAATAAATTGTTCTTTCCTTTTAGAATATACTGTATGTTATCTGTTCCAATAATCAGAGTGAGTAGTGTGAGGAGAAAACGTTAGCAAATGCAGTCTTTGAATGATTTATGGTTTAATAAAAGCACAACCTAAAGTTAAAACAAGCGAACCAATGTTAAACCAAAATGATTTTCAGGTGTTTGTCACAATGACATGAGAGAATGAGCTTCTGTCATGTACAAAAGCTTCAATAGCAGATCTAGTCAGAGCACTTTTGTCTCAAGATCAGATTGTTTGAATGGTCAACATGAGTAAACGTTTTATGTACAACAGGGCTTTAAAGTATAATATACTGTATTTCACACAAACATTACCAGGGAAATGTTTTATTGAAAAAAGGTGGAAAATCAGATGTGCAGAAATAAAATGGTCGCTAATGTTTATCAAAGTGTTTTTTAAATGTAAGTTATAATTAATGCAAGAAAACCACAGAAGCAAAATATAGGCTTTTCCATTCGATTCAATAGTAGCATCACTGCGCAATAGTGACCGCAGCTAATTTAGTCACGTGGGTGCAGGAGTTCTATTAATAAAAGAGATTAGAACTATTACACAAAGTTAAGTCCATATTAGAAAAAAAATAGATTATCTGTCATATGGGCTTTAACTTTAAATAACAGCATTTTTTTTTTTTTTTTTAACTGGTTGAATCTTTGCATTTCATGAGCATCAAAGCAAATTCAAACCACATATGTCAACACCATTCATGAAAACTGTAGTAAAAAGTACATCTGTGGGTAATGTGTCTCGCTCTATTCACAGTGACAGGTTGAAAGCAGGAGAGGATGAACAGTTGTATACTGTAAGTGCATTAATGTGTTAGCGTAGGCGGACAGAAGAACCTCCGCACGTATCATGGAGACCAGTACACTTCTGTCCAATAGCTTCACCGTCTCCTCAGCTTAAGTATTCAGCGCAACGAGAGCCAGTACAAGCCCGGACTGTGTGTTAATGGATAGAATAGTGCTTGTTACGGTTAGTGTCATGTACAGCCTCGAGGTAAAGGTGGACAGACTGTCACATAACCGCAGTTCATTTTTACAGTGTCGATAAACAAAGATAAAGACAGATTAACACTTTCTAATTCTATACTTAAATAGTTAAAGACGTCAGGTTTAACTAAATTCTTTTAGTAGTAGAAAAACGAGTGCAAATCAGTAACACTTAATACACATTGATTATGCTTAGTAAATCCTTAATAATACCTTAAAAAAGACTTAATGCATCATGAACAAATGATTATTAATAGATGAAAAAGTTTATTAAGGCTTAGAAATGACTTAATTTCTCCGAACCATTTCCCCAACTCTAATCTAACCTTAGCTAATTATTTAAGTAGTTATAAGCATTAATGCATCATAACAAATGATTAGTTAATAGATGAAACATTTTCTTGAGGCTTAGTAACTACTTAATTGTTCTGAACCCTATTCCCTAACCTAAATCCTAACCTTAGCTAATATTTAAGTAGTTATTAAGCATTATGCATCATGAACAAATGATTAGTTAATAGATGAAACATTTTCTTGAGGCTTAGTAACTACTTAATTGTTCTGAACCCTATTCCCTAACCCTAAATCCTAGTCTTAGCTAATTATTTAAGTAGTTATTCAGCATTAATGCATCATGAACAAATGATTAGCTAATAGATGAAACATTTTCTTAAGGCTTAGTAACTACTTCATTGTTCTGAACCCTATTCCCTAACCCTATATCCTAACCATAGCTAATTATTTAAGTAGTTATTAAGCATTAATGCACTTTTTCAGTTATTAAATCACCTTTTTTCATGTATGATTAAGGTTTTAAATCATGTTTATTCATGCTTTAAGATGGCCACACATTACACGACTCTTTGATCATTTTCACCTGTTATTTTCAGTCATACTTAGTCCCGCTTAGTAAGATAGATAGTTAGATTAGTTGAGTTGGGATTTGTGTATTTGGGAGCAGACTAGACTTCAGTTACAGGTTTTTAAACATTCTTGAATTATAAGCCAGATTTTTTTACCCTTTATGACAGTAAAACCCATTAAGGAAAAATAATTACCTATGTAAGCTTTATATTGAAGACGTTAAGGTAATTTAAGCTCCAGCTGTGTGTATAACTTCAACATCTTCATCTTCAAGACCGCACAACTGATGCTCGAATGGGGTTAAACCATGACTGTTGGCGGTGCTTTTTTCCCTGTGATGTTTACAAATAATAAAAGCAAAAATGTATGCTCGCGGCGCTCTGCTGTGCTGTGTTTTCTCATATGGACCAGTCTATTTGTTCTGACTCAGACTAAGACATGTTTTAACCTCCCCTCTGCTTTTCTTCATGCTGCCGGACATCTTTCTGCTATTAGGTAAGCACCGTTCAACTTTATACACTCGCACGCCACGCTGTTTCTTCAGAAAAACACATATTCTGACACATCTTGTTTTTTATCTGTGAGTGGACTTCTTAAACTGCATGCAAGAAGTGAGAGAAAGAATCGTCTGTACACTAGAGGAGTGTTGGCCCAGTATTAAGGCTGATGTGTGTTTCCAGGAGTCCAGGGAAGTGTGGCCTGAGTAACATTTCTCTTAAGAGTTTATTTCTTGTCACTCATCATGTCTGATTTTTTGAATTGAATCCTCATATGGTTTCAACATCAAAATAAGAAAGTACCTGGCTTTTGTGCCCTGTGACTATGACTTCTAAAATGTCTGGAATAGCCAGCCGACTTTGTGCAAACGTTTTCATTTCATTACATCCACAATAAGTTAGTGTAACCAGCTCCTTATCGCTAATGAATTTCTGCTCTCCTGTGGCCTTTGCAAGTTGTGTTTAATCTTTGTTGTCGTTGTTACACGGTATTCATTTTGAAAATGCGTAAATCGGTGTAAGGTAGTGGCAAAAGTGTTAATTTCAATGCTCAAGTAAAAGTATAATTAAATACAACTCTGGAAAAGTAAAAGGTCCGCTGCAACTGCTTTATTTGAGTAACGCCCCAAACACACCTCACAAACATTTTGGGCAGGTGCAGGCTAGTTTCTCAGGTGTGCCCATTTCTGCCGGTCAGATTTTACAGACTGCCCGCTAAAGCCGTCCGTCAAACCAAACTACGTATTTTTTTCCAATAAAGGCTTATGCTGTGAACTGGTTAATACGCATGTATTTTGGCATTCAAAGGACTACAGCAGAACTCCAGCCCATCACACACTGATAAACCATCAGAGGGAAAACTGACACGGACAGACAGAGATTTTCCTACACAGTCTCCGAAGAAAACGTAGATATCCAACAAAATTACAAAAACATATAATAAGCATGTTTTCTCACTTTTTTATGCCAATATGCTACGTAAAGCCAAAACAACAACAACAACAAAATAACCACAAATTTTAGTTGAAGCCATGTTAAACCCAAACTTACCCATTTGGGTTTAATGGGTAAGTTTTGGTGTCAAGTTACTAAAATGGGTAAGTTTAGGGCTGGGGCTTGGGGTAGGTTTTAGATTGACCCGTTAAAAGGAGGGAAAACGCACTTATTGTACGTTTATGTCATTTCGTTGTATATCTACGTTTTCTCCGGAGACTGGGCAGGGTTTTTCACTAAGTCTAATTATTTTTCCGTTTTCAAAAACTCACCCATATGACCTAACCAGCTCATAGAGATGGTGAAGGCAAGCATATAAAACAACTTTTGCTTGTGTGAAACTGTTCTATGAGCTAACCTCTCACTGATGCTTTAAGAGTATTACTGCTTATTGCTATTTTGGCTCAAATAATCATTCAAAATAACTTATATTTGAGTAAACATAGTACAAATGTAAGAAGAAGAAAATACAGACTCGGTATTTGAGTAAGCTATGTAGTTACTTACCAGCTCTGCACTTGGAATCTATGAATCTCTACTGAACTCGTCATGTCTGCAGTGTGATTGAACTTTGAGTTAACTATAGTGGCCAAATGTGCCACTGTTTGTTACCTCGTACTGTTTTTGACACATTTAAAAATCACAAAAGATGTCACACTCCTTTAGTTTAAGCACTAAATAAATGCATGCTTGAATGGCCTTAGCGTTGACCCCTGTGGAACACCCAATACAACACCATACAGAATAGAGGTTGTTTTTTTTCCTCCAGACACCAGTGGTTTGTGATGGAGCAGTGCTATCATTTCCACATAATGTCGGGGTCAAAAGGCGTTATAAGACCCTGAGTCCCATTGCAGCGTTCGCACAGAAGATGGAACAACAGGATATAGGCAAGGGAAGCCTGACAATCCTGGCCCGAGGCGTGATTAATGGCTGTTCCGATTGGCTGCGACAAGGCCAGGTGATGCGGGTGGGAGGGGCACTGCTGGTTGGGAGGGGTGGAAAGTGTTCTCGGAGGACACTTTTTAAACAGCTGGTCTATTTCCTCCTGGGAGCGCCGGTGAATGTGTGTCAGCAGTGAGCAATATAGTGCTGAGCTGCTCCAGAGCTGGATGTCTCTCTCGCTTTGGTGACGGCACTTTTTTTCCTCCAGCTGCTGTCACTGGCGGCTTCCACACTCAACGTACGCTGAGGCTTCATTCTGCTAAGGTTACACTCATCCAGCTTAGGCTACAGAGTCACCGCTAAAGCACTAATCTTGTAATAAAGCTGTGCGGGGATACAGTGTGTTGCAAGGAAAGGTTAGCCCCATTATGAGTGCTTTGTTTTGCATATTGATTCGTAAAGATGTTATTATGGCTGGAACAGTGGCCGTTTTGACTTCTACTTCAGTGAAAATAAAAGGAGATTTTTGGGAAGCTACAGCTCAGACAAGCTTGTATCAGAGCTGGTTTTAAGCACATATTTGGTGACGGTAGCAGGAGTCATACTTCTCCTTGTGCACTCATTTGTGCTGTCCCAGGGCCATTAGACGTCTCCACACACCTTTACCTGCCTCACTGCTTTTATTCCCTTCTGTTCCTCACTCGCCTACATTGAGACATGTGGATTTTCTTCCCTGTGCATGGTTCTTCGCTATTCAAATGCAAATCACATGGACCAATTATGGCTCAGCGTGCGGCTATGTCTGTGTTTGCAAGAGCGCATTCAAAGGCACATTGTGTCGTGGGAGATTTGGGTTAGCCAGCATAGCATTCCCTCTGGAGCTGCCAGCGGCAGATAAATTAGGACCTCAGGCTCACAAAAGCAAAATAAATCATAATATTGCAGCAGCACTGACCCATATTTGTTAATGTGACTGCTCATTGCTTGCTATTGTAAAGAGGCATGTATGAAGAACAGGCTTTAGTTTGTGGCTGATCGCTCCGACAGGCAGCCTGCTTCTTTCACTGCTTCTTTGTGTATCAACAATTACACCATTCACATGAATCTATTAGAGTGTAAACAGTCTTTAGCCACATCTCCTTTAAGGGCAGTGCATGGTACGCAAATTATTTCCATGTGCTGTAGTAATAGCTGTAGTAATAGAGTATCTAAAATCATATTTTTGCGTCCTTATGTTTTAGAGCTCTCAAACTTGTACACCAACCGTCTACTTTCCACAGTCAGATGTTCTGTTCCGACCTGTCTCTTCTTAACACAAGTTTTGTATGGCCCTATTATATTAAAGTCACAGCAGTATTTTATAACCTTGCAGTCTGGATTTACTGTTGAGCAGCAGAATGCTGTGTCATACCAGAGCCATATTCTGGATGGTGATTTATGGCTACAAGGGCTTCCCCTTTGTCCCCCGACATGATGGATGGCTGGGATGTCACACCATGTCCAGGCTCTGTGCCTCTCTCTGCCAAAGGGCCATGTTGCTGCCTGCTATTTTTCACTATCTACTTAGTGTGCCCTGTGAGAAACCTGTGCACCATATGTGCACCACTGTGGGACAGGACTAAAACCATTAACCTGCTGTTCGGACATGCTACTCAGCCTGGTGCTCTCAGACACATATCAGCCCAGGAAGAGATAATGTATCCCAGTATGTGTGCACTGTCACCGTCATGCCAGGTTTTTACTGTGTGGTACAAGTCCACTACATCTCTTCATGTTTGTAAGCTTCTGTATCAGTAGCAGTGTAATGCACAGTTGTCGTTAAAAAGAGTCGATTCATAATGTAATTGGAAATGCTAAATCAGGATGGACATTTGACATTAAAAAAAAAAGTACTTCATCACAAATTGATTGTATTGACAAAAAAAAATGCTATATATCTTGTTATAGTAATGAATAAAAAAAATTAATTCTATGTCCAAACATACATTTAAGTGATGGTAATTTGTTTGGGTCCACAAGTTAGACTAGCCACAGCAGTTTTGCAATCCAGATTTATTCACAACTAAAAAAGAAAGAAAGAAAACAAAGAAAAGAATAGGAAAAAACATAAAAATAGCAATGCATAAGAATCTCTTCATGAAGTCTCCCAGTGCGCACTGCTCTTGATTTCCATTTTCATAAACCTTCTCATTAGCGGCAGCCATATTGGACGGATGCACGGATCTGCCTTAACTGCTTGAATTTACGCTCGTTGAAGCTGTAAAAACGGCCTATTATATGTAGAAAATATGTGCCGTGAATAGTAACAGGCTAGTCAGTCACGCACGCCACACAGACCGCTTCGACCTTTGACCCCCGCTGCCTATAACGCTGTCTCCTCTAAGTGATTTGTCAGTGTATAGGGAACAGGCACGGGCCACTATTAGCTGCTGTGAGAAACTGCTCAGAAGAATATAAAGAGAGCGCACCAGTGAAAATGAATACTGCTGGGACAATAGATCAACAATAGCAACATCATAAATCCTACTCCAAACGCTGGAACTGCTGCCTGCGTGTTTACCGATTCTATTTCCTGCGACTGTTGAGGAAGATTTATAAGCCTGCTTAAGGTTTATTGGAACATGTTTTAAATGCATGCGTGTAGCTCAGATGCCTCTCACCGCGCTGCCATGGAAACAGGCGCAGGAGCCGGGTAAACACTCTTAGGTGCATACATGAGGCGCCCAGGACAATCAGCACGTTCTTTACAATCACCGCCACTCAGCTCCACATGCTGCCGTCTCTAGTTCGGAACATTACATGCCTTTTATATACTGTTCCTTTTGTGTTGCTTGTATGTGGAAGGGAAAAAAATCGAATACAGGGGAGTGAAGTTTGTACGGTGGCCCTGAAGGGCAAAACACAAACACAAATTCAACAACACAAACACAAATTCAACAACACAAACACAAATTCAACAACACAAACGCAAATTCAAAAACACAAACGCAAAAGTGAAAACACAAACGCAAAAGCGAAAACACAAACGCAAAAGCGAAAACACAAACGCAAAAGCGAAAACACAAACGCAAAGCGAAAACACAAACGCAAAAGCGAAAACACAAACGCAAAAGTGAAAACACAAACGCAAAAGTGAAAACACAAACGCAAAAGTGAAAACACAAACGCAAAAGTGAAAACACAAACGCAAAAGTGAAAACACAAACGTAATTTTGGATATCAAAGATTGGACAGCTGAAGGTATAGACCAGGGGTGTCAAACTCAGGTGCAGTCGTTCTGAACTAAAAATCCCCAAAACACAGACAGTCTTTCTTGATCCATGCTCCTGTCTGTCACAGAACAAAGTACTGAACACCAGTGTGGTGTCCTGAGCAGAGCTGTGCGGCTGTGAGGCTTCGATAGAGACGATACTTTCAATGCAGCAACAGTCTTCGCGCCTGTGCTAATGCACTAGTTTGACTCGACCAATCAGAACAGTGTTTACTGTTTTGGGGCCTATCAGAGCGGCGTTTACTGGGTGATGGTTGAACTCATAGGTATAATAAATTTTTTATGATTATTCACAAATTGCAACTCCAAAATAATAAAAACTTACATAAATTATAACTAAAGTTAATAAAATTGATGACAAAAAATCATATATGTACTGAAATAATAGAAAGCTTAATATCTATTCACAAACTCCAAATAATGATTCCAATGGAAAATTTAAATATTAATGACCCACTTTTTGAACGTCTAATACGGCCTCCTTTGGACGTCAATATAGAGTAGAATATTTGGACCATATCTATGTGTTATTTTTTACGTCAAGGGGACGTCTAAATCAGGTGAAGGGACATTGCATTGTAGCTATAAATTTTCCATAGGAATCATTGGTCATTTAAATATTAATGACCCACTTTTTGAACGTCTAACTATGATCTCCTTTGGACGTCAATATAGAATACAATATTCGGAGATACAAATACAAACAACACAAATAATAATGATTCCTATGGAAAATTTATATATGTGTTTTCAAATTTGCGTTTTCGCTTTTGCGTTTGTGTTTTCACTTTTGCGTTTGTGTTTTTGAATTTGCGTTTGTGTTTTCACTTTTGCGTTTGTGTTTTCGCTTTTGCGTTTGTGTTTTCGCTTTTGCGTTTGTGTTTTCGCTTTTGCGTTTGTGTTTCACTTTTGCGTTTGTGTTTTTGAATTTGCGTTTGTGTTTTCGCTTTTGCGTTTGTGTTGTTGAATTTGCGTTTGTGTTTTGCCCTTCAGGGCCACCGTAAGTTTGGCTTTGTTGAAGCGAATAATAAAAGAACCTGCAAAGTTGAGTTGTCAGGTAGAGCTGGACAATTAAATAAGGTTTAATGGTTATTATTTTCTAATGCTTCCTGGTGTTGTTTTTTTCTAAATCAACAATCATGTCCTCTCCACTGCAAAAAGTGAATTTCAAACCCTCATTCCAAGCATTTTGTCAAATCTAATCTCTATTTATTGCAGAAATCTAGAAATTGTTCTTGTTTCATTTCTTCATGGTTTGAGCCAAATTAGTTGCCAATGGGTGAAAACGGGGTTTGAATTCCATATTTTGGCTTTTTAGCCCAAATAAAACAACCAAAGTGAAACATTATTACTTAAGCAATAACATCTGATCCAGTTAAAACAACTCAAATCCTGATTACAATTCTGATCCATGTCAGCAAATCTAGATACATAGTTTTTGCAGTTTAGATAACTGCTGCTGGATAAACTGAAACAGAATTGAAATTGAATTAAACAATGAGGAGCCATACATTATACAGATCTAATGCATGACACAGACTCAAGAACAACACAATATTTACTTTGCGGAGTGTAATAGATCTATATAATGAACGACTCGCACAAGAGTTGTTTCATCCACTGACACCAGAGGTGGGGAACTATTTTTCTTTAACCTCGATCATTGGTGTGAAAAGTTCTAAATTTTACAAGACTGTTACATGGTTTAAGAATTTTTAGTCTAAATTTGAGTCATTTGTGTGCATACTGTAGAACATTCCCCTGGTTTAAAACTTTTGACTGATTGTTGGAGAATCTGGCTTAAATAGGAAAACCTCAAGATTTGAAGACCACAATTCATTCAAATCGTCAATTTTGTGTCTGTGCTTTTTGAATGGGAAGCTCCACAGCTAATCCTTTGTCAGTAAAAACATGTGGTTTAAACAGAAGCCAGAGTTTGGAAGAAGAAATCTAATTGTTTTCTGTGGGAAATGGCACAGATTAGAAATCTGTTTAGCTTCTGTTCCAGAAACATTACCAAATGTCGTTTTTATTTAGTTTTTAAAATGCCCAATAAAATTAAATAAAAAATTGAGCTCAGTCAATATGAGGAAACTTTTCTTTTATTATTATTATTATTTAATGACTCAGCTACAGAAATAAATGGTTAACAAAAAGTATTTTACACAAATGTAGTTATGAGATGCCAACAATTTGTCCTGGCATGCATTTTTCATAAACTGAACTCACTGTATAAGATTTTTCTATCTACAGATCTATTTTATTTAAATCAGATAAACCTGTAGTGAACACTTTTGTGGAGATAATCCACCCCACCTCACTGGTTTGGCTTCTCAAAATTCTGATTAGATGGTATAAAAACACAAGATTAACAAAAGCAGATTAAAAAGTTGCTTTTCTTGATTATGACATTGATGTTACAAGCGCTACATGTCACAGAAATGTGTGTTTATGCCGCGCAATAAACGCATTTTCAAGGCGGATGTAAAGATGTGTTATTTTTTAAAAATATTAAACTCCGAGGCACAGACCTAAGCATTACTTTAAACTCAATTTAGCTATAAATCCCAAAGAAAAAACCTCATGTGTCCTTGACTAATATGCATACTGTATCTGCAGAGGCTAAGTGACAGAAGCTATAGCAGCAACACTAGCCAGCACTACAAGAGTTTATCACTGAGCGGAAGCAAAAGTGATGCTGCTAATTCACTTCGACCCAACAGTCTATACATGTTACCTTCAGGTGAGTGAAAAAATGACAAGAAAACAATGTCTCAAGCTTCAGGAGCCAGACGTCCATCATACCGGTTCAGACCTGATCGAAACAGCTAGCTCTTGTAACGTTGTAGTTGTTTTAATCAAAGAAGTTTCCCCAACCAACTAGACGGACAGTGTCTCTTTTTGCAGTAGAGCGGAAGTACCGTTGACCAATATCCCTCTGTACGACACCAAGAAGATGGACAGGCAGAAGCGTTGTCACGAGCATGGTATGGACACACAATCCATGACATGTTGGTCCTGCCTAAAATACACAAACTCCTTGGGCTTCTTCCTTCTAAGTGTCCATCGCACTTTCTCGTGATGGATTATCTTGAAATGAGCGGTCCAAAACTCTCATCAGTCCCCAGTCAATGCAGCTGGCTCCATCCAAATGGGTTGACTTTGCAGCAAATCGTAGGTCATAAGAGCAACTGTCCTGCCATCACTGCAGTTTGAATCCAACCTGGAACAGTCAGATATATCAACAATCAAAAATAACAACGTGTCTAAATTGCTCAGTTTTAGCACACAATGACATTTGACTGAGTTTGCATATTTTTTTTAATTACATAAAGTATTCACTAACACTTCAGAGAAATTAGCAATGTCTCCAAGTTTCGTGCAAGTTTTGTATTTACTATGTTTGTGTCCATTATTTGTAAAAAAGACTATCAACATTTCTGCTCCTAATTTTTTTTTTTCCTCTTTCTATTCATTCATTTGTTTTCTACCGCTTGTTACTGTTAGAAGTTGCAGGTGATTGGTGCCTATCTCCATTGCTTTGAGCCTTAGGCGGGGAAACAACCAACTTGTTGTAGGGCTAACATATTGAGACAATCACTGACTCTATCACTAAAGCCTTCTGCACACTATAGACATTTTGGCCTGATTTTAAGCCTCATGTGCCCCTCTACGAGTTCAGGGAGGCAAGCCAGAATATCTGCAAAATCATTTTTTGTCGTTTTTCTGGTTTCCTAAAATGAGCAATCATCTACTGTCCAAATATCTCTTGACAAGTGACCACTTTCGAGCGGAAGAGTCTTTTCCTAGCTGCAGTTCTACTGTCAGTTCCTCCATGTTATAAACTTTGTGGACGTGTTTTTTCCCCCACTGTTTCAGTGTTGGATGTAAGATATTTTTCCATTGAACAGTTATCATTTTTTCTAGCAACTAACAGCAAAACCTTTAAAATAAACAATTTATCTCCAGTCAATACAATGTATTACATGTGTAAACAACCCAATATATTGGCAGTTCTAAACCTAATACTTTAAATATCGGTTCTTAATATCCATTCAATATGTCTGTATTCTTCGGCAGTCCCAAAGATATGAGTGTGGTCTCCAATTTTGACACAACCTCTCCAACACAGTGGGGGCAGTGAAGGACAAAAAGCCAGACAACACCCTGACGAGTGTTAGAGGCCATCATCCCAGTCACTGTTTCTACTATTAATATTGGCTTCTAGTTCCCATTTGTCTAGTATGTATTTTTCTGAAGAATTTTACCAAACGTTTCTTTTCAATTATACTAATAAAATATTTTTCTGTCTCAGTAATTGGACCCTTCAGGAGATCGTGCATTCAATCCATGATCTCCTTCTTAGGAAGACACAGCTCTAACCACTCTTCTACTGTGCACCTTATTTTATTTGAGCATTATTCTTTGGACTTTGCAATAGACATCACTTGCGTTTTCGAAATAGTTCTAACTCCAGATCCAAAAGTCCCAGTGTTCTCTGTTCTTACACAATGTTTGAACACTTTTCCTGATTTGTAAACTCCGAGGAATACTGCCACGCTTTAATGGTCTCGGTCCCTGGACATGACTGGCTCCCCTCGCTTGACGTCCCAGGGTGGACCAAAGTTAAACGAATTCAGGACTTTTAGCGAGCGCCTCTAGCTTGTGTGCTGAAGATAGAAATAGGGAAAGTTTTTGATTCAAATCCCCAATCCCCACCCATGCATTTCCCAGGAACACCTCAGCCTTTTTTAACTTTGAGAGGGCCCTCAGCTGCGCTCTCCGTCGCGGCGGCTCACCTTGATCATAGCTGTTACGCCGTGCCCGAGAGTCGTTCAACATTTCTGCTCCAAAGTACGTGTCATCTCCAAGACCATATTACAAAAAGGATCACTCTAAAAAAAACGTCTGGAGATAAGGCACTTGAGCTCAGCATGCATAGTAAAGAGGCTGTCTGTGATCCTTTGCTTATGTTGTTTTAAGCAAATGGTAAGAAGAAAAAAGAAAAATCGGAACTTATATATTTTTTTTTCAACACTAGCTATATTTGGTCTCATTTCAAACATCAAATATAATCTATATCAGGGGTGTCAAGCTCATGCGCGAGGATGATTCCATGTTGCCCCCGGGATGATATTTGATTTTTATTAATTTGAACTTCAGGTCTCACAATACACTGCAGCCTGCCATGGACAAAAGAAGCCATCTAGGCCTAATTAATATAAAGGCTTATACTAAATGTATAGGGTAACTTGATACAATATAAATCTGGATGTACTGTAAAGGTGTTATTAGCTTACAATAGACCAATGACCATATTTGATTATTACACAGAAGGATTAAAACTGAGGCCCCCAACCACTTTTGACGCCGATCGATTGGCCCCAGCTCAATCTGAGTTGATACCCCTGACCTAAATCAACAAAACACAGTTTCAAAAAAAAAAAAAAAAAAAAAAAAAAAAAAAAAAAAAAAAAAAAAAAAAAAAAAAAAAAAAAAGCTGTAACAGTCAACAAAATGTCAAAAAGTATGATAAGCACATTTTCAAGTCTTTTTTACTGAGGGTTTCAGCCATCTCCCATCCAATCCAAGTACTGCCCAGCCTATGAGGATCTAGCTACAGATGACACAGAGCACCATGATGAGTGAAGCTCCACTTCCAGTGCTAGATAAACGCTATAGTCAGGACCAGAGGGACAATAATTAAGTTTAGGAGAACAATATGTTTAGAAAAAGGGTTAGGGTGATGGGTAAGGTTAGGAAAAAGGTTTGGGTAAAGGTTAAGATAAAAATTACAACAGTTTAGGCCTGTTTAGCAACAGTTATAGACTCATACCATGACAACCACCTCGCTTCTGACAAACACGTCAATTCAGACAAAATAAAAGGTATGTAATTAATAAAACAAATAAAAACATAGGCATGCATTTATGAAGTCGCTTTTTAATCAATCCGCCATTATTATTAAATATTACTAAACATAATTTGGGTGAAAATGCCCCCGAAGTACAAATAATAATTAAACAATTCAACTTTCCTTCAACAGAGTTCGTCCACACACAGAGGTTTCAAATTTTGCGTCGTCTCTGGTGTCTTTATCATACTTTCCACAAGTGCCGCTCAAAAAAAAAAAAAAAGTGGAGCTATGTACTTTCGATGATGCTCCACTCAATATGGCGCTCCTCATCGGCTGCAGCCAGACTCTTCTCGCCCAGCCTGCTTAACTACTGAGATGTGACAGAATCAAGCTTTGACAAACTGGTATGACCACTTTATTTAACACTGAATTCTGCAAAACTGTGAGGTATTCACTCACGTAGACAGAGGACTTATTTGTTATGAAATGGGCTTGAATCGCTGCTTAGAACAAACTGAATAGGGCAGGCAATTTAGATTTTGTTCCAAAGACAAAGCACCAAAAATCACACATGAAGTGTTTTCATAGAAATACTCCACTTTGAAAAGACTTGCTTTTTAAGTGCGTTCTATTTGCTTTTAATCATTCATAATACAAAAAATAATGTCACATATTGAATATAGTTGTTATTTCTTAAGGTTTCAGTTATTATGTATTGAGACTGTTAAGCTTATGTTGTAGAAAAAGTGTTTTGGTTACTTTCATCCATCAATAAATGTATTTTAAATGGTTTTACTGTTAACACACCCACTATGTTTGTGTTTGTAATAATTTGAGTGTTGCAAGAACAGTTTTAACTTAATAGTAGAATTCACAGTACGCAATTAATTGAGATCAAATCAAAATCACAATTTCAATGGCTGAAATGAGCAAATAACAAAGACTGCAATTTTTCAAGTCCATACTATGATTATTCCAGCAGATTAAAACTGTTTTATTATCATATTTAATTATGTAAATGATCCTAAATACAATTCAAATGTGAACTCT
This sequence comes from Mugilogobius chulae, assembly GCA_038363315.1. NCBI lineage: Eukaryota > Metazoa > Chordata > Actinopteri > Gobiiformes > Gobiidae > Mugilogobius > Mugilogobius chulae. The sequence continues at coordinate 10,360,411 of CM076402.1, read as the reverse complement.
GAACTCTCTGTGAACTGATTTCTGTTACTAAACCATAAACTGCCAATCGAATCACAATGAGAACACTGGTCAGAAATATCACAATAAGATAGATTTAATTGTGCAGATGAACTATGCAACACTGTAAACTATCCTTTAGCGGATTAGCACTGCAGCAGGTTTCAAAGGGTTAAGAATACATCTTAAGAATCGCACTCCAAAAAACAAGAGGAAAGCTTAAAAAACAAGAGGCTACAAGACAAAAAGAAAGAAAGCTATTTAGCTGCCAGCTCCCAGAGCCAAACTCACCGTGCGACAGAATGTGTCAGCTCTGCCTCTGCAAACTAAAGATACCGCCTTTGTTTTGTTACAATATCCTCTTTGTGTCATTTCTCGCACCAGTCTATCATCTCAATTTGTCAGTGAGCGTTTGAATAACATCTAAACACACACACACAAGAATCTAAAGCCAGTCGTATCCAGGTGTCTGCGGAGAGGTGCAAACGTGTTGGAGAATAGAGCATGTGAGGCAGAATACAAAGAAATGTAGGCTGCATGATACCAGATCCAGACTGACTCAAACCTCTGGTAATCTACAAAGGACAGAGAGTTCAGATATGGTGCTGTTTTTAAAAAGTCTCGGATGACTTGCAGTTTGCACCAACAGTGTTAAATTGGTTTGAGAGTCTGAAACGCCCAATCACATTGTAGCAGGGCGGGCTAACACTGGCTGTTAGTGCCCTGACGTCGCCGCTGAGTCTAATTTAAGCTAAACAGAGATGGCTGCTTCCGTGGATGTAGATGTTGTTTGCTGCTTTTGATGCGGTTTTAGCAGAAATATGGAGTAATTTGTTTTTGAAAGAAGAGCATGTGTGACACTTGTTCTCTTCCCCCGCGGACATTGGATACATTATTACAAGTTGTTGCTGTGATTGGCTAAGCACAAATAAGATAGGCCACTCACCCAATAAGCTCAAAGCATTTCACTAAACGCCCCACCTTTTCCCGAACGCCTTCAGCTAGTAAAGTTCCAGATGGATATAGTGAGAACTCAGATAGGAGGTCAACACATATCCATCTGCTTTGGAGTTGAAAAACTACTAGGTCAGATAGTGCAGAACTGCAGACGATTCCCAAAAAGCAGGAAGTACAGTCATCCAATCGGTGAACAGGACCATGTGGTGTCTTGACCAGATCCAGTCTGAGTTGACATAGCAGACAGTATTCTCTTTGACCTCGTGTCAAAGATGAACATAGAATATGATATTGTACCTATTAATTTGTAAGTTTGTCTCACAGAAACGGCAGTGATCACTGACACATGTTTATGCTCGACTTCCTGGCTGACAAAATGACCAAAAAACAGTAAAAGTTCCTGCTCACTGTGAAGTGAACTGACCCCAATGTTTAGCTTAGTTCTGAAATAATGTTTTAGACCAAGTGTCAGCCTAGTGGTACTCAAATAAACAATGTTTTCTTAGATGTTACTTAATTTCAACAATTTGAGAACTACTGCACTAAATCACTGTTTTTCGAGATTTTATTTTTGAATGACTCTTCTCAAACACTGAAAAAGTGGGTCAAAGTCAAAGACTTTGATCCACTTTCTCAATGTTTGAACACTTTCTGCTTTTGCAACAGTATCACAATAGAGTGTCAGACCTATTCCTTTGTATTAAGTTCTTATTAATATTAGTTTTTTATTGACCTTTATTTAACAGGGAAGTCCCACTGAGATTCAGAATCTCTTTTGCAGGGAGCCTGGGGGAAGAGTCAGGGAGGCATTAATGGACATGTTTTTAGTTTTAGTTTTAGTTAGTCCTATCGAGAACGACATTGAGTTCAAAAGTACTCCGAATAAGTGTGCATGTTGTCAGTTTAAGAATATTTTAATTTGTAACTGATGGACACAGCGATGTGCCATAGTGGCCACTGAATCCAACTTTTCCCATTTCTTCTGACAGATTATCTGTCTTCTAAGTACACCTAATTCAAGTTGAGCCACAACTGACTCAAGACATGTTGATATTTGAAACAGAATGATATGAAAATTTGTATTGAATCGCTTGATGGTGTTTCAGTTTAATTCTGATGTTAGGTTTGATTCTCATAGATCTGTTTTGTAATATTAGTGCGGTTAGGAAAGGTTTGATTCCACTGTCATTTCTCAGTCAGAGGAAATAAAACAGCAGCTTATTGTCAGTATTTTGTTAATGAGGTGACTCAAAAATATGAACTTTTTTGACATTGTTTTAATAAACTCTTGTCTTCATTTCCTAAAAACTACATTAAAGCAGTAATAAAGTGGTATTTAATTGGAAAATTTACAGGAAAAAAATGGGTTCTTCTAAGGTTTAACAAAATCAAAAACATATATAATAACCTAACCCTAACCCTAACCCTACAGATGCTCTTCTACATTAAAATTAATGGCTCTGTTTCCGATATGAAAGTGTTCAAATTGTTTTTTCTCTCATTTTCATCCTAATTAGAACCTTTATGTTGTTTATTTCCCTTTAATTTCTTGCATTTTGTTGTTTTGGGATAGTTCTGCATAGATTTTATAAAGTAAAGTAATACCAAATTATGCCAAATCCAACGCCTGCCTGCACACACAGATAATTTCCTTTTACAATAATCTTGCTGACATACATAAACACACACAAGCCAGTACGGGTCAAGGCAACTATTATTAAATTCACGCAACTATCACAAAATACACAGCATCTTAACAACACCGCACTTACAATTAGCTTGCTACAGGGAAAAAAGTATTGCCACATTACAATATTATCCCATTTCCCAGACTGTGACAGAGAATGAATACAGCAGGAAGACACTTTTGAGATGATAAAGCGTCCTGTGTAAGCATCGGACTCACACATGCCTCGGTTTGGCGGTTGTGCGCGGTGGAATTGCCCGTTTAGCTTTTGTGTTGTGTCTCTTTTCTTTTCCCGTCTTGCGCAGGACACGGGCGACAGACGGGGGTCATGTACCAAACGGTCTCCCTTTCCGTTCGCCCATTAAAGCGTTTTAGAGATCCCGTCTATATCGAACCAAAAGACATGTCTTGGGTTGTTACGGTAAATGCTGGCTCTTGCAATATTCATAGCTCCGAGTGAGGACTGAATGAAGAATGCGCTGACTGTAAATAGAAACTGGGAACGATGGAGAGGCCGCTGGGAGAATGTTTGGATGGTATAGGTTCACTCTGTTCCGCTCATAAAGCCTGGGTTTGTATGGTTATGTTACTCACACAAGTGTCAAGGCAAATAAGTCGTGATGAACTTTACGATTACGATGACCGATTTTGTGAATCTTTGTATTTAGTACAAAATACAGTATGTGTCTGATCTAAAAGTTTAAGACTGTGCCCTTTCTTTTATAAATTTTTGTGCATTGTATCAGATGTAACGGTGTGTGACAGTTAAATAGATGGAGATAGCCTTGACTCAACTATAGCTTTCCGAGAAACAAGCACAAGAAGCAGCAAGGTCAACCTTAGGTCAGTGCCGGTTTAAAGAAATGATTGGATTCAAAAACAATAAATGGAAATAGTGGAGTTCTCATTAGATTTTCTTCAATTTGTCCCATAAACTGTATTTGAACTGATTATGACAACATGGGATAATGAATTATTGTGTGGGATAGAGGCTTCTTAACTAAAGTGATGATCTTGAGGAGCTGATAGTGAGTGGACTGGCCTCCATCCATTAGTAGGGTTCACCCACTCAACACAGCGAGTGTAGGTTGACCTGCTCACCACAGTACACCCATGGCAGCACAGTGGCTAAGCGGAAAGCGTTAATAATAAAGCACATTTCATATGATAAACAGGTCCATAAATAGGTCAAATTTTGCTACTACTAATGTTGCAGGTTCGACTCCCACTTAGCCCAGGCGTTTCTTTGTGGAGTTTGCATGTTCCTCCCCATGTCTGAGTGGCTTCCTCCGGGCCCCATCGCCAATAACATGCAGGTCAGGGACGCTGGTGGTGGTTGGAGGTTTAGGCGCCAGGTGTTTAGGCGAATCGCCTCTGTTGAGCTGAACCAGGGCTGCATGCTATGACTGAGTGGGGAGGGGGTCTCACTGCGAAAAACGTTATACAAATAAAGCTACCTGCAGGTTCACCTGCTTATCACATCAGTGTAGGTTTACTCGCTCACCACAGCGGAGTGTAAGTTTGCTCGGTCAAAGTGTAGGTTTTGCCTGCTCACCATAGCAGACTACATGTGTACTCGCTATAGGTTTATCCAGTTACCACAGTAGACGGTATACTCGTTCACCACAGCAGAGTGTAGGTTTTTTTTGGTCAGAGTGTATAGGTTTACCTGGTCAGAGTGTAGGTTTACCCGATCAGAGTGTAGGTTTACCCGGTCAGAGTGTAGGTTTACCCGGTCAGAGTGTAGGTTTATCCGTTAACCACAGCAGACTGTAGGTTTACCTGGTCAGACTGTAGGTTTACCTGCTCACCACAGCAGAATGTAGGTTTACCTGGTGAGAGTGTATAGGTTTACCTGGTCAGAGTGTATAGGTTACCTGTCAGAGTGTATAGGTTTACCCTGGTCACCACAGCAGACTGTAGGTTTACTTGGTCAGAGTGTAGGTTTATCCGTTAACCACAGCAGACTGTAGGTTTACCTGGTCAGAATGTATAGGTTTACCTGCTCACCACAGCAGACTGTAGGTTTACTTGGTCAGACTGTAGGTTTACCTGGTCAGAGTGTATAGGTTTACCTGCTCACCACAGCAGACTGTAGGTTTACTTGGTCAGACTGTAGGTTTACCTGGTCAGAGTGTATATGTTTACCTGCTCACCACAGCAGAATGTGGGAAAGGAGGTTGTGCTAAATGGCTGCAGCTGCTCTCTTCCACAGCTTTGATAGTGCTGTTTCTTTGATGCAGCGCCCGCAGGCTGCACTGGGCTAAGCCTTCAAGACTGTGAAAAAGCTCCAGCTCCACTTTGAGCTGAGACATTGGGCTGGAACAGCGCGATCCCTGTCTCCAGGGCAAACACGAGAACATGAAGCTGCCAAACGCTCTGCCAAAATAACATCTATTAAGTACAGAGGTTCTCCTGGTGTAAATAAACAGTGTCTGAGGATTCCACCGGAGTCAGCCTGTGGTAAGTCTGACAAACACACGTCTTTATCACTGCAGTCTGATGGAAAGGTCAGGACTCAGACAATCACCTTAGACCAACCAATTCAACCATTAAAAGTGGCATTTCACACACATTCACACCTGGACAAGAGGCTCTACTCATGACCCAGGCTTTCAGTCCGGCTGCTCTTTTATTTGTGTAATTTAATCAAAAAATGTGGCGTTTGTCCAAAAGGGCTCTTCAAATCAGAGTTTCAAGAGTGTCGAAGGCAGCACAATGGAGCTAGAAAAACTGAAAAAAACATAAATAAAGTCCAACAGAACCCAGCATTGGTTTTGCTTTAAGCCTTTATCCAACCTGTGGGTGTTAAATACAGTATTCCTGACACAGTTTTAGGAAAAGTCCTTGACAATGATCTCCAGATAACTCCCGTGACACAGCACTGCTCCGATTTCGGCAGCGGGTCAATTATGCATATTAAGTCTGTTGGTTTTGCCAAGCCATTACGTGCCAGCATTTGTCTTTTACAAGGCTCTCCGTATAGATTTTATTGATTGTGAGTGGTCTTAACAGAACACTTTAAGACCCACATAAACATTTACTGTAACAATGTTCGCATTTGGACGGAGTAGCCTTCATAATGCACTGCTGTAAATCTAAATTAGTCCGAGTGTGCTGCAGATGTGTGCTCGTGCAGCTCCATCATGTTTGTGCGGGAAGCTGACCAGCCTCTCAGCGCCGTCTTCTTCTTCTTCTTCCTGATTACTTCCAATGTCTCCGAGCTCATTCCCAGTTGTATCGACGCCAGCGCTGCCCGGAAAGACAGATACAGTCTCTATATGACGAGGGATAATTAAGAATAATATCATACTAATCGCAAAACAGTCAAGAAGCAACCGCCGGCGATCAATCATCATTTGACTGTTGAAGTTTGAGTTATGAGGGAGAGGAATGCAAGGCAACTGAGGATAGACAGTAAGAGGGGTTTCTTTCTCAATTTGTGCAAGATTGCAAGAAAATGTTATGGGCTTTTAGTTTAACTAAAGTTACTTGAAAGTCAGCAGCACAGTCCCATGAAAATAGCCAAAGATAAAGCCAAAAGAGAAACTTTTCAATGTAAATGAGCAGAAGTTCGTCCTTTTGGCCATATAAGAGTATTTTATGACCTTGCAAGCTCAGTTTCTTTTAAGTCTATGTTTTAGCTAAATGTATTTATTTATTTATTTGTTTGGTAGGGACAGTGCTTAATGAACATCTGATGTAAATTAATGTAAATATGCCAGATTAGAGCTACAAAGCTAATTTACTTCCACAGTCAATCCAATCTCACCTGAAATATCTATTTTATGCAAATTTAAATGCATTTATAACCTTGCAAATTGTCTTTTTTATTTATGTCTCCACGTGGCGTCTAAAATAAAATACACTAAGAATATAGCGTTTATATTTGACACTTTTCACAGCGTAAAGATAAAATAGAGGTTATGCACTGACATCATTTTATTCCAAAAATGCAACATTTAGAATAAGTGGCATTTCTTCAATGTATTTCTTTGTTGTCGTGGCAATGACTTGTCTGCTAACAACAGATAGGACATTTTAACTGCAACGGACTCAAAAACATATTTTTTAAGAAGAAAAAGGTAATAAGTTCAACTGTGTGTGATTTCAATGTCTGATAAATGTGAGAAGCTCAAGTCATGTTGTTTATCTGCTTTGCTACAACTGCTGACTTGATTTTCTCTTTTTACATGTCAGTCACAAAGCCAATGCTCAGTAGACTTGTTGTGGGTTGAATTTGTTATCAAACTGTGGTTTATGGTTTCTGTTTTAGCTGTTTATTGAAGAGAAAATGTGCTTTCTCTCCATTAACTCTCATGCACCATCTGCCACTCAGAACTCACATTTAGAATGCTGTGATGTCACCTGCATAATCTATAGAATAGAAGCAAGGCTCCCCTTCTATTAACACGTCTTAATAAACGTACGTATTTCCAAGAGCCTCGGAACAACGATAGAACACACAATATATGACAAAGTTTCAAACGTAAATTACATTACATTTTTTGCTACTGATCAGATGATTGATTTTAAGGACGCAGTGCTTTTATAATTCTGCAGTGATCTCATAAAGTCACTGTCCAAAACGCATCTGTTCTTTATCAAACACAGGCCGACATTAGATTCTATAAAAGGTCCTTTATGAAGTAACTTGCTATCACTTTTGCACCAGCGCAGACTTCTATTTGAGTAAAACTTTGTTCCATAAAAGTTTTTTTTGTTCCCCTAATTCGAGTTTTTCGTTTGTTTGTTTTTTTTTTTTCAAATCAAATCAATTCATTTTTGTATAGCCCAAAATTACAACAACAGTCGTCTCTGAGGACTTCCCAAGATTATTAATTTAGCAATCATGAATAGTAGGAAATACATATAAAACAATACACATTCAATGAAACAATACACTTCAGAAGCAGTAATTGATCAAGAACGTCAAAGCAGATTATGAGTGAACAAGCAAATGAATAATTGTCCATAGCATCCCCTGTCCTTAGACCCTCCTTATCGGCAAGGAAAAACTAAAGGGAAAAAGAGCAACCTTGAGGAGAGCCACACTGAAGAGAGATCCACTCCCATGGACGGACAGGCTGTAGTTGTAACTAAGGCTAACACAGATCTAATTGCAGTTATAGAGTTTAAGTCTGTAGAACCAGAGTCCATAAGCACAGGGAAACGACTCGTCTAGCAGGACCAGGACAGGCTCATCCTGGAGAGGGAGGTGGGGCGGATGTCCAGAAGCATGTGAGCATTAGAGTTGTGTGAAGCCATTTTTTTTTACTTTGCATGTTCTTTTTGCACACTCATTTTAGAATAGATGTCACTTTATGCAGTAGGTAACATGTCAGATTAAAGAAAGTTTCAACAGCACTTTTATAATAAAAGATAATCTACTATTTGTTCAATGAAATGTTACAACGATGATGCTTCTCAGTTTTGCAGTTTTAAACATGAAGCTCATTTAGTTGTTAATTTACGATCACATATTGCCAGTTACAGCGAGGACACAATCTCACATGCCTTTAAATACTGTACGCCTTTAAAATAATCTCTGATGAACTCCCACACGTCTTCGTTTCACCCTGTGCGTGAGTTATGATTCATACTTTTCTGCGCTCATTGATACGGCTGTTTTTTAAAGTTTGCGTGATAAACATTTGTTAAACCAAAGAAGGCTGCTTGGGCTCGTGTTTGTGCTAAATGTGTTACTTGGCTTGAATACAGAAACAATTTATTAGTTCTGGTTTGGCACGTTGAGAAGCGAGTGCAAAGGAGAAGAGTTTGTGATTTTTATGTGCGAGCTTATATGGAAAGCCTAGATTGGATTCCAGCTGGCATCATACTGCACACTCTGATGTTTGTCTTATCAATTGTTTGCAGATAATTGTTACAAGTTTGTGGATGAATTTTCTCTGATTAAGTTGACTGCGCACTAAAGGAGTTAAAATCTTCGGAGATTTTTAACTGAAAACAAACACGTCCTTTCCTCTCCAGCAAAAAAGCAAAAGTCAAAACGTTAAAAAAACAACAAATGTTGTTAGAAACCAAGTGAAGTTTTCCGTTTGACTTTTCGTAACATATTGACATAAAAAAGGTGTCCTACGTTTTGGACATGTTGTTCTTTGTTTACACTTTCCTCATAGACTGTGTTGCATATGTAAATGTAACAGCGGCTAACAGTCCATTTAAATGTTCTTGAACCCTGCATTATACATTAAAGTATTGTGACACATGCTACAATATAATATGATATAGAGTAAATTTAATCACAATGTATCACAAAACAATATGTCCCAAAATAGCATGTCATGTCAAAACATTTTCTATTATCTTTGTGTCTAAATGACATGTCTTTTATGATGGATGTAAAGATGTTACTATTCATGAATAGAGATAAAACTCCTAATACTAATTTAAACCAGCTCCAAGTCTTAGACCTAACTTTTTTTTTTTGTAATTTTACACTTGAATTTATCTGTTAGCCCCAAATCCAACTTTTCTGTGTGGCCTCAACCATAACATCTGTACAATGCTTCTCATATACCTGCTATGGCGTGGCACACGCATGTTGAAAAAACATGTTCTAAAAACAGGACAGTGAACATTCACTGGAGGTAAGGAGCTGGTTACACTCAGTGATTGTGTATGTGATGAGATAAAAAAAAAAAGCTTGCACAAACTTCATGTTGGTTATTTGATAGTAAGAGCTGTCATAGGGCAGTAAAGCCTGGCACTGTTTTAAGTTTTAATCAGCCCCTCAAAACATTTTTGAAATTAAGTAATCTTTATATTGCTTATGTAAATGTATTTAATTGTTGTAGTCTTAGTTAATTTCACAAGAAATGCACACAAAATACACTAGTAGATTTTTGTATATTTTTAAGACATTTTAAACAGAAAAGTGCTTACAGTAATTGAAGAAAGATTGACCATCTTTGCTCTCATTTGCTAAAAATTGTGTAGAGGAAAAAAACTATATATTGACATTACCTCAGTGTGTTTTTAAGTTGACAAATAATCCAATCTCCATTTAACTATGCATTATTGTCTAGATAACACAATAACCGTAATGCAACATTTATAATCTTGTTCCTATCACAAATTTGAGTTTCATTTCATACACTCCGTTTTGCCAGTGCCAGATTTCGAACCTGGTTTGCTAAACAGGATTGTGACAGTATTAAGCAGCACTTCTTGACATTCTGTTTTCCATGTCAGCAGGTAAGCAGGAGCATGGACTGGTTAAAATGGTCTTTAGAAGAGGGATCTGCTGCTCCTGCTTTGCCTCCACACAGCACAGTTTATCCTCCAAACAAGTTTTATGATTTGTGTTCTATTGGCTTTCACTTTTCTCTCTCATCTTATGCTTTATATTGTCTACTTGTAAAGCCCTTCTGTCAATACAATGACTAAAGTCAGTGTGGGTCAAATATAGATTGAATTTCATAATATTTTTCATTTCCCACCGGGGTCACAGTTTTGATCCTCAGGCTGGCCAAAACAAACAGCCCATGTATGATTGTAGCTGAATATCAGTAAACAAACATGTCAATGCAGAATGAAGTGTCCTTGACATTCACTGTATACTTCCACACATTCATATTCTAGTTTATGTTCAAGTTAAGGTTAGATTCAATAGGCTTTTCACAGTGTAGGTTCCTTACACAGTATTTGATTTTTTTTTTCTCTTTAACCTCCATTGGGTGCATATAAGGATTGGCTGCACACTTACAAGTCTGTTCCGAGGCTGGATTCTAAAGACTTGATTCTTATGTTCCTATGACCCATCCTCTGGGTAGCCAGTTTAGCCCCTTTCATGCATAGTGGTCACTACAGTGGACAGATATTCAATTGTTATTTTCTGCTATATAAGTGAGTGTGATTATCACAGCTGCACAACAGCCACTACATTGGACGCTTATGTGTCATACAATATACTGCCACCCATTGGTGAACTTTTGCAAGAGTAAAAAAAAATCTCTCTAAAACAAAATGGCCGACAGACGAGCAGATGTGCCTTGCAGGGGAGGAATGTCTGTCCATTCCTTCTATTCTAGGAACTTTTGCAGGTAAAAAAAATATGAGGACATCAAACAACGACTAAGGAACAATAATAAAAGTTTTTCAAGTATTGATTTTGTGATTTGAGGAAATTGAGTTTGACATGTGTCCACCCAATTGGACACCATGCGTCGCTGACTAATTTAGACTACAATTATAGTATTACTGTACTGTTTTTTTGTTAAAAAATACACCATTTGCAGTTAATGTTTTGGCTGAAAATCAATCTAACTTATATTTAACATATTTTGTGAATTGTGTTAGTTTTAGCATTAGAGTAATTATCTTTGTCATTGTGTTTTTGTAGACTCAGGTGCAGATCATGCTAGCAAAACCTACAGGATAGTCCAGCAAATGCCATCTGATTCAAGTGAAGATGATTTTAGTGGCAGTGATGATGAATGGCTACCAGAGAAAAGAGACGGGCAAATGCAGCAGTAGTGAGAGTGAAGCTGAAGATGTGGAAGCAGCAGACGAGGGATGAGAAGTTCAGGCTGAGGAAGAAGCTGAGGGAGTTGAGGATGTCCTACCTGACAAACTCAAGAACACAAAAAAAGCAGACATGTCTGGAAACAAGATAATGAGTTTAAGGAGACTTGCCACACTTTTAGGAGAGTGTAAGGTGAATATTGAGGGAACAGAAACCAATAGATTTTTCATGATCTATTTCCTGTGAATTCAAACAAATTATTATCTTGCCTAAGCATAATTGTTTGCCATATATGTTAATTTAACAAAAAACCTTTCAATAGTTACACACATGGCCTACAAGCTCAATGTAATTATTTTATCTAATACAGAACCTTAAAACATGGATGTATAAATGTTCTGTTATGCACGTTTTTTTTTTAAGTTTGTTTGGATGTGTGATTTTTGTCATTACATCTGTGGTGCTCTATGAGGGTCTTACATTTGCCTGTGCTGCCCTCTGGTGTCTAGGTGGTGAACTTCAGCCGCCCTGTCACTGTTGCTCCAGGCTGTTTTCATGTTCTGTCCCTCCAGTTGCTCCACAGAAGCCCTCCCCTAAACCAAGTGTTCACCCTGAGTCTGAACACCAGCCTGGGACCCACGCTGCATGTCCCTCTCTACTTTCACTCTACTTTCTCCAAGGTAACACAAGTTTTTGTACACTACAGTTAGTTAAAGTACTTTTGACTATTTTATCATGTTGTAAAGTGTGAAGCATCCTTCATGTTTGTGTCTCACAGCAGGGCGGTGTGCTGTTTGGTGTGGAGCGAGAGTGCAGTCGGCCTTGTCCTCTCAGACTGTCTGAGACAGGTGACTCATCACTCCTGTAAAAACAAAGAAATAACATGGTGTCTTTGTACTCATACTGTGTTGAACTGTTCCACAGGTCGCTCAGAGTGGCAGCGCTCTCTCCTCCCAGACTTCTTCCCCTCTTCCTGGCTATAGACAGTAAACTGGCCTCAGAGCTGTGCTCGCGATGGCAGAGGCACAGAGACAAGCCCCCTTGCAGGTGATTATTCAGTTATATGCTGATGATCTTTTTGTGTAATTTGATATGTTGCTGTTTTTTGTGTACCGTAATAATAATGTATAATATTCAGTATATCGACACATCTGTTTAGGTGGCCCAGACTTCCTGTAGAGACCTCCTCCACATTAGACTTTGGTGCTACACCTGTCAATGAAAGCAAGGTAAGCAAGCAAGTCAAAGACATATTTTGTTTTGTTTTTTAGTTGTTTAGAAAAGCATTTGAAGTGTAATGCATTAGCAAACAAAACAATAAGTGCATTCCTTTTTTAATGAGTTTACACACTTCTTAGAATAGTAGCAGAACTAGTTTGACCAGGTTAAAGTAAAATCTTGCTCTCTTAATTCCAGGTAAAAACCTTTGTGCTGAAGAACCCGTCCTCCTCAGTGGTTGCTGTAGAGATTCGAATCCTCTCCTTGTACCCTGCTCCCCTGGAGGCTCTGGATCTCCTTACTAAATGGTATTTTGTCATCTTTATAAAAATATAATGGTTTTATCTTAATTTGCATAATTTTTCTTTTAATGCACAGGTTTAATATCAGCCCGGTTTCTGTGAACATTAGTACTGCAGAATTCTCTCTGCTGGCCAGTTCACTAAAGGTAATTGCTCAAATCATTTCTGCTCCATGTCCATTCTCCATTCTACTTTATAAACTTTTGTCTGTGTCTCCCAGTCTGCAGACAGTGTGCAGCAGAACCTGAGTGGAGAGGGAGTGCTGCGTCTCCTCCTGCAGCCGTGGGAGTCCAGAGAAGTGGCTGTGGTCTATACTCCCTCTGAACACAAACCCACTACCACCATTCTTATCATCAGGTACAGCTTCAGACATTTCCTAAACATACTCTATTTCATTCATTTGCAATAAATGTTAAAAACCACCTGAAGTTAGCGTTACTGATACAGTTTTGTGTTGTTTGGTAAAACTGGTAACCAAACGATGCAATTTTCTTTTGTAGGAACAACCTGACAGTGTTTGACATGGGTGACAGTCAGGGGCCATGGTGCCAAAGAGCTCATTCGTGTGGGGAGTAAACTGCCTGGTCCCGGGGCCTCGCTCAGATTCAACGTCCCCCAGTCCCTGCTCATGGAGTGTCGAGACGGTACATTTCAGTTGCAGTAACTGTTGTCTGTTGTCTTGTTTTTTGTCCTCGTGCTCTAAAGCTGAAACATTGCACTTTTTATAAACAACTAAAAGTGCAATTAAGGTTTTGCATGAGGATGATAAACAGAGAGGGGCTTACATAACGTGGCGATCTTAAGGATTAGATGAGGTGTGGTCCTGTTTCCAAATTTCCAAACTTTCTTTAAAGTTGGGGTAAATAACTTTTTTATTTATAAATTTGTAAATTTTGTGTTTTCCTCTAAAATATATATGATAAATGCAGCACAATGACGGTCTGAATTGAATAATAATGAATTTTAGTTCTTAGCCAATTTGATATGATTGGCTGTGCTTGGGTGGTCCTCTCCAGTTTCACTTTGCTGTTTGCAAGAAGTTTTTTTAAGCCATATTTGCAACCAAAAATGAAAAACATGTCAATATTAAGTTGTCAGATTAAAAATATAAGTTGTGAAAATCAGCTACTCCATCTTTAACTTTGTAGAAAAAAAATGTGTTCTTGTATGGTAAAAGCAAATATTTTTTGATGCCACAGACATATAATACTGAAAGCAAATTTTTTATTTTAACATTTTTTACCAGTAATGCATCAATGCTGGCATCAGATATTTGTGTCAATCCATAAAATTTTGTAGTATTGTGTGTCAGTCTGCTGATATCAGTTCCGCTGATATCCTGATTGTGCCTTTAATTGAAGTAATCAAATTATTAACTGGCAGATGTTGACCCAGAACGTCTCACATTGTTGAAATGTTATTCTAAAAAAGTTAAGCTATTATTTGCACAATAAATAAATAGTTGCATACACTATATTAGCGGAGTTCAGATACACTGTTACAAGTATCTGCATCTCAAATTTTTATCTTGTTAATTGTTTTTGTACATCTTTCTGCAGGTTTTCAGTTTGAATCATGTGTTGGCTCTTTGCTGTCTAAAATAAGAGATAGATAAATAAATCAAATCATGCTGGATGATCTTTCCTCCACTCTTGTCTCGACATGGGTCACAGTTTGAGTGTGTGTAAATATATTCTGCTGATATCTGACGTGCCGTTGTGTATCTCGTAGGCCTGCGGAACAACAAGCCGCTGTTTGCCATCAAGAAAAGCTTCAAAGTGGAGAACGCAGGGAGCTGCCGCTGACCGTAATGTCCATGAACATAAACGGCTACAAGTGTCAGGGCTTTGGCTTCGAGGTCCTGCAGTGTCACTCCTTCCACCTCGACCATAACTCCTCCTCGAGATCACCATTGTGTAAGTTCACTTTCATTTTGTGATTTTGTAATGCCAGTTTCTCTATTGAATAAACATTCACCTTCACGTTTGACTCAACCATTTACAATATTTAATAACTTTTGCACAAAAACTTGAATTTATGAAAAAAAAGCTTCTAAATGTCCTTGTCATTCAATCAATTTTATGCTTATTGTCGGTTTCCAGTGCAGTAACAATTTGAAGACAAATTTTAATATGTACATGTTATACATAATAATGTTACAGAGATATGCCAAAAAATGTTTAAGATGGTCATTTTTGTCAGTATCGCCCAGCCCTGCTTCATGTTGTTTATGTGGTCGTGTCTTCTGCAGGTTCATCCAGACTTCACATCGTCCTGGGTGATCCGGGACCTGACCCTGGTGACCGCTCGTGGCACCTCGTTCCCCTTACCCTGAATGTGACCCTGCCCCACCACATGCTGCCGCTGTGTGCCCAGGTGATGCCCGGGCCTAGCTGGGAGGAGAACTTTTGGCTGCTCACCGTCATTTTTACCTGTCAGTATTACTTTCCTCATGAATCAAAATGCCACTGAAATATGAACTGATTTGTATTATTTTTTTATTTTAAATATAGCTTCTCTTTGTTCTTCGTGTGCTGGATGGCTTCGATGAGGCCCATTACATCCTCAATGACTTTACCACACCGAGCATCAGAAGTAACCATAATTCAAATCTACCTCGAGACAATGGCACCGTCAACAACATCACACCCAACGGAGTCAAGTACGTGCTAATGTTCATTGTAGAGCAATTTCTGTTGTGGAGGCATTTCAGTCTATAAAACACTAAGTTCTGTTTCCATACGCTCGGTACACGTAATGCAGTTGGGACTTATGCTTTTTCACTGCACACAGCAACCTGTATTGCTCTGCTTGATGGTCCAAAGTGAGCCACTGTGGGCTCTGAATTCCTAACGGACTCTGGAGCAGGTGTTCCTATAGCTCACTTCAGACCTCCTTTTAACAAGAACCAGATAAAACACAGATTCAGCTGAAAACCAGACAGAAAAAGAGCAGCAAGACACATGAAATAATGTTCAACACCAAACACAGACTCGATTCTGTGACAAGCTGCCTCATTTCCAGTGATTAAGACCTTATTGTTGAGCCAATAGACAAAGCAAAGATGGCTGGTAAGATTCATGGTTCGCATTAGCTGTTCCTTTTTGTGTAGGTAAAATTATAAATCCTGTGCAGTATTGCATGCAACATAATCCAACCTCATTGTATTAAATGAAACAAGATTAAGGAGCAGCATAGGGGCGCCAAAACTTTTGCTGAAAAGTTACAAAAAACAGAAGTAGTTTCTTCCTCAGTAGCCTGGACACTACAGTAGAAACACTCATCATTACATAAGGGTCCCAAACTAAGCCAAAAAAGCACATTTATTTGGTTACGAGGTAGATATTCACTATAAAAATGTTAATGCAAACTTTCAAAGCAATGTACTGCATATAAAAGAAGGGGACTGCTAAAGGTTTGACAATCTTAGTGTCAGCCTAAGATTCCTAAACCTGCGCTTAATCCTAATCTAAATTCTCATTTTACATGGATAGTGATGAATACCTTATCAAATGGAAAAAAAAAACAACTCATTGATGTTAAGTTCCACCCCCAGACGAAATCCTGAGCTTTAAGGGTGTTCTATTAGAAGTTTGAAATAGGAGAAAAACATGTCTTTTATATTGTATTTTAGATCATGTGGTAATCTGTGGGTGTTTGTGTGTACACAGTAAATCCAAAGGCAGCTGTAAGAGTTATGTGGACTCGTGCCACCCGTCAGACAAAGGCAAAGGTCGAGGATCACCCGCTCTGGCCAACTCTCTCCACAGCGGGCTCAGTCCTCCAAGAAAAACTCCTCCTCCACACCCACCCAGACCCAGAAGAAACCCAAAGTATCCCTGTACTACTCCAAGTACAAGTACAGCCCAGCCCCCGCGGTCGCTGTGGAGGAGGAGAGCGAAGACACAGAGGAGCTGCTCCCAGACACGCCTTCTAACCCCGAGACCTGACCCATGGAGCCCGGCCTTCCTGTCCGAGATGGAGAGTAAAGCGGAGTATGCAGAGGCCAGTGCCGAGGAGGGTCCCAGCAGTGGTTATGTTTCCCATGGAAAATGCCTGCTGGTTTCCCCGACAACATGACAGTGGAGCCCTGGACCTCGACCAGGCCTGCTCATGTGCACGCCCTCAGTGCAGAGCTTTACACAGCCTACGACAAGGTGGAGGCTGTTAAAAGGGACAGCTCTGAGCAAGAGGTGAGAGGAAGCACACAAGTTCAAACTCACAGCATGAGTTATACTATCAAATTATTCCGTCATCATGATAATCACATCATTTGCGATAGCTTTGCAAAAAAATATAGTCGACATGGGGCAGACTGAGCTTCCATAGCTACATGACAATTTAAAATCATATGTGTTTTGCAGTCACAATTAAATACAGCCTCCACCTCCAAAAACATGCATGTTTAGGTTAATTGGGCATCACTGTAAATTTCCTTAGTGAGTGACTGAGAGAGTGAATGTTTGTCTGTCTAACCCTGCGGCAAGTTGGCCACTGTCCAGGGTGTTCCCCGCCTAAGGCCCAAAGTTACTGGTATAGGCTCCAGTCACCCGCGACCCCCTAACGGGATTAAGCGGTAGAAAATGAATGAATGAAAATGAATGAATGAACAAACAGGGATTTTCAAGGATCAATTGCAGAACAAACCAATATTTTGCAAACCTGTCTAAATCGATCCAATTTTGAGTAAACTAATCATGAGTGAACACAGATATTATATAATACGTGCCTTCTAAAGCTTTTAGTTTCCATCATCATCATAAACATATCTGGGCTTGTTGTTTTCCATTTCATTCATTTTACAGCGGTCCCGTTCCAAAATTGAAAATACTGAGGCATAGGCATCAAACAAACATGTATGAAAATAATAAATCATTTGAGATTAAAATGGTTTCTCTTATGTTTCTGTCTGCAGCTCAGAGGAGATGGAAAAAGCCAGAAAAAGAAAGTACAGAGTGCAGAGTCTGGCACTGCACCGGGAAACAAGGGAAAGAGGAGCCGCAAGAAGTCTGAAAACGGCTTAAGGTAACGTCGAAGTTATTTATTCAACCAACGCAACATAACTGCATTTTCATCAAAACATTGGGTCTTCACAGAGTTAGGCTAGGTTAGTTCCAGTTTGCCTTATATCTGCGGATACTCCTCTTTTGTTCTATTTATTTCAAATTGTTTTAGTGCGTCTCTCAGCTAATTCTCTATAGGGAATAAATGGGACGAGAAGAGACTATCCGCATGTATTTTAAGAGCGGAAATAGCTTAGCCGCAACACTGTGAAAAGAGCCTGTAGGAAAGTGTGTTCTCATGATCGTCCTCTCTCTGCAGTGCTCCTGAACACAGCCTTACGACGGCACAGAGGGAAAAGGAACCCGAATGGAAGAATGGCAATCACAACAGCGCAGCTCGGAGCAGGAATCGCAACGGCTGCAAAACAGAAGCACCAAAGACAGGGCCGTGTGCAGAGAGCCCGCTCAAACTTAACGGTATGCTTCTGTTTGCTACTGACCCTACTAAATTTAGACCAGTGACCAATGATTAGTCTGTCTAACTGTAACATAAGTATATCTTCTTTTACATTGTATTCATTGTAATTCTTGAGAGTGATCTGAAACGGTCATTGACTAAAGATAGTGTGGGTTTATTGTTGGCAGTTGCAGTGACCATTTTGTATATATATATACATTTTTTTAAAAAAAGGCTACATAATGCATACATCAAAGCGAATATTTTAGCATAAAATTATATATTTGTGATTCTAATAATGGAGAGAAAAGAAAAACAGTGCACCTGACTGGATTTTATGTAGAAAAAATACTAAGTGTGTTACTATACACTATGCACGATATGGACAATATCACAGCACGGTGGCTGAGCGGTTAGCGCTCTTGCCTCACAGCAAGAAGGTCGCGGGTTCGATTCCCGCACGGGCCGGGCCTTTCTGTGTGGAGTTTGCATGTTCCTCCCCGTCTGGTGGGTTTTCTCCGGGCACTCCGGTTTCCCCCACCAACCAATAACATGCACGTTAGGGTAAAATCCTCCAGCTACGGTAGTCCTGACCAAGCAACAACATCTGGAGATGGGTCCCGAGCGCTGCACTGCGGCGATCACTGCTCCTGAGGAGATGCCCCAGAGGCATTGAAGGATGGGTCAAATGCAGAAGACAAATTTCCCTACGGGGACAATAAAGTGTACCTTAACCTTAACCTTAACCTATTTCTAAAATTAAAAATGTGTTTTTCAAGATTTTTTTTTCAAGTATTTAAGGGAAAATGTCATTCAAAAGTTCAGCTTCCTATTAGTTTGTACTAGATCTTTAGTAGAATCTTCCAACACAACATGGCTGCTGAAAGTGGACATTTTTTGCTATAAGTTACCATGACTACTTTCTCTCTAGTCAGCATAATAAAAAACTACAGAAGCATTAAGCCTCGTCTCCTCATAGCTGCAGATTTACTTCAAATAGCTAGTTGAACATTTTCCGGTTGGTTTGAAATAATATCGTCTGAATACCGTTATCAAGTTATGCTAAAAAATGATTGAGATATCCANGTCCATTTAAATGTTCTTGAACCCTGCATTATACATTAAAGTATTGTGTCACATGCTACAATATAATATGATATAGAGCAAATTTAATCACGATGTATCACAAAACAATATGTCCCAAAATAGCATGTCATGTCAAAACATTTTCTATTATCTTTGTGTCTAAATGACATGTCTTGTTGCCTCATTTATTTTTATGATGGATGTAAAGATGTGTTATTATTCATGTATAGAGATAAAACTCCTAATACTAATTTAAACCAGCTCCAAGTCTTAGACCTAACTTTTTTTTTTTGTAATTTTACGTAAGTAAGTAAGTAATCTTTATTTGTATAGCGCATTTCACAGACACAGAGTCACAAAGCGCTTCACAGTGAGATGAACCCCTCCCCTCCTCACTCAGTGACAGTAAGCTGCCCTGGGGCATCTAACACCTGGCGCCTCAACTCCTACTACCACCAAGTGTTCCCTAACATGCATGTTATTGGTTGGTGGGGAAACCGGAGTGCCCGGAGGAAACCACCCAGACACGAGGAGAACATGCAAACTCCACACAGAAAGGTCCGGGCTTGAGCGGGAATCGAACACGCGACCTTCTTGCTGTGAGGCCAGAGCGCTATCCGCTCTGCCACCGTGCCGCATTTTACACTGAATTTATCTGTTAGCCCCAAATCCAACTTTTCTGTGTGCCTCAACCATAACATCTGTACAATGCTTCTCATATACCCTGCTATGGCGTGGCACACGCATGTTGAAAAAACATGTTCTAAAAACAGGACAGTGAACATCCACTGGAGTAAGGAGCTGGTTACACTCAATGATTGTGAATGTGATGAGATAAAAATAAAGCTTGCACAAACTTCATGTTGGTTGTTTCATTTTAAGAGCTGTCATAGGGCAGTAAAGCCTGGCACTGTTTTAAGTTTTAATCAGCCCTCAAAACATTTTGAAAATAAGTAATAACCTTGCTTATAATTGTTGTAGTCTTAGTAAATTTTACAAGAAATGCACAAAAAATACATTAGTATGTTTTGTATATTTTTAAGACATCTTAAACAGAAAAGGGCTTACAGTAATGAAGAAAGATTGACCATCTTTGCTCTCATTCGCTAAAAATGTGTAGAGAAAAAATATATATATATATTGACATTACCCCAGTGTGTTTTTAAGTTGACAAATAATCCAATCTCCATTTAACTATGCATTATTGCCAAGATAACACAATAACCATAATGTAACATTTATAATCTTGTTCCTATCACAAATTTGAGTTTCATTTCATACACTCCGTTTTGCAGTGCCAGATTTCGAACCTGGTTTGTTAAACAGGATTGTGACAGTATTAAGCAGCACTTCTTGACATTCTGTTTCCATGTCAGCAGGTAAGCAGGAGCATGGACAGGTTAAAATGGTCTTTAGAAGAGGGATCTGCTGCTCCTGCTTTGCCTCCACACAGCACAGTTTATCCTCCAAACAAGTTTTATGATTTGTGTTCCATTGGCTTTCACTTTTCTCCTCATCTTATGCTTTATGTTGTCTACTTGTAAAGCCTCTTCCTGTCAATACAATGACTAAAGTCAGTGTGGTCAAATATACATTGAATTTCATAATATTTTTCATTTCCCACCGGGGTCACAGTTTTGATCTCTGGCTGGCCAGACAAAACAGCCCATGTATGATTGTAGCTGAATATAAGTAACAAACATGTCAATGCAGAATGAAGTGTCCTTGACTTCACTGTATACTTCCACACATTCATATTCTAGTTTATGTTCAAGTTAAGGTTAGATTCAATAGGCCTTTTCACAGTATTAGATTTTTTTTTCTCTTTAACCTCCATTGGTGCATATAAGGATTGGCTGCACACTTAGAAGTCTGTTCCGAGGCTGGATTCTAAAGACTTGATTCTTATGTGTCCTTTGACCCATCCTCTGGGGTAGCCAGTTTAGACGTGCATTTGTGGACCATAAAAATTTGCTTTTCTCGCAAATGGTTTAACAAAAAACAAACAAAAAAACTCAAAATGATTGTCTTGATGATAAATAGATACATGTAGATAGGTACTTTAGATCAGTGACTCTTAACATAGGGCCGGGCCCAAGTTAGCCTGGAGCACTTCCCTGAGGGTCACACAATCAGTAAATACAATACATTTAACATGAGATTGGGCCCCAGGTTGCTTTGCACATGACAATTTCAGGCCTCAATGTCAAAAAGGTTAAAACCCCTGCTTTAGCCACCACAAAAAAAAATCTGGTGTATCATACATACAGTATATAGATTTACACAAAATTGATCAATGCGTTGGAAATTTCAGTTGTTATACAGATATATATTTCATTCTGCCATAATTTAAGTTATTGTCAAATCATTGGAGAAACAGGAGCCACACCATTGTTTCCCAACCCTTTCTCTGTCATGACACAATTTTGTTCGAAATTTTTTGGCAGCACACCTACTTAAATATGGCTGAATCAAACTACTTTGGACACAAATAATCAATGTTGTAAATATTGCTTGTTAACCTTTAAAGGGCAATATCTAACTTTTGTGAAAGCTTAGAATGACCATCTTATTTTCAATCTATGTAAAAAAATCTTATTCATAGATTGAATTTGACTTTTTTTTTTTTCACTTGGCAGTATCTCAAGACACACCAGTGTTCCCTGGCACACTGGTTGAAAATCACAAACTTAAACAATCCACAAATTTACACCTCAGTCTAAGGGCCAAAAATAATTAGCCGTCATGATTGCAACATGGACTAAAGCTAGCAGCTCTTTTGTAGCATTTTTTACGCTATGCACAATACATCAAGGCCATACCGGTGTGTCAATGCTTCAGACCTCAGAGGCTAAGCAGTTGGGCTTGAGCAGAATCTGGATGGGAGACCACTTGAACCTCAGGTGCCACAGTGTCTTTTGGTGTCATGAAAGCATTATAAAAATCCAATTATACAATTTTTGGAAACAACACTCACCATATAATCTAAAACTCAATATACTGCCCTGCTCTTGTCTGGACTACAGGAATATAAAATGAACACAATACTGTAGCTTATTGATGTTTATGTGCTCTTTCATTTACATTTACATGTGCATACAATCTTTAAATTACCCACAGCCTATCCTACACATCCGTCAGGTGGAAAGCCAAAATAAGCACTCACACCACACTGTAATTGTCCAACGTGTGAACCACTTGGCGTCGTCATTATCGCGCGTCCATAAAATGAACAGTTGCTCTAAATGGGGTGCACCTAGCTTGGCACACGCTAGCTTTGTGATTATTAGCACTGAGATGTTGTTTATTCTGTGCTAACTGTCGCCGTAGCATCTGCTCGAACTCCACGCGCCCAGACTACCTGCTGCACTCAAATATACGTACAGCATTTGGGCTTCCATCCAGGACTTCTCCCAGCATTTTTCCTGTTACAGTAGCAGCTTCTTGCTAATCTGAAGCCCGCAGGCGGCGTGTGGTGGAGCGGAGTCAGGAACGTTTGGGATTATTGTGGTGCATTGAAATGGATGGCCCTCACTCCGGGGTACTGCCTGCATTTATTAAAGAGCTTAACAGCGTCTACAGGTGCCAGCCAATTTCCTCCAGATATGCGAGTCTTATAGAAGTGTGCTTAATGTATTCATGTGCCGCTTGTCTTAACAGTGACTGAATCCTCTAACGTCTGCTCTACAGAGTGGGTATCACGGCACTCCAGGCTAAAGCGCCTTCGAGTGGATAGGAGAAACTTTTCTACCTGAAATAACTGTTTTAAACTCGACTGGATTGTTAAGACACAAAAAGCACAGGGACCCATTTTTTGGTCATTTTATTCTCTTAATATAGGCTTTCAAGTCAAAGAAAGGAAAAATCTATGTGTCCTAAGGATGTCATGTTATCTAGAGTTCACTTCCAAAAGTAGGTCACTTTCAAAATTATTTCACAAGGTATTGATTTTTTTTTTATATACAGAGGGATTTTTTTTTTTAGCTTTGACTTTCCAATAAGGAAATCAAGGGTTTGACTCAAAGGTCAAGGTCAACATCTCACGATCTCTCTGCATGGAGTTTGCATCTGCATACTTTGATGAAATTACACTTATGATACTTTGATGAAACTACACTTATGATACTTTGATGAGACTACACTTATGATACTTTGATGATACAGTTATGATACTTGATGAAACTACACTCATGATACTTTGATGATACAGTTATGATACTTTGATGAAACTACACTTATGATACTTTGATGATACAGTTATGATACTTTGATGAAACTACACTTATGATACTTTGATGAAACTACACTTATGATACTTTGATGAAAATGCACTTACGATACTTTGATGAAACTACACTTATGATACTTGATGAAAATGCACTTATGATACTTTGATGAAACTACACTTATGATACTTTGATGAAACTACACTTATGATACTTTGATGAGACTACACTTATGATACTTTGATGATACAGTTATGATACTTTGATGAAACTACACTCATGATACTTTGATGATACACTTATGGTACTTTGATGAAACTACACTTATGATACTTTGATGAAAATGCACTTACGATACTTTGATGAAACTACACTTATGATACTTTGATGAAATTACACTTATGATACTTTGATGAAATTACACTTATGATACTTTGATGAAAATGCACTTACGATACTTTGATGATACACTTATGATACTTTGATGAAACTACACTTATGATACTTTGATGAAACTACACTCATGATACTTTGATGAAAATGCACTTACGATACTTTGATGATTCTACACTTATGATACTGTGATGATACACTTATGATACTGTGATGATACACTTATGATACCTTGATGATACTACACTTATGATACTTTGATGAAAATACACTTACAATACTTTGATGAAACTACACTTATGATACTTTGATGATACTACACTTATGATACTTTGATGAAAATGCACTTACGATACTTTGATGATTCTACACTTATGATACTTTGATGAAACTACACTTATGATACTTTGATGAAAATACACTTGCGATAATTTGATAAAACTACACTTATGATACTTTGATGAAAATACACTTACAATACTTTGATGAAACTACACTTATGATACTGTGATGATACACTTATGATACTTTGATGAAACTACACTTATGATACTGTGATGATACACTTATGATACTACACTTATGATACTTTGATGAAATTACACTTCTGATACTTTGATGAAACTACACTTATGAAACCTTAATGAAACTACACTTACAATACTTTGATGAAACTACACTTACGATACTTTGATGAAACTACACTTATGATACTTTGTAGCGGTGAAAATGACCCCAAACTACACAATCAAGTACTTTTAGTTTGTAGCTACCGTTAGCATTGTTGGAGTTATTTACATATTTGAACATTTGGATTACTTCATCTCCAAGTCTTCGTATCCATATTTGACAGTGTAAGAATGTCCTTAAGATGACATTTGCTGTTGTAGTTGTTGAGCAGTGAATGATGAAGCTGTTGTTCTGATAGTGCACTGTGCATGTTTCCCCCACAAGGTTGCTGTATCTATTGTGTCATTTATATGAATTTATGGCCTTTGTTTGCGATGTGGTTGCTAGGTAACAATTGTAGAATTACCTTCACATAATAGGATTTATGCACTAACTTCTTCCGCACTCAATTGACCTAAGGCACTACATTCGGTGGCGTAGTTGCCTTAGTGATACAATTGGTAACCCAGGCCCTCTAATCTGCATGGTAGTAAAGCTTGATATAGCTTTTGTTTGTTGTTTGCAGAAAGTTAATCTCATATGAAGGGGTTATCAATATGCATGCTAGCCTGGCTAAGTATACATAGTAGACAATTTGGAATCAGGTATTTGATGGATGCTACGAAAGCTTTTGGGCTAATTTCAAAAGCATTGTCTAGAAAAAAGTGCCATTTTTGTTTTGTTTTTACCATAGACTATTATGTAATATTTGCTGCCCATGTAAAACCAGGAAGTTTCATAATATCATCACTAAAATGGTCAAACTGTGCTAGTCTGCCAGATGCACTTTAAGCAAGTATTTAAGATCTCTGTTTATCATTGTCGTTATTGAAAGTGTATAAAGTTATTTTGACCTTGTTGTGACTTTACCGCAGTCTCTAATCAAAGCTGTCACTCGCTGAACATCCACCGTTGATAGTTTGTGACAAAGACAGAGACATGTGCATATGGATTACTGCGGTAGTCATCCATCCTAAAAGTAGTGTGTGACTGCAGCTGATAGTGCGTCGTCTTTGAGTCTGAGGCTGAGTGATAATGCTTTTGACAGCGCTGACACTGGTCCTGCTGCTGCACAACACCACTGTTGTTGGACTTATGCGATGCAACGGAACATTAGTCTGTATGTATGGCTTTTACAGAGTGCAGGCTTGATTGAGATGCATCTGCTGTGGGTTGAGACTGATTGTCAAAAGTTTTGAAACTTAGATAGCAATCAATACTGAAACTAATGTCAAAGCTAGACACTCATTTGAGCAAATAGTAGCACAAAAATGTGACCTTTGCACAGCTGCTTTCAATTGATCTCGAGACTAAAATGTCTTTTACAATATCAGTCTATTGATTTGTAATGAAATTGAGTCTGAAGTGTTTGGATTGTGTCAACACTATGTAACTATGTCTGATGGTGAAATATGGGATACATTTGTACCTGTATTAAGCATTACACACTGTGATTGAGAATGTGATCTTCATAACATTTTAGAAATGCAGACGTATTTGAATAGAACTTTTTTTAAGCTCTTATTAGGCGTTGAGCTTTGAAGTTGGGTAAGAGTAGGACTAGAATTTTGTTAACTTTTTAAGCGCCAAATTGGCAATTCTGCATTGTTGTCACAAGTTTTCTGTTTCAACTTTCCACCAGTAGTACAAAGCCGTATAAAATAATACAGAGTAATATCTGCTGGCAAAACGTTTACAGTGTCTATATTTATTGTTGTATTTCAAAAACCCTGGTGCTTAAAATGTTAATATTCATAAATAATTAGACGCCTTTACATCCACCCTAAAAACAAACTGGGGCAACAAGTGTCATAGACACATACAAACAGAACATAGAAAATGAGTTGGCATGGCTCAGCATTGTGAGGTATAGACACACATCTCTGTGGGAACTTTATTTTGTGAAAATATGGTTTTGCGTGCCAATATGTAGGCGATCATTAAAGGTGCTTTGCTGAATGTTTGCTTTTTTAAAAGTGTAAACAACCACAAATCACAGTCTACATGTTTTGTTCAGTTAACTAATGCGTTCTGAGCTTCCAAATTGATCACTGATGTATTTTAAGCTTTTTTTCACAGCTGTTAGGAGCAAGGTGTCAATGCTCACTTTGTACCGGAAGCACATTTCATACCTTTAGCTTTACTTCTCTTACGTTGTTTTATTAGTTTTGGCATTTTTATTAAAAACAGACTAACCTAAACTAAACTGTTAAACACAAAGCCCTGCTCACAGATTTCAACAAAGCAAATGATTCTAAAATTAGATTATTACTGTTTCAAAGCCGTAAATGCCCAATTAAGCTAGTTCCGGCTGCTTAAATTGTCAGTAGGTAAATGTGGTGTTTTGACCTTTCTATCAGCAAACTTTTGTGAGATTCATTCAATAATATCAGCAGAAATAACTAATGGGTACTGACACAAGAGTTAGCCACAATGCTAACAACAACAAACTTAGTGGGATTTGGTGAACAAACAGTACATTTTTTAGAGAGACAGGACATAGATTCATTGCACTTGAAGAGGGGGAACATTAAAAAGATATCTGTGCTGGGAGAAAATTTATTTAAGTTCTTTTATAAGAAAAATCGTGTGTAGCACCTTTAATGATTGCTTTCTGTTCAGTCCATTGTCGAATTGCAAACTGAATTTTTGCCGATTCCAAAATACTACAACTGCAATTCAAATATGTGGAAAAAATAACAAAAGTGGGCGGGGCAAACAAAAGTCAGTAATTTATGCAAACATCACAAAATTATCTATTAGGCCTAATAAATAATAAATTTACATATTCACAAAACATGAGTAAGTTGCAGCCACACACAATGAATCTTCTAAATGAGCCTTGGCAGACGTATATATATATTTACACTGCTTGTTGTTATTCTTTTTGCACAATTTAAACTCATTCACTTGTTTGCAATGAGAGCTCAGGTCGTCAACAGAAACACTGTCTGCTCTCTCTGTGTGTGTGTCACTGATAGTTGTTCTAATGTCACATCTCCCTGAAGTGGGACAATCCAAAGCCCTGTGCACTGAAGGGGACATGGGGCCCAGGGCCAGTGAAGCTTCTGATCACACACACACTCATACACACACAGCCTCTCCGTGACCACAAAGAGCTCGCTCCATTGGGTTTCACATCACCAAAAGTGGCAGATAAACACGGAGATGCACAGCCAACACCGGACAAGTCGAGCAGAAGAGGAACATTTAACCATTTTCATACGAATCAGACAATGCACTTAAAATGACACAGGTGATGGTTTACTGAAGAAGCTATTAGTGTAATTTAAAGGAAATTTAGGATGTTAAATTGAGTTATTATGAGTAGAGAGAGTGTAGCTAGAGGTGTGCAATATAGAATTTTAGACATCGTGATTGTCGTCTTGAAGATATGCAAGAACAAAATAAACGATTTTTAAACAATATATGTTTTTACAAAAAAGGCTGTTTAAGAAAAAAACAAATTGAGAAGGACTACCTCGAGAAAAATTCAAGACCACCACAACAGAATGAAATATTGTTTGTAATATTTTCAAGTTGTAAGTCGGAAGAAAACTATTTATGTAAATAGTTCATTAACTACATAGTCAAATTTTTTAAAATACATCTTGCAACCCCCTGGAGGGTTCCGACCCTTACTTTGGGAACCGCTGTCTAGGTTGACCAAAGCACATTTCAAATTATTTAGAATTTTTGACATGAATGAATTCCAAACACACAAAAAAAATATTGAGATATTGATTTTTGTCTATATCACCTAGCTTTGCCTATGCAGTTCAGACAGCCATCTGCTTTGAACTGTGTGTTAGTTGATCTTGTTTTTACATTATTTTAAATTTGAATTTTGCAGCTTCTCCCTTTACAAGAGTGTATTAATGTAAATGTTTAAAACAACTCAAAGTACATATTATTTGCATTGTTCTTTTAAATTATCACCATGATTTATGTAATTCCAGACTCAAAATCCATAAGAAAAAGCACAAAACATACAACAGAAAAACAAACCAAAACAAACTTCAAACATGGTTATGAAAAACTAGTGCCTCTCAGCACTAAGCCTGGGCTTCACCTGGCTGCCACAAGAAAGTTCAACAAGCTGTAGTTATGAGTTTATTACGCCAGAAACTGAATAAGCTCCATCCGATGGCTGCAAAGGAAATTTTATCGTAAAATCATAATCAAGACAAATTTGACTGATATACATACATTGGAAAAATTATCTAAATTAACCTGGATGATTTATGGATTTAAAGACTACCTATGACAAAGTGGGACATTAAAAACAGTGTTTTCTGAAGCTCCAAGAGGAAATATTAGGATCTAACAGCTGTATTTTGATGAGGAGGGAAATATTACCTTCATTATTCCTATTGGAATTTTACACAAACAGCTTGTTACACCTGGTACAAAGCTGCTGAAATGTAAACTGTATTTTAAAAGAGCTCTCTTCACTTCTAAGATGTGGAGAATTTGGTGATCTTGCTTGAATATATTGCTTTCGTTTACTGCTTTGTTCCACTAAATAATGATTGGATAACCAGAAATAGAGAACTGTTTTATTGGCACTAAAAGTTCAAATTACTGTATTAACATGTTACTGTTGCAATAATAGTGGCCCTTTTGCACGTACATTCTCTGGTCAAAACCTGCACACGTATGAACCACCAGAAAGAAATGAAATTACTCACAGTCACATCACATCCAGTTGTACATGACATTTTAGTTATCTGATTACGCAAGAAATCTGATGATTGGATTTGTGTTATGTAACATACAGAGCCAGCTTGCCCTTTAAACTCAGCTCTGGAATCTTTTGTATCAGACAGGTCCATGATTTGGGACATGATCTCACTGTGAACAACAACAGCAAAAAGTGTTTAAAAGCAGACCATCATTTTTATAATGTCGACCTTTTCGCGCGGTATAGGCAAAATTGAAAATGGAGAGGGTTATTGTTTATTGTTTTATTTTTAACATGACATTTGGTAGCTATGACATAAAAATTTGAATATATTTTATAGTAGTCCTGAAGGCAGGGGGTCTGGGGGTCCTTCTCCCAAACATTTTTGCACAAAAGTGATGTGGTTTCCTCTAGTGTTGAGTATTTTTGACCATCAAAGGCCTCTGTTACAATACTTAAATGTTTGTGTCATTCTTATCCAAAACAATATTGCACTT
Organism: Mugilogobius chulae; assembly: GCA_038363315.1. Taxonomy (NCBI): domain Eukaryota; kingdom Metazoa; phylum Chordata; class Actinopteri; order Gobiiformes; family Gobiidae; genus Mugilogobius; species Mugilogobius chulae. The sequence continues at coordinate 10,330,747 of CM076402.1, read as the reverse complement.
ATCGCCAAGATTCATGTTGTATCTTTCTGTCAGTGCTTTTTAGAACCCAGTCTTGAAATTTGAACTGAAACTTGAAAAACTCCTCAGTGCTTCTGATAGTCAGCCCAGCCCTGGTAACATACTGTATGACGGCTCTAACTTAAAAGGCAAATATGTTCTTTAACTTATGTTGCAGGAAAAGAAGAATAGGATTTGCTGCATTACTGACCATTTCAACCTTTGAAAGCCATTGTCTGTTTGTAGCTTTAAATTCATTACTCGTGTGTGTGCTCTCCCCTTCCTCTCTGTTTAAACTGTACAAAAGTCTTGAGTGTGCACGGCTTTTGGATCTATTCACAACTGTACTGTTCTTTGATGTTTCTAAGATTTGAACTGACTCACCACCAGAAAGCAGCTACGCCATCAGTGCCAAGTCCAATTTGAGGTTCAAGACCGGCATCGCGTACACAAATTCCCACGGAAAACTCTTTTCTTATTCTTTCTTCTGAAGCTTCTTGTCTGCTCTCTGCAACTTCAAATACTGTTTTCTCATCGTCCTGCTAGGGCTGTTGTGATAACTGCAACACTGCAATACTGCGGTAGAATCATTGCAACCGCACAAGATTTCAAACAACCACGGTATTTTAGGTCAATGAGCCACAAAACACACAGCACATAGTTTTTTTTGTTTGTTTTTTTTGATAAATTGGTAAACAGAAAAGCTGAAGGCTTCTTTTAACTATTCAAGAAACAATCACCAGTACGAAGAGGCTGCATGATGTAAATCTACATTAAGACAGTTTGCAGTTATCGTGAAAGGTTGAAGCAAAAACTGTTTGATTCAAACTGTATTTTTCTCTCCTTCGATCCAGGCAAAGCTTAATCCCAAAGTAAATGTGAAGGGACCATAATCAAGCGTGGAGTGGCATTTGCGTAAAGATGCAATCCAACAAGCCTGCAGCCAAAATGGAAAAATGATCCAATCTTGATTCCATAATCATCTTTTTAGGTCCATGTAAAGGTGTAGATATAGGCTCCTGTTTTTTTTTATGCACACACTGTGCTCAAGTTGCAAAATTGGGTAAGTTTAGGGCTGGGCTCTTGGTATAGGTTAAGATTAGGATAACAATGTTGTTAACCCTATAACCCGTTACTATAGAAATGAACTAGGGCTACATATTTACGCAAAAAAAGCGTGAAATCGTCTTAATCATACGCCATTGATATGTCGTGGTTTATGTACAGCCTGTTCTCATGGATAAGTGTGTCAATACCACGTTATTGTAAACAGCGTGTCATATGAACGCAACTTGTATTTTTTGTGTATGTATTTGACGCGTTTCTGTCCTAGTTCATTTCAATGGTGAATGTTAAGACGTGTTGTTCTTTATGTAAACTAACACAATCTTAATCCAAAACTTAACCAACTGCAAGCCTAAGAGCTAAATTTACCAATTTTTGTAACTTCAGACTTAAAGTTAGCCGTTAATCCCTTGAAAAACCTCAGAAAAAACGAGCGTGTAATTGCAGGCCAAAACAGGCAGATGGCGTCGTCATGACACGCATTTGTCATGTCGTTCTATTTTACGCAATCCATGAGAACACGTTGATATATACTCTTTCTTGTGAGATGAGGTTGGAAAAACAGCTGTGCACCTGATGCTCATTTGTTTGTGAATTATAAATACACTGTGTTTATAGCACTTTTGAAAACACTCAAAAACTTCGATCTAAAAATATAGCATACATATAATATGATTAATGGCCATCAAAGCTTCTAAGCTTCATTCTTCATGCATTTTTATGGACTTAAACTGCATATACTGTGTGGCTGAGACACCTGTCTGTGCTCTGGAATGGAAGAGAAATCAGCAAAAGCCTCCACAAACACTATCTGTGCTTGTAGCTTCAGACTTACTCTGAAGCAGAGTCCTTAAATATGTTGAACTCATGCACAGTAGATGACTATAATGATGTAAGAAAATACATTTTGAATGACTTAAATTATTGACAATTTGCACCTACGTACGCAGCATTACAGGGAGCGTAAAACTGACAAAAAAGCAATTGATGCTTCTAGCGCATGTTCAGTACGTTTGTCTGTGGAAGTAGACGTCTTAGACGAAGCACAGAGCAAGGTATTTGGAAAAGCTAATGAATGCAGCTGATCCATACCCTCTTGCTTCTGCTATGTTTGCCCGTTTAATAAAATGTACAAGTTGGCCTGACTTTACTCCTCATGATTTGTCAGATATGATGCAAGTTGTTGTAGACATCCATTGCATCTTTTTTCCAAATGTCATACATTCTTTTTCTCATTAGCATTGACTTATGAGTGTTCGCTGCAAATTTGTAACAACTTAGAGGGATTCCAGTTCTACAGATTTATTACTGTCATCCTGGCGTCTTCTATCTTCATCAAAATATAATGAAAAAGCTACAGGTTTAAGCTTACAACCTCCTGCCTGTTAGTGCAGAGTGTTGCACATTATACATTTGAAATCTATAAAAGTAACTAAGAAACAGGCAGGTTTTCAGCAAAGTTTCCATAGTTAAGCAAACAGACAGCGCTTTTGTGTGACGACAAATGCAAAGGGTCAAAAGTGACCTAGAATGTATAGCCATATTTGGAATTTAAAATCCCCAAATATACCTTTAATGTAGTAATGTAGTTGCACGTTTTTGTTTTGTTTGTTTTTTTACTTGGCAATTATTAATAAGCTACATTTGCGCAAAGATGATTGAAATCCAAAATAAAACTCTACTACAGTGCGAACCTAACCCTAACCTGTAGTCGGAAAAACTCCCCGAAGCCTATGCAAAAAATAGAGCTATACATTTCAAAACCTCTCCGGCGGAAGTCATTTTTCAGCAAAGGTCTGCCTAACTCCTCCGCACAAGTTCTGCTGTAGGTAAAGTTGTGCACATGACACCGAGAAGATCCATGACCGCGAGCTGTATGGAGACTTGTGGAAGTAATTTAGCCTGCACACCTCCATCAGTCAGCCCCTCACTGTCTGCCGCGCTCTCCTCTGAATCTCTCTGTCATGAATACGGATGAGGCTGTGCCCTACAACGCTGCATGTGGCTGAAAAGACCCGCTTTGGCTGACTTTCATGTTCCGTTTCTGTCCGGAGCAGAGCGGACTTGTTTACTGACTGCTTGTACTGGATGGATTAAGCACTAAACGTGTTTTTGTTTGTTAAAGTGTGTGGTTTTAGTAGCGTTGTCGACAAATGCTGAGCGATTTATTTAAACATGGTGGATCAGCTGTGCCTTAGTGTATGAACAGGTGTAAGCAAAGAGTTTTACAGTTGTGCTTTTTACTTGAGCAAATGCTCAAAAAAAATGGCTAAGACCTTTTTGGCAAATTAGTTTTCCAATTAAAAGGACAAATATGATGCATTTTTATTATTTTTTCCTTCAAACATGCTCCTGAGTACTGCCACTTTGTAATACCAGAACCATTATAAAGAGTGTATAGTAAAGCACACATGGCATTCATGTGTTTCCCACATCAGAAATTGAGTCAGAGCTCTATCTACTGCCTGAAAAGGAAATTTTACAGGGTAAATATTCCAATTTATCTTGCCTGATGTTCTAATGCTGCAGATACTCAAATACTCATAAATTTAAACTCAAAACGAGTCTGGAATATTTATGGATTTAAAACCTCAGAGATCTATCTCTGACATCACAGATCAGGAACATTCAGAATGGTATTTTGATGGCAACAAAAGATATCTTACAGACAAAACTTCATAAGTGTTTTTGACGAGAAGCAGTTTTAAAATCACAATAAAACTTCCAAAAAGCCGATTTCACATAATATGTCCCCTTTAAAGGACAAACTATGGTAGAACTGTTCGAAATGCCTTGAAACTCGTGAAATGTTTTACATTATGTAAAAAAAAAAAAAAAAAAAAAAAGAAATCAATTTTTTGAAGAATTAACCAAGGCTAGATACCGTTTGCAGTGAAGAAAAAGTTCTCCAAATGTCTATGGGACAGGACAGTGTAGCCTGCAATAGGGATGAACGATTAAGGGACATTTGGCTAATTTCCGAGGGATCTACTCTATAATCTGACATGCATGCTATTAACTTACTACAGACCAACTGTTAAAAAATTATTATTCAATTCTTTTTGATAAATCCACCAACAATATTTTAAGTAATATTACTTGAAAACAAAAGACAAACAAAAGCCTTAAAAAATTTAGCAAAAAAAAAAAAAAAGATTGTTTTTGAACTCTTAATATTTATATTTAATGTTCTTAATCCAAAGTGAGCAGTATGGTGTGAGTCCGTAGCAGAGGTCAGGTGTGCTGCTCTGTCTAGTGAGCAGAAGTGAATGAGGATGCCGCCTGAGACTGCTCTGTATTTTGGGTCCAGTGTCCCTGTGCAGAACGCGGCGATAATTGAGATGATAAGACTCCTCTCTCCTGCAAATGAATTGAATCGCGCCCCGAAGAGTGTGCTCCCACTGCCCTGGTATTATTAGGATTTGTGAGGTTCATCTGCCAGATGCCTTAACTTTTCCAATTGACTCAGTAATTGTGCTGGATTTCAAATATGAATCATGGCAAAAGCGGCGTGCTGCTGCCTTTGCAAGGCAGAAATTGCATTCTTTCATCTGGCTGTATCAATGTGAATTGAATTTATTTGTTCACGCCTTATTGAGTGTTTGTGCTGCACACACGCCTCTGTCTTCAGCTGGATTTGTGCAGACTCTGCTCACGATGAATATAGAGAAATGCGTCTAATGAATCTGCTCAATTTGTGTGTAGTTTATTCACTTCATTTTTGTGTTTCTTACTGAGCTGTGTAAACTAGATAAATGTCTTCCCAAATCCAAAACACCAGGGTGCACAGCAGAGTAGAGCTTGGGCTTTCCAATAAGGAGATTTGGAGTTCGACTCCTGAGTCAAACCAAAATCAACATCTCATGATCTCTCTGGTTGGAGTCTGCATGCTCTCCCTGTGTCACTCTAGGTTCTCCCAGTTCAACACAGTTTCTGAAGAAAATGTAGACGTACGCGAATTGTCAAAAATATACAAAAAGCACATTTTCACACCCTTTTATGTAATTATAACATTAAAATAACCACAACTTTTGGTTGAACCTACATGGCGACAGGTAAGTTTAGGCTTCAAGTTACTAAAAGGTTTAAATTTAGGGCTTGGACGTATGGTAGGTTAAGATTTACCCGTTAAACCCAAAGAAAATGTCACCTCCAGGCTTCAACCAAAAGGTGTGAAAACGCGCTTTCCTATGTTTTGGACATTTCGTTGTATATCTACGTTTCTTCAGAAACTGGGCTGTCTGGTTTCCTCCCATCTCAAAAACCAGACATGCTTAGGTTGATCATGTAAATTTCTCCCAGTGGCAATTGTCTAATCCTGCGACAAATTTCACAGTCAATAAAACTTTTTTTTTTTTTAACGTTTTAATGACCGTGGAATGTGTCAGTCATTGGTTAAATCACTTACTCTGTCTAAATTTTTCATTGAATTATGAGAGGTTATGACGTTTTTTAGCTCAAATCCCTGATTTCACTTTAATCATATGTATACACACAAATGTAAAGTGTACCACAAAATTTCTTCTTATTGCACACTGTTCTCCAGTCATTTTCGCCAAGATGTTTTACTTATGATATTAACGAAATCCTAATCTTACCCAACTCCAATCATCAGACCTAAACTTACCCATTTTGTAACTTCAGACCTAAACTTAGCTGTTAAACTAAAAGAAAAAAGGTACCAAAGTGACTTCAACCAAAAGAAAATAGCGTTTGTTAAAACATCAACTAGAGAGGTCGTATAAGAGAAACAGAAAAGGGTAGAAACTTGCTCTTAATGCTGCTACTAACATTGTAGCATAGATACACATTTCAGTGAGACCATGTTGCAAATCCAAACAAAAAGAAACTATTGTGTACCAGTGTTTTCTTTGTATATTTGCTTTTCATTATGTGTAAAGATGTAAAATATGCTAGACGTCCATCTTTTAAGTCCTTCCAAGTACCTTTTAACAAGTATTTCTGTCCCCACACTAACCCTGCTTGGAAAACACTGTTTACACTGCAGATCTATAACTCGCCGAGCTCAAAGCCAGTCTTTGTATTGACTTTTAATGACTACATGTTGGAAATAACTGCACTGTAGCTGTGTATATCCTCAGAAGCCTTTGCCGCCTGTGAGGTTCTTATCACACATTCTAATCCATGTTCCTCTGCTGTTCCGTATCGCCGTGTATTTCGGGGAACTTTTGCCTTTCGCGTTTGTGTCTCGTACAAACCCCACGCCGAGCAGCATGAAAGAGGCCAGTCCTTCCCTTTGCTCTGCGCCGCTATCCACGCTCCAGTCGGGTGGTTAGATTATGAGGAGAGAAAGAGGGAAAGGGAGGAAGAGAGAGAGACACCGGCATCCACGTTTGAGTCAGGTGGTTAGATTATGAGGAGAGAGAAGAGAGAGGAGGGAGAAAGAGAGAGAGACTGGCATCCACACTGAGTCAGGTGGTTAGATTTGAGGAGAGAGAAGAGAAAGAAAGAGAAATACAGACTGGCATCCATAGTCAGTTGGATGATAGATTATGAGAGAGAGGAGAGAGAGAAGAGAGAGAGAAAAGAAAGAAAAGAAAGAAAGAAAGAAAAAGAAAGAAAGAAAGAAAGAAAGAAAGAAAGAAAGAAAGAAAGAAAGAAAGAAAGAAAGAAAGAGAGACTGGCATCTATAAGCAAGTTGGATGAATAGATTATGGAGAGAGAGAGAGAGAGAGAAAAAAAAGAGAGAGAGAGACTGGATTTACAGTTGGGAAATTATGAGAGCAAGAGAGAGAGAGATTTAGCAAAACCGGCATTTATTGTAAAAGAGAGAATGAAAAAGAGAAGCAGAGAAAAGAAAACTCCACATCCACGCTCAAATTGGAGAGAGAGAGAAATGTGACAATGGAGGAAAAGAGAGAGAAAGAGACACAAACAGAGTGAGCAAAGAGATTAGACGAAATGAGAGAAAGGGGTGACATCTACGGTCAAGTTGGGTGTTAGAGAGAAAGAGAGGGAAGCGAGGTAAAGAGAGAGAGAAAGACCAACATTCACACTGAACTCAGGCAGGTATAGATTATAGGAGTGAGAGAGAACAAGAGAAAGAGAGGGAATAGGAAACTGACAAAAGATAGATGAAAAGAGAGAGAGCAGAGAAAAAGAGAAGAAATATAGACAGGAAATAGAGAGAGAAAGAGGCAAGAGAAAGATAGCAAAAAAAGATAGAGACAGAATAAGAGACAAAGGAGAAAGAGAGCAAAAAAAAAAGAGAGGCAGAGAGTGAGTGAGAGAGGAGAGAAATCTATACACTGAACTTAGGCAGAGATAGATAGAGGAGAGAGGACAGAGAGAGAGATCGCTATGCATGTTCAAAATGAGAAAAACAATATCGACAGACAGCATAGGAGAGAAGAAAGAGAAAAAGTGAGACATATGAAAAGAAGAGAAAGTGAGAAAAGAGAAGATAAAAGAGAGAAATATAGAGAAAGAAGCAAAGAGAAGAGAGAGAGATACAAAGAGAAAGAGACATTGAATTGAGAAAAAGAGAGAAAAAAGATGACAAGAAGAGAAAGAGCAAAAGAGAGTGTGTGTAAAAGAGAGAGAGAGAAATAGCTCCAGGGCCTTCTTCCCTCTTTTCTTCCTCTGCTCCTGTTCCGTTCTGTCGCTCTCTCTGCCCAGCTTTACCAGCGTGGGATGCTAATCACTTATTAGATTGCAGATACGTTCGGCAGGCTAAGGCTAATTAGGTTAGCGGTCTGCTCAAATGAAATGTCTTAATGCTGATGTGCCTTTACCAGAAACTCACCTCCTCCCTTTCTCTTTCTCTCTCTTGCCGTGGACCCACCTGAGCGGGGCAAAACCAAAATCACGGGACCTTATTATCCCTCGCCGTGACCTTTCTGCGGTTCAGACAGTGAGTCAGATGTGGCAGATAGCTAAAGTCCTCCCGAGCAACATCGTGAATATTCTCGAAATGCCACTCAATGCCAATGCACAGTGACCATAAACAGACATTTGTACTTGCCCTGGAGGGACCGGCCTGTTTCTACTCAGTGATCTAATAGAGCTGCTGCTGGATTGTTTGAGAGTTTGGATCGGTTAAATTTGAGACATGTCTTTAAAAGCCCGGGACAGAGATTGTTTTTTTTTTTAGATGGATGTATGCGGTACTTTGTGTTCATGTCCTCGGATGCTCTTAGAAAGTTTTGATGGCAGTGATAAGGAAATAAAAGTCCACTCTTTAACATCGTTTAATAGAGCCATGCGGAAAGTGGTGTTTCCACAATCAGGGGTTCAGGGCAGCGCAGAACATTACTAGAGTTCCAGTGAGTTAGAGTTGCTTTTTTAAGGATTTGTGTACATTTTATGAAAAAGAAAAATCACTCTAAGAAAATACAACTTTGTATTCATCTCTAGAATGTGATGATGTCATTAAGTCAGCCAACCACAACCATGCCCATAGCCACCCCGCAACCACACCCACAGCCACCCCACATTCAACCATCTCACAACCTCCCCTACAACCACCGCCAACAACTACTCTCACAACTAGGCCAATAACCACATCTACAACCACGCCCACAATCACACAACCACACCTACAATAACTCAAAGAAGTTGTTTATTTTATTTTTAAGACTTTAGCGTTAGCACTGACAGACAAACACACTTTGGTAATTTAGTAAAATATTCTCTTCATTCGTAGTATTGTATTTAACATGTCTTAAAGTACTTATTCGTTTTAGATCGATTTGGTGAAACCCCATAGAAATTAACTAAACAGGAAATGGACATGCTAACAGGAAGTTAGCATTTTTGAAAATATATAAGTCAACTGACTTCTGTGCACAGAATCAATAACCCCCACTACCACATAACTACCTCCCCAACCACACACACACCTCATAACCGCCTCACAACTTGCCCACAATCCCCCCCACAAACACATCCACAACCATCACTACAACCACACCCACAATCACATACACAACCACCCCTACAACCACACCCACAATCACATACACAACCATCACTCAACCACACCCACAATCACATACACAACCACCCCTACACCCACAAACACATCACTTCAACCACACCCACAAACACAATCATCCCTACAACCACACCCACAATCACATACACAACCACCCCTACAACCACACCCACCACATTACAACCACACCCACAAACACATACACAACATCACTACACCCACAAACACATGCACAACTACCCCTACAACCACATCCACAACCATCCATACAAACACTCCGACAACCAAAATCCACAAACACAACCACCCCACAACCACAACTATTGCTACAACCACAAACACATCCACCCCTACCACCACACCCACCCCTACAAACCACACCCACCCCCACATCCACACCATCGCTACAACCACACCCACAAACACATCCACAATCATCCCTACAACCAGACCACAAACACATCCACAACCATCCCTACAACCACACCCACAAACACATCCACATCCACAACCACAAACGCAACCACCCCTACAACCACAACGCAACCACCCCTACAACCACACCCACATACACAACATCACTACAACCACACCCACAAAAACATACATAACCACCCCTTCAACCACAGCCCACAATCATCACCTAAACCACCCCCGCAACCATTCTTCACAACCCTACTCACAACCAACCACCCCACAATAACCAAAAATCTATTTCCTGATTTTGAATAATCTTTCCTATTTTGGTGTACTTTAATTAAATACACTAGACTATACAATGGCTGGATTATCAAGTTTTCCTGTAACATACAAACTGATTTTATGTTATTTTAAGAAGAAAAAAAGCGATTTGTTCTTTATCACAAAATTTTTCCATTTCTCCTGCGACGTTTGCTTATCTCAAACTCGGTTCTTATTCTCGGTGTAGATTTAAAGTTGGTGCTTGACCAAAACGACCTCTCCGTTTGAAACCCTCTCTGTTTCTCCCCTAAAGACATTCTCATGTGTTTTGTTGTGTTACTGGAGCAGGCGTTTGTTTCCTGTCAGTGGTAATGCAGTTGGCCCAAACAGGACCTTGAGCGCTCTCAAAGACGCCGCACACAAGATTGTTTTTGTTTGACAAGGACCATTCTCAATTGTCAAGTGCGTAACATTGAGATTTCACAGTTCACGCAAAACCAACATCACTATGGCAACCGGCATCTTTCTCAGCACCACTGCAAATCAGATACATTTCAATATGATTTTCATTTGTTCTGCTTGTGACCTTGTGAAGAGATGTGTTTATGTATTTACTGTAAGCTGTGTTCATTTCACACCATAAGATTGTATAAATCAGCTATTTGATTGAACACGAGGATTTTAAAGCTCTGCACATGCAAAAACAACAGCTTTTTTTTTATGTAAAATAGTTGATAATGTTATTTAAAAGAACATTACATTTGGTTGGCAAAATCAAAACACCTGGTTTGAGATAACTGCAGTTATTTATTAAATAATGGATGAAATGTTATTCTTTAAAGGTGAATTTTGAACAGGTTCTAGACAATCGTTTTACACATGGATAAGTTCAATGAGCTGGCTAGCTTTCATTAAGACATTTTGATAAAACAAAGGTGTATCGGAGTTTCGTGGTGTAGCTGAGAGTCAAACATGAAAGGAGTCCATACAAACGGGCATCTCCAAGGTCCTGAACAACAGTCCAACAGTCAATGATGATGCCATGATGATGCTGTTGTGATCTGGCGTTGCTCTCTCAGTGCTGATTGATAGACTCCTATTTCAATCTGCTCCAGGTCTCCGGCTTCTATCACATTCCCCTGTAGTACTAACCAGGAACCTCTGATTGGCTGAACTTGAGGGGGGTCCTTTCCAGTTTCACATTGCTGTTTGTAAAGAGGGTTTTAAGCGGAAATTGCCATCAAAAATGAGTAAATGTTGATATGAACCATGTGTCGAAGGATTTATGAGAGGCAGTATGCAGATTTAAAGAGTTATTCACCTTAAGTTGTTCTATAATAAATCCTCACCATTGTGCAGTATAGACCTAACTGGACAAACTCCATGTACAAAACTGGAAAGAAATAACTGAAAATTAATATGTCAATTATGATGCATTAAAAAAAAAAAAAAAAAGTAAACATGAAACATTCTTGATTATTGTTGCTTTTGAATTTTGACAAAGACAAGTTTGTCATTGAATGGAACCAATTTTACAACCTAAAACTTGCAATCAACTCCACTCAAAAATACTGAATAATGACTGAAGATTTTTGATCACATAAAAAGTGCAACTCTTAATATAAGCTTGTAAGATTACATACTCTAAGCGTTTTTTTAATTTCTTGACATTTTGATTGTAGTTTACAGAAAATATACAAAATACAGTATCAAAAATTTGCAATTTGTGTACAAACTTTAAATTGAAAATACAGATATCATACTGTATCCAACTAATGAAGTATCAAACACAGTCTCAAAGCTGTATTCACAGTTGCTGCATTCTTAGACTCATGGAAAATCTTTACAGACCATCCTGGCTACGAACTTACGAACGGGCTGCGAGCACTGTTTTTTCATATTAACGTCTCAAAATGACGTAGAAAAAAAGCAAAAAATGTTTACGTCGTACGGGTCATTGTAAATAAAACTACTTTTCTTTCTCAAACATGAAAATAACATAAAAAAAAAAAAAAATCAAAAGTATAATCTAATTTGAACAACCTCATTGTTTATAGCATAGAGAACAGTATTATAGCATCATAACACAGATTTTACATTTCCCCAGTAAAATATTGATTCTCCATTTCTCATCTCCAGCGACACACAACCCCTGAACTATTTATCCGTTGAATCCGTCGTTCTTGCCAAACACATGCACGGCGTTTAGAACAGGAGGAAGAGTCTCCCGCTGTACAGTAATGGCAGCAGCGGGGAGCAGAGCCACACTCGCGTCGGTTTATAGCCCGGGGTCCTTGGAGATGAGAGGTGGGAATCCCTGCACCACTAATTAATGTGGAGCGTGTTTAAAGAAAAGTCCCCCAGCAGCAGCAGCGGCGGCGATGGTGGTGCTATACGCTACGCTCTCGTCACTCGGCTGTGTGCGTTTCAGAATGACTGTTTCTCCTGCAGGCTCTGGAGGGGACTGCATGAATTTCACAGCCCAACAAGCATTGGTTCTCCCAGCGCACACACGTTTTACTGGCATTATCCCTTTGTTCGCGCGCACACACTCATGCATAATAGCGCGCCGTGTAAACAACCGGGATGCAGCATGTTTTATTGGCGCGCAGCTTGCTTTATTTTTGGGTGTTTTTTTATGAGCTCCACCTCGGCACTCCTACGTCCTCGCCATGGCACCTTATGCAACGCTCTGTGGAAGCTTCCATTATTGTGCGGGAAGTGTCGGCCCTCTGCCTGGGAGGTGTGGAGGAGACGCAGGAAGGAGCTAAAGAACAGAATGATGAGGTTGAAATAGAAGAAAGGCAATGTTGAAAGTGACCTGTATGCAAACTTCACTTTTCTAAGCTCTTCACCTTGTTCTGACAGTGCTCTCTCTTCATTAATTTCCTCTAAGTTGTATTTGGATTGATTTGTGCAGCTGATGCTCAAGTGTCTCAAATTGATTTTGAGTTGAGAAAATTCTCATGAAGCAAAATAAACTAGTAATTTGAAATATGCTGCTTGCTAAAGTTAAATTTTAAACTGAAGTGGCAGGGCTTATCAGTTCTGCAGTTTTGAACAGAAACTAAAAGAACCTGTTTATATTTTTAAGTCGTTTTAGTAATGTTATATCTTTTTTTTATTGTTTTCTAAATAGGTAAAGCTCAGTATATCTTTAAAATGTATTGTCCATTCTTTCTTGTATGTAAAATACAGAAGTTCAAACTGCTTTGATGTGAAATATATCTATAACTAAGAACCGATCCCTTGCACACTATGCTAGCATTAAATGATCATTTATTTGTTATTATTCTTATTCTGTATCTACAAAAATTGTATGGCTAAGGTTCACAATAAGGATTAGGTTTATAGAAACATGCTGATCTGGGTAAGATTTGATACTGTGTAATGACAGAACTGTATCAAAGGGACTATAGCCTACCCAATTTTAGTAATAAATAGCTTAAAATCCAACACAGTATCACAAGAAAGGGTATATACATATATCACGGCACATAAATAGAGAATGATGAGTACGGTTGCTCGCCTTTTTTGCGTATGTATGTAACGCCATGGGCTTCAAACTTTTTTTAAATGGGTAAGTTTTGAGCTGGGACTTGGGGTAGGTTAAGATTAGAATAATGATTTTGATAATATTCATCTTCACAACTACCATAAAAATGAACTGGCGAGTGATACATATGCAAAAAAGTTGTGAAATTGTGGTAATCATACGCTACAATTGACATCTGCTCTTACAGTAGGTTATACGCAAGCTTATGAGATTGGTTTATAAAATCAATTTAACCCTAGCACAGATATTTTGTTAATGTACCGATCCAAGTGAAAATCAGCCTGGAATGTCCTGACTACGTCAAATTATGTGCCATTTCTTCATCATCCATAAAGCTCATCTTTTGTTGTTGTTAGCATTGTGGCTAGCTGCTGTTAGCATACCACCACATCTCACTCCTACTAGCTATGAACACTGCTTAAAACATATCGTGGTGATCAATTCGGAGGCTCCGAAAAAAACATACAGGGATGTTCGCCGAGCAGACATGTGATGTCAAAATGTTGATCACGTGACGCATTAGTTGGCAGAAGTTTTTTAAGGAAGCAAAAATTGGGTATATTAGTCAAGAAAAATTCAGGTCTTTGACTTCATGTAAAGAAAAAAATGATATAAAATAACATTTCAAGTGCTATATTACATTTTAGAACCTTGCATCACTCTGACTTTGTAATGTTCCTATTATGATAATTAGGTACAATAGGGACGGAGCTAGGGTTAGGTGAATTATTCTATACATGGTGACAAACTCGCAGGGGTCAATTTTGCATGATACAGGCCTTTAATGTTATGTGTTGCTTACTATATACTGTATAAGATGAGCCCAGAGGATATGCTTTACTCCGGACTAAAGTATAAGCAAACACAAATGAAAGTGAAAATCTCTTGTTCACACTCAACCTTTGCAGCCTCAAACTCGCACAATACGTTACATTTACTTTGCTCTTGTTCTTATGAGTCCTCTTGACATCGACCCCAAGTTCCAGAGGTTGCCCTACTTTTCCAGCAGCACACACCACTCCGAACGCGCCCACCTCCAATCGGCCTGTGCACCCAGCGTGAAATAACAGCACAGGGTTATACTTCAGCGTCCTCATGTGCCTCTCGTGTGAAGAAGTGAAGCCGCAGAGGAGGAAGAAGCCCGCTGTGATTAATACACTGTTTACATTGGTCCGTCCCGTTAATCTGTCCCGCTGACGACGCGCCGAGCCTAATGTGAAATGAGGCGTGGAGCCGGGTCGTTTATCACAGAGTCTGATGAGACGGAGAGCCAGAGAATCCTCAGCCAACGTTGCGCTGTTTACGGCTTCCTCCTGATGCCCTTTCATTTGCTTTAGTTCCAAAAAGGCGCGTTTAGAGATATAAAACGTCGTAAAAAGTGTGCCGCGCCTGTGTTCTGTTGCAACGCCTAGTCGAGTCTCTACAAATCCAATCAGCCTGCTGCCAAAGTGCACCTGGGCCCTTCTCAAGCTTTCTGATGCGTCACTTTGCAGCTTGGGTTACATTTTTCTGTTCAAAAAGAGATGGAAAATAGCTGTGTTGTGTCGTGTAATTTACATTTTTACTGCTGTAGTTAAAGAGTTTAGGCGGGGACATTTTGGAGATGTTAAATGCTGTATATACCTGATTTCTTTCTACATAAAATAACTATTTTAAAATCTATTCCTTTCAACACAAATGTCTTGTGAAAGTATAAAATTTAGTCCACAGTGTCCTGTCGTCATTAAATTATAGGCTATATAATCTAAATTATTTGTTCAAATGAGCTTGCTGTCTAACATATTTCAATGGCACTTTTAATAAATACAGAGTGGACTGAGGTGGGTCTAATAATATACCGTTAGTTCACTAAAAACCATAACATTGGTCTGTTATTGTTGTTAGCTTTGCGGCTAACGATTGTTAGCATTCAGACATACCTCGCTTCTGACAAAGCTAATTCAGAAAGTAACACTGTAGCTCACATTACTGCGGGGAAAATGGTCTATATTCATCTAATATTTAGTTATGCAGCTAAGTGAGCAGATGACAGACCGATTTGCTCAAATAGATTAACTTTTTGTTACGCTTTCCTCTAGGCATTTGTAACAAAATGTCCAGCCCTCCTCTCTCGTGTTTTGAAGTGAAAGTCCACATTGTCCTCGCTCCAATACTTCGGCTGTCACTCGCACTGGGCCTGTTAATGTGAGAGAAGTTGTGAGAAACATCCATAAAAACTAAAATATAAAGTCCAGCAGCGTTTGTTTCTGATGTAGCCGTAGCCGCTGATGTAGCAGAGAAGCCAGGTGTCTTCTTGCTGGTTGCGTAACGTGTTTCTGTCCCACAGCGCCTCTACAGGCTAAAGACAATGTGTCTCTTCTGCGCTGGTTCGATTGACAAAAGGTTTTCACATGAGGTAATGACAGTTTGAGTATTTACACACTAACTTAAAGCTTGTCAAATTCAATACCCACTCCACCTGTTTATACATCACAAAGACAGTCTATAAAAGTGTAGCACATTTTATTTTACAACACAAACAGCTCATCCTAATGCAGCTCATTGAAGCTTTTATGTTTACCACAGTGATAATCAGATACATTTGACCTCCATTAGTCCAGAGCAAACATTCACTTCAACATTACATTTAAATGCAGATGAAACCAAATGGGTCTTTGTGTAAAAATATGTATAATATTGTGTGTTGTGCTGTTTGCATAGTGCTGTGTAATCCTGTGTGAATGCATAAATATTCCTTGATTATGATGCATGGTTAGCTGTCTGCTCTGATGAATGACGGTGTAAATAAACAGATATCTGACACCAGCCTGACTTATAGGCCCTGCACTGGTGCTCTTTACGTGCCCTTTTTTTCTTCGTATTTTTTGGTTATAAGCGTCTTGTAGCACTAATGGTAAAAAACTGGACAACTCAGAATGTCGTTTAAGCTAGCTTCACATATGACAGGATATTTGACCAGTTTTTTTAAGGCCTATTTGCTTCATGGAGTTTGGAGAGGTGCCAATAGATTGCTTCTTGTGACTTTAGGACTTCTTATTAGAGTTTTGACACGGGACCCAAGCCCGAACCTAGCCCGAGCCCAACCCGATACTACTTTGCAAGCTACATTAAGGTCAGTTTGAACTGCACAACTTTTCCCTTGCTGGACATTCAAACAATTGTAAAACTATGTAGGGAATTGTGTGAACTATGACCAGGGATTTTCAATGTACTGCATTGCTGCTTGTTACATTATTCTGTATGTGTATGATTGCACATACCTGTCCTATGTTTATTCACACAACCTGCTGTGACTGCCCAGTGTTGGGAAGAATATATATGCCCAGTGTTGGAAAAAGTATGTAGGAAATATCTACAGAATTCTAAATACCGGGAATAACATGTCACTTCATCAAATCAAACACTGTATTCTGAAATTTACACTGAACTGTAATATATTCATGTAGACAAAACATGACATATAGGATTAAAACGGCTTTTTACTTTTGATACATTATTTCTTAAAATGTCTTTCTATGAAGTTTCCATTTTAATTCAATTTAGTAGAATTAATACTAGTTGTAAAATGCAGGTCTGAACGTACAAAGAAATGCTTAAAGTGCCCATGACAGATTGAACTACTCATTTGACTAAAAGAAAGGTAATATCATTACATTTTAGATTTCACTAAAGATTTTGCAAACTTCATTCCAGTTAAGCCATTTTTTATTATTCAATATTTACTTTCTGTTCATAGATGATGACATCTCGCTAGGGAGTTGTTTAGCGATGTGTCATAAATTGGGCCAAAACTCTTCTAATATAGTAGGTTTTCACTTCATAATCTCATTAATAACTTGACTTTGACGTCTAAACTGTGCGCCTAAATATCAAACTGTAAAAGTAGAAAAGTAATTGTTTTCTAATTACCACCATATAAACTGGTACTGTAACTCAAAGTACATATTTTTGATAGATTCATTTACCTCCTATCAGTACAATGGCCTCAGATTGTGTCCATAGTTCAAGATGTGCTGACTACACCTTGGCAGAGACAGCTTGGCCTGGACCTGGCTCTAAGGGCCCTGCTGGGGGGGAGCACAGATAGCAATAACCGTGGACGCGGGAAGCAATAACTCCGCTGGCTCCCTCATCAAATCAGAGGCGAGTGATGCAGAATAATCAGCAATTGAAATCAGAGTGAGGAAAACAGCTGAACTGACAGAATGGGAAATGTCATCATGAGGAGAGCAATAAGAGAGGAATCAATGAGCTGCAGCCGCCATCGCTGCTCACATGACTCAAAACAGTAAGACACAACTGACACACACAACTGACACAAAGACATCATGCCACATGACTCAAACAGCAAGACACAACTGACACACACACATACTGTACACACAAGTACCATCACTGTTCACATGACTCAAACAGCAAGACACAACTGACACACACACACATACTGTACACACAAGTACCATCACTGTTCACATGACTCTGCTGTGGTCCAAAACAGCAGGAGGCAACTGACATACATACACATACTGTACTCACAGATGTTTCCGTGTTTTGGGGTCATTACATTGACTTACATTCATTTTTGGACCCTATTCTAGCCTTATGACTACTTGCATAAACTATACCTATTGATAAGAATTACCATTATGGGGACCTGCTTTTCGTCTCCATAAGGAATGCACATCTTTGTAAAGTGAGTGCGTATTTACAGATTTTGGTCACACAGAATATTTGTCTTAAACAGCAGGGCATAAACCTTGCGTTTCCGTGTTTTTGGGGACATTACTTTAACTTACATTCATTTTCAGAACCCTATGCAAGCTTTAGCCTAGTGATTACTTGCCTAAGCCTTCACCTTAACCTATTTAGATCTAATAATGAAGAATTTACATTATGAGGACTTGTTTTTTATCCCCATAAGGAAGGACATCTTGAAAGTGAAGTGCTTGTGTGCATACAAATGTTGGTACTCAAAAAGTGATGAATACTTGTCTATTATCAGATACCACCAGCATTGTTCTCATGGTACTGCTTTAGTCTCAAACAGCAAATAAACACGTTAGGTTTGCATGTTTTTTGGGAATATTTTATTTGCACACAATTATTTTCTGCACCCTAGCTTTAGCCTTAGCGGCTATTTGCCTAAACCCTATTTAAGCCCTTACCCTAACCTATTTTGATGTAACAATGAACATTATAGGGACCTGCTATTCTCCCCATATAGAAGACAGGTCCTCATAAAGTGAGTGTGTATGCATGCAGTTTTGGTGCCAAAAAGTTATGAAAACTAACATTATCAGATACCGCCAACAAACACACATTAAGTTTGCATGTTTTTAGGAACATTTCATTGACTTACATTCACTTTCCTGAAACCCTAGCTTTAGCCTAGTGACTATATGCCTAAGCCTAACTTAAGTCCTTACCTTAACCGTATCACGTGGTCTGCTTTTGTCTCAAACAGAAGGACATACACATTAAGCTCCTGTGGGGACATTACTTTGACTTACAATACATTTCTGGACCATATCTTAACCTTACCCTTATTGACTACTACTTGCCAAAGCTTAACCCAAGCCCAAACCTTAAATTATTTTTATCTGATAATGAAGAAGTTACAATATGGGCGACTGCTTTTTGTACCTACAAAAGAAGGCAGGTCCTTGAAAGTGTCTATGCAGCATTCGGTCCTACCACAAAGTAAAGAATACTAGTCCACTATCAGATGCTGCCAGCAATGGTTATCGGCATTGCTCTGGTCTCAGCAGAACACACACGTTAGGTTTCTGTGTTTTTGAAGTCGTAATACATACATTTGCTTAACTTATAGCAGCCTATGCCTAACTACACATATTTTCACTTAAGACCATGTGGTTGATATAATAATAAACAATTTACAGTATGGGCACCTGCCGTTGTCCCGTAAATTGAGCACATAGAGATTTAGATTAGAGATCAGGTACCGGAGAGAATACTTGCCTAAGCTCAACCAAAGCCCTCATCTTATCATATTTTCACCTAAAACCTAAATGTTGTAGTCTAATAATAAACAATCGACTTCCTAGGGAAAGAATTTTCCTCTCCATAAGGAAGGCACGTCTATGTTAAGAGAGGTAGATACAGATTTTGGCTCATATAGTTCCAAACGGCAGGACACAACTGAGACATACAGATGCACACACATGTTAGGTGTTCATGTTTTGGGGGCATTACAATTACTCATGTTCATCTAGGACGCTAATCCTAACTTTGCTTTAGGGACTACTTTCCTAAACCTAATCAACCCATACCAGATTTCTGAACCAGCTTGAACTGATAATGAACCATGAGCTAATAATGAAAGAATCACTTTATGAGGACCTATTCACCCTAAGAACTGCTTTTACAATAGTTTTTTGCTTTATTATATGAACAAAAAGGTGAAGTAGGAACCCATTAATGTGATTCTTTTTTTTTCCATCAGAGCACCAAGCATTCACACCATTTTTGCAATGTATAATTTATGTGCACCACTCTATCTTTTTCCATTGGGTTTTGAAAGAGAATGTCACGATTGTGCGAAGGACACATCATCATCTTGTCATGGGAACAAAACGTATGATTTTAGTTCCTCACAAGTGCATCGGAGTGGAAATTTTCAATAAGCAGGCACAGTGTTTGTCATTCAACATCATTTCATCGTTTGAAAAATACAAGTCTTTACTGTACCGGGCCATAGCTGTGATTTTGTGAAAAATCTAGTTTTTCTGAGTCCATATAAAACAAGCGCTCAGTGTTAGGGGAAGAGTGGGTCAGATACATTACGATCCTTTTGGAGCTACAATTAATGATTATAGCTGATCAATTAGTCTAGCATGTATTTTGTTTATTAATTGGTGGTTTTCACAGTGAAATGCTTGTAAATGTAAGGTTGTGTTCACATTACATCATATTATAGACCAATAAATTTAAAGGTACCAATGCAATATTTCTGTCCGACTCCGTGGTGATGTTACAGCTTTGTCTAGAATCTTTCATTGCAAGCATCTAGATTTTTTTTTTTTTTTAATGATGGGTGTTTTTTATTGCTCAAAAAAATGATTGTAAAATATGCTTTTCTTTCAGTGAGCGAGTGCCTCTTCAAAAATGTGATTTTTAGCTGGGCCTGATGGTTTTCATGGAGATATAAGGTAAAGCCATACTGTGTAACATTGTACAGGCAAAGAAATATCATCTCTAAGGAAAAAAAAGATGAACAAAGGTATTCTGGCATGTCTGTGACACTGCATTGAGATCAAATGCGTCACATGTTTTGCTTGAGGTCACCTTAAAGGCTTTATGAATGGTAAATTAATGTCTGGAGCTTGGAACTGATTAAGATTGGGATGAGGATTTTGTTGTTTCTGTTATAGCACACCTTACATCCACCATATAAATGAACTGTAGCGACAATGCATTTCCAAGACTGTTAGGTCAGATGACCATTCACTGTAGTTTTTTGTGTAAAGTGAACGGATTTAGTGACTAACAAAAATCATAACGTTAAAAATTTGTGATTTTAACTGCAATGTTAAATTCACCTCATTCTGGCCTGCCCATTTTTCTTGGCAGCAGACTTCTGGTTTAGTTGAACTTAGCCTAAATTATAAACATTTATTTTCTTTTGTAGTTATTATATCTATTTAAGGTTGCCCCCACTATTATTTTTTGTGTATACAATGTTGCATTTAGCTGTGAAAAGCATCAAATGACTGTCTTTGCAATACACGTGTTTTGATTGGAGCCATGGGGATATTTTCTTGGTTTTAACTACAAGTTTTAGGTTTGAAGTTGCAAAAATGGTTAAGTTTAGGTCTGAGACTTGGAGTTGGGTAAGATCAGAATTTTGTTTTTATTCTTAAAGATGCATTGCATAACTTTTTGACCAAAAATAGACTTCAGTAAAAGCATGTTTTGTCATTTTAATTTATTTGTTATTTGGCCAGGAGGGCCTCCCTCCTTTTGTTTGCTTCCAACAAAAAGCAGTTCTTATAGCTGTATTTTTTTTGCATTTTGTTATAATTCTTCTCCTATTCAGAATTTATCAAAGCATATATTTTTGTACATGTTTTTAAAGTTGACTTTTTACCTCCAGAAAGTTACACAGTTCACCAAATAAAAACAATTGTTTACTTCCACCAGAAATTGACTGGGGCCATTTATCATATATACACAAAATGGACAAATTACTTTGTGTACATGCATATTACGTGAGATTGAGTTGATACATTAGTTTTGGTCAACATTAGCTTATGCATTTTTGTAGTATGAGCCTATTAAGTATATAGTAATGTAACGTATATTGTTCTTGTTTTTCTCAATAATCATTTTTTGTGATACATTTGTCTTGTATTTACTTTAATAATATATCTTTTTTGCATCATCGTCATATTTTATCACGCATCTTTTTGAAAGCTGAATCTCGTGCGACCTCACATGACACTGTCCCACATTCGGTCCTCTGGCAGAGTTTTAGTTAAAAGCAAATCCTTGTATTCTTCCCACAACTGTCACACGAGGCATTGTTTTCTTCTTTGAATGGTCTGAACCAGCCTCGCCCCCCACACTCCCACACACACACACACACACACCTCCACTGGCATCACCAAACAAAGCACAGTTTACACATCACAGGGGAGCAGCACGGCGCACTTCTGCTGGCACACGCTTCAGCACGAGATGTGACACACTAACGCGGCGAGGGTGAGGCGGGAGGGGGACCGCGGAGCTGACTATTTTATTTTAGACACTCCGGTTTTGTACAATAAACAAGTGTCAGGCAGCACAACACAAGCAGCTCTTTCATTGTAAGGACGTAACAAGAACAGCCTACAGCCAGACGGGGACTGGCTTCCACAACTGTCACACGCAACTAGCTTCATGCAAATGTGAGTCTGACTGCAGGCTCAGAGCTGGCCAAGAACCCCCGCCACCATTACAACAGCCCCCCAGCCAGGTCTTTGGAACAGGAGACGTAAACATCAGCGTTGTCTGTTACTCCCGCTCTCTGTTGCGTTGTTTTTGTTTTGCTTTCTTTGCAGTGACAGATGTAGTACTTGTTTTTTTGTTTTTATTTTTTTGTGTAACTTGTATTAAACCTTGACTATAGATCAGCACTTTACATCTTGTTCATTGTATCGGTTTCTCTCCAAGGCTAGCAGCATCGACTCCAGTCTCAAAAAATGATGTTCACCATAGGTCTTTAATTAACAGGCAAAAAGTAATTTACAGTACATGATTACTCACTCTTTACAGCAGGTGTCTCTAGCTAGTACAGCTACTACACTCATATTTATGCTTGCCCATTTCTGTCAAATATTAGCTCATTTACAGCTGGTTTTGTAAGATGTTTTTGTATGGAAAAGTACAGGAAAAGGACAAACATATAACATGCTTATATCATCAGTACAGAGTTCAAGGACTACAGATTATTTCCCAATAACTTGAACGTATTAATCTGCAAAGAGGCATATTGTATCTTGTTGGCATATAATAATCTAACTTTATACTAGGGTCATTCACTTTGTACAATTCATGTATCAATTTAGAAGAGTGTGGTAATAAGACAGAAATAATTCCCACAGCAACTTAAACATACAATAAACAGGTCTATTAAAAAAAAGGCTATGCATGTTTTTTTTTTTTTACAATGAAATCACATAAAATCTATTTCCCCCTAGCACAGATATCTTGTTAATGTTATAATCATTTGGAAATTAGTCTGCAATGTCCTATTAGCCTCTAATGATGTCACATTTGTTCACCAAAATCCATGAAGTTTATCTGTTGTTGTTGTGTTGTTGTTGTTGTTGATTTTGCATGCTAACTGTTAGCATTCCGGCATGTCTTGTTGGTTACTGTAAAATTGTAATCCATTATATATTACTAGTTGCAGGAAGAAAAATGTAATATATTTGTATTAGATGTTACTGTCTCAAAAATGTAACTACGTTAGTAATGTTGTTACGTTGAGCTCATCACACATTTGTTAAGACAAATGTTGTACAATGTCTGAAGTGTCACTTTCAATAGGTAATAAAAGCAATTCATTTATATGAAAGTAACTTGAGTTACTCAGATTGTAACTAGTATAATATTGTCAACATTTTTATAAGAAATGAGTTACACTAGTTACTGTAATTTTTTACAGTAACTAGTTACTTTTGTAACACTCCCAACACTGGCTCCTAATGAAATATGAAATAAGCTTAAAACACATTGTGATGAACAATACAGAGGCTCAAAATGCATTAGGCAAGTGAGCAAAACATGTGGACTGATACAGAAAGTTTAAAGTTAATAAAAAAATTAATAAAAATACTAACATTTAAGTATTTATTTTCCTGTTCAAAACCACAGATCATTTTCACCATATGTTTTACTGGTAATCAGTTTTCTGCACACTCAAAAAACAAGATTGAAAAATTTGAGTATTTACTTTTTTATCTTAGTAAAGTATACTTATATTTCATGCTTTTGTGACTTTATATAGTCACAAAAGTATACTTATATTTCATACTTTTGTGACTTTCCATCATTTTTTTTTATCTCTGTGTTTCTAACAACTTAAATTTTAAAATTCATAGATGTTTCTTTTACCATGGAACACACATCAGTAGTTCTCTTTAAAACTACCTATTTCCATCTGCACTTACCCTGCACAGCAAGATGAATTCCCTCCATATTTCATATTTGAGTTCCAAATCAGAAGAATCCATCTTGTACACTTCCCGCTGCTGCGTTTCAGATCCAAACACGACTGAACCAGGCCAGTCACAGGCAGCTCTGTGGTTTGGGTGGAAGCACGAATGAATCAAAATAAACATGGTGGAGTGAACATATTTTGGCCTATTTTAGCATAAAGATGGACTATATAGTTTTTGAGAAAATGTACAGAGGTAATAGCTTGTGGATGGTAAAAATGTTGTGCAGTTTGAATACATAGCTTGGACCATCCAATCAGTTCAGAGTAGTGTTTCTCAGACTGTGGTACTTGAGCTTCTTGTGCAAGTGGACACTTCTTAAAAGTGATACTCCAGATTGTTGCTTCCTTGAAAATGTAGACAAACAGAAATAATTCATTTGGAATTGTGAATTGTTCACCGTGATTTCTTTTAAGCTTTTTTCACAACAGTTAGGAAATAGGAGGACGCGTGTTGGTGTGCTAACGGTAGTTAGCCTCAATGCTAACATTGTGGCTAATGAACAAACAAGACAGGACAATGCAGACTAATATCTTCCTGAATAGATACATTAACAAGCTACCAGGGGAAACGGATTTAAGTTATTGTATTGTAAAAAAATAAATAAGGGTATAGTCCTTTTACGTTTATAGTTTATTCACTTTTTTCTCTGGTTTAACTTATTTTTGGACCTGGAATAGTCTTGTTCTAAACCTAATAAAGGCACACCATTTTTGTCCTGGAGAAGGGCCTGTTTCTGTTTGTTTTTATGGAAATGTTGTATTACAAAATGTGGCATCCCACGTAGCAAACTTTATGTGGCTGGTTGACGACCCACATACAACCAGTGTTGCCAGATTGTTCTGACTTTTTCCAGCCCAAAGTTCATGTAAAAAACCGCCCAAAACGTCAAAACCCGCCCAAAAAAAAAAAAAAAAAAAACTTTCAGAACTCACCGTTGTTGCAAAGGCAAAATCAGAAGCAGAGCCCTGACAACCAGAGTAATACGTCAATTAAAAACATGACAACCACTTAAACAACGTGTATTGTGCCTAGAAGCTCCAGTAATGACAAACAGATTAGAGAGTTTGTTCATTTGGAGACGCGTTATAAACGGTCCGACATCAAACACTAACTTTTCTCAAACTCACGTCCTTATGAGGCTCTTTTCTCTATGATTATGAGGCGGACTGTTATAAGCCACACATCGTTTTAAAGCTTAAAATGTGGCGAACGTGTTTGTGCCGTCATTACTGTGCCCTGTGTTCATATTTGCCCCGTATGAGCTGTTTTAGCCCTACCTGGTTTTGCGTGCCTCCTCAGAGCGGCTCTCCCCTTTGCTGCACGTGCCTGTTGCATGGTGCCAAAGCGCGTGTCTGTGTGTGTGTTGGGAGAGCGAGCAGGAGAGAGAGAGCATCATTTGCGGGATGGATTTAAAAACCAAGGTTCTATCATAGGCTACATGTATAAAAAACGTCATTAAAACAATTTATTACACAGTATTGAAAGAAATAGATGCATTTTATTCAACCAGTCAATGAGAAATACGCACATATTTATGAATAATAGCACGTATTTCGTATTTTCAAAATCCCGCCCGAGACATCAAAAGCAGCCCAAAATATACGCACCCGCCCAACGCATTTTTTCCCCGCCGGGAGCAAAAAAAGGAGCCCAATTGGGCGGAAACCCGCCCAATCTGGCAACACTGCATACAACGTTTCTATATGCCCGGTTCATCGACATGCATCTGGGCAATGTTGTCATGTGTGCAGCTCGACAGCGGCATAGTATCTGACAATCGAGTTGTCATTCAGCCAGCAGTGCCAGATGAAAGCCAGAATCGACTAACACACGACTGCTACGTGGGATATCTATTAATCTATCTATAAAATACTCTTTTTTTTAACATAACATGAAAAGTGCAGCGTTATCACTCACTACTCAACAACTACAACAGCAACGTGGACTTAAGAAAATATTTTGTGTCAAAAATAGATACAAAGACATGGAGATGAATAAAAAGATCCAACAGTCAGGTAGCTGCGAGCTAATTGGTAACATGATGCTAGCATCGCCTGAGGTATGTTTTCTTACACTTCTGACTCTTCTGTTTACTTTTCAGACTAAAAGCAACAACAACAACTTCCAAGTTGTGACTCGACCTAAATTAGTTGAGCTAAAAATGGTCTTAAATTGCAACATTTGCTTCTCATTTTCTTAACAAAGGAATTTCCACCATGCCCCCCACCCCAAACAGACAAAGAGGAGTTTGGTCTGGATTAGTGATGGTATTATCGATACCAAAGTATCGAAATATCGATATAGAAAAATTTCAGTTTGGATACTAATTTGCATATGTACATTTTAAAGCAAGGCGTTCATTTTGGAATTATTGAGGGCTGATTTGTTTGTTCAAAAATAGTGAAATAGTCTTAAAACTACTATTTGAGTTCGAAATGTTTTCACCTGTAAGGTTATACTGGTATTGAGTATCGATATTAAAAAAATCACCCCAAAATACAATTTTTAGTATTGTGTAGTTACTAAAAACTGTGGTATCGACCCATCACTAGTCTGGATTTGAAGAATTCGGAAAGACTTTGTGCTGAATTGCTACTTTGGTGCTGAAATGGCTACACACAGTTTCAGTCTATTTCAGTCAAACATTTTTTGACGTACAGTAATAGAAATGTTTTTAATATTGTTACAGATCTACAAATTGGCAAAGCACAACCACTCTGGCACACGGACGGAATACTTTGAATTCAAATGTGATTACAACATGCAGCCTTGTTTGGCTTGAGCGTTAGAGGTGAGAGAGGTGCATGATGGGAGTAATAACATGAGCACTCTGTCACATCTGTATGGGACCTGTCAGATCTAACCTTGTTCCTGATCAATCACTGTAAATGTCAGTATTGGCAAACGGAGGCGCTCCAGCTGTCGTTATCATGTATTAATGCTGATGGACATGGACAACACTTTACCCTACACTGTCACACACTCAGCGGATTGTGCCAAATTATAATCACACCACATTTTACTGCTAATGCCCAGCTGAACAGAGCATCGCACCGACTCTTACAGCTTGAAAATGACTTTAACCAGCCCTTTTGGAGCATTTTAGCATGGAATTAAAAAAACTGTTTCCTCATCAAAACATACAGTACCGTATTTAGCTTCAATCAAGCTAGCTTGAATAATTCTGTTTGGAAAATCTTACATTATGATTACATTATAGAGCGAGATTTTTTTTTTCATCCCTTTAAATAATGTCATTTATAAGGTTTTTTTTAGCTATTCACCTTCTTCCACCCCGCCTACTTATCTTGGTAATGCACTTCCTGTTCATCTCCTAAGGTAGCTACAGTAACTTGTAAAATAAACCTAGTGATAGCATTCTACAGGCTAAAGGGAGCTAAATGGAAGTGCTCTGCCAAGAAAAGTGGACCGAGCAAAAAAGAGGACCATTTAATTTGTAAATGGTCCTCTTTTTTGCAGCACTTTTCCACCTTTCAAACACTCAAAGCGCTTTATATCAAAGATCCACTCACCCACAGACACTGAGGCAGTGGGGATTAAGTGTCTTGCCCAAGGACACAATGACAATCCACTTTTGTGTCCCACTGTGGCACCTGGTGGTCTCCCATCCAAGTACTAACCAGGCCCTAACTTTTGAGATCTGACTGATCAGGCTTTGACAAGCAGGTATGAAAGCACTGGGCCAAAACTCCTATTAGGGTGCTTATTTTTATCGTATTTACCTGATTCTCCTCACTATTTTAGCATCTCACTTCCTGTTTAGCTCTGTTAAGAACTTGTTTGTCTTGTAGGGAAATCTCAAATAGATTTAACTACAAAATAAAATGTCTATTCATATTTTAGGCCAACTGCAGCTAAACTGGAATTTCACTGCCAAGAAAAGTAGGCGAGCCAGAATAAGGTGAATATATTAATTAATTAATTTGTTTATTTATTTATTTTTTTCTATTAACGTCATCAGAACACATTTATTTTATTAAGAAAACCAGATGCTATTTTGCTAATATGATCTATCGCCTGGCCACATCCTTCTTCTCCCAAGTTTCAGTGAGCATGAATGAAGGTTGACTTAGCCACTCAGGGACGTGCATCGTGATAACAAAAATAGCTGCTTATGAGAAAAATTAAATGAAGAAAAATATATGAGCCTGAAAAACACCCCATAAATAACCACTGTAAACATCAGCACAATATTGACACATTCAACAATTATAGAGGACAAGTGCAAAAAGGCATAACAAGGACATACATTCAGATTGTAGATTTATGTTATTTTGCAGCAATGCAAAGTCTAGTTATTATTGTGGAGGTGGATGTGGTCCTCGTAAGGGAGGAGGCACTGCATTTTAATGCAAGGTGAGGGACGTTCAATTTAGCTGTAAATGACAGTTGACAGTGAGCCATGTGAAATCATGTGCGTCACTTTGATAATAGGGTACGTTGTTTGATATACAACCGAGGGCGTGATGACCAAACCCACTTGTCATGAAGAAATGTGACTTCTGGACCCCAGGTTAAAACAAAAACACCTTTTCTCAAAACATTTAATTGTGCTTGTCTCAGTCTCTAAAGAAAATATAGATATACTATGAAATGTCAAAAATGTATGATAAGATAATTTTCACTTTTTTTTATGTCAGTACACAACAACTACAAAAAAAACTTTGGGTGAATTTGGCAACATTTTCTATAGGTTTAATGGGTAAGTTTAGGCTTCACCTTACTAAAATGGGTAAGTTTAGGACTGGGGCTTGTGGTAGGTTAAGATTTACCCATTAAACCCAAAGAAAAGGTCGCCACGTGGCTTCAACCATAATTGGTGGTTATTTTACGTTTTGGATTTTTGTAACATGTAACAAAAAAGGTGTAAAATAGTGCATATTGTATGTTTTTTTTACATTTCGTTGTATATCTACGTTTTCCTCGAAGACTGTGTTGTGAGAATGACAGGAAAGCAGAGTTCTAGAAGCTGATGGCAGGACACCAAGGAGACAAGCACAATTAAGAATTGAGAAAAGGCGCTTTTGAATTGGGATCGGAGACTGGGTAGCATTTTCAACACTTTTGAAATTCACAAACAACAGGTATTAGTCTTACAATATAAAAATAAAAAATAAAAAAAATCTCATAAAAACCAATAACAACACACCTAAAACAGTACTTGTCCTATAATCAAAAATATGAACCGGTCTTTATTGAGGCTGAACATATATATATTTCCACATGACTTTTCTGACCTCACAGCAAGAACGTCCCAGGAGCACTCAAACACAGCGGACACATTTCCCTTCAGTCACGATAACGTACAGTGTATTTAATGCCCTACGCTGCGATGCTTTTCTCCAAATAACCCATTTTCCATTCCACACTTTTTGGAGCAGAAAGAGAAAGTGCACAACAGTTCTACTTCTCGTTCACATAAAACTGTCAGTGTGCACAAAGCTGCCAGCAGAAGTAATGAGCTGTTTTCTTGGAGAGCTGCTTTTTGAGGCCGATGCTGATGCGTCATGTGAGCCCCAACCCACTCAACGGACATTTGTGAGAAATATCAGAAATTGAAATGTAGTTTTCCTTTAAGCTTCAACAACATCAGGGGAGCTCGCCTTCACCGCAGCCTGGAACATTATTTGTAGTGTTGTTGTTTTTTTTAAACTTTTGATTTAGTGGACGTGCTTCTTGCTGCTTCATGGAGCCTGTGGGATTATACCGAATTTTATATTGATTATTATTTACAGTGATAAATGCTGCAAAAAGAGCCAATTGAAATCATAGTATCTGCGTGGTCTTAAAAAGTATTTAAAGATAATAAATTAAACTGACCGAAGATAAGACTCATGAAAGTGTTTAGGAGTCAGAAAACATACTCTTCATAATGGATATGAAGAGTTGGACATGAATATAGTATTCCAACAGTCCAAATATCCAACAATGCTAATCATAGCTGCACGCTAATGCTAGCCTAGAGTGTTTTCAAGTTTACAAATTTTCTGTTTACTTCTCAAACCTCCATTTAGACTTTGTTTTGACTGAATGAATTGTACAAAAGACTTATTTGCAAAAAAAAAAGTGCATTCTGTCTGGTGTCATCGCTTCATTGCCCACTTGTTACCTCTGCCCACTTTGTACCTTTTAGCACAACCGTGCAGACCAAAATTGCATCTTTTCAAACCATTTTTTGTATGTGTAGAGATGTGTTATTAGTTGATATTGGTAATATAGAAAGCCCAAAGCGCCACATTTATGCATCATAACAATAAATGTGGCTTCTAGGAGTTAGCAACCAAAATAGCTTAATCGGGCACTTAAGGCTTTGAAATGGTAATAATCTCAATTTACCATCATTTGCTTTGTTGAGATCTGTGACTGGGTTATGTGTTTAACAGCTTAGTTTCGTCTGTTTAATTCAAATTTCAAAATGAATAAACAATGTAATGTACATTATGCCTCTGGTACAATGTAGGCATAGATAGGCTTGTTTACGCAGAATAGCTAACTTCTGTAAGTAGATTCTAATTTATCAGTTTAAAATGAATCAATCTCTGAGATCATCTAAGACTACAATCAGAAGAGTTACCAAAGAAGATGATTGTTCCTAAATGCTAACGCTAACAGGAAATACTCGTAAGAGTGTGTTCGCTAATTGAATTTAAACAAGCCAACTGACGTTCTAAGCACAGAGCTGATGTCGACCAGTTGGATCTTTATTTTTCCAAAATGCAGATAGCCTTTCTTTTCAAAATCCTAAACCCAACCAATACTTAATCGAAGCCTAACCCTAACTTTATGCAGGCTTCAGAAGTAAATAATATAAAATATGAACTACAAATACAAGGTAATGTTGGCTGGCTTAACTTGGTTCGGTATAAAAATAAGGCCGCCCAGCCCTGTAGCTGCAGACAAACACTCGAGAATCCCTTGCGGTGGCACTTTGCTTGGAGGTTATACATCTTTGCGCGTTGAGCTTTCCATTATTCCCCGAAAAACAGTGTTTGTTTTGGGTGTAAAGATAAATGAAGAAGTCAGCGTTTGTTGGTGTTCCTATATCTCCCGCGCTCACTGTCCGTTCCCTGCTGTTCCTCCCTGTTATTAGCCAATTTAAAAATAATTATGACATCCATTATGAGTGGGAACAAACACGACACGGACATAATTAGCCCCGCCAGAGAGCGCGGGGAAGGCTGCGCGCTCGCAACGGTGGCCATTTTGTGTTGTCGGCGTGCCTCATCCATTTGGCCGGGGCCCGGAGAGGCGGTGAGGAAGCAGAAGCAGAAGTGAGCGCGGTTTTCCTCATTATGTGTCTGCGGGTAATGGCAGGCCCGGGGAAGCGTAGGGTAGAAGCAGCAGCGCGCCTTATCTCCCACCCAGAGCGTCCTGAACAGCATTAATTACCTGTTCCAGCCCGGCTCCCCACGCCGCAGCACGCCTCCTCGCTCCTTTATCACAGCATCCTCCACCTCCACTTATCTGACTTCATTTGCCTCGACGAGCTTTTCGGATTGGTCTGATAATAGCGGATGCACATGGGTGTCTACAGGAGCCGCAATGGTCCACATATAAAGCAGGGCATATTTTAGATGGCAGGGCACGAGTATTGTTGTAAGAAATGTTTTTGTGAGGAATTCTGTTACTACGTGGACTTGATTGTGGGTTTGAGTGTGCAAGAGAACACTTGTGTGCCTTGTGTTGCTATGTGCCTTGAAAATTCAAATCCATGTATTTAATTAAGTATTTTACCATATAAAAAAAATAAAAAAAATAACTATTGCTGCATTTAAGACACCAGACACAGGGTTATAGACGATGCAGTATTTGCGAGATGAAATTCATTTTTGCCTTAAAGCACATTAAATAACTTAGCAGAACACATGCAGCAGTATAGCTATATTGTCCATGCATTTTTTGATCAATATTATCAAAATTAAATCAATTTATCTTTTGTAGTCCAAGATCACAACAACAGTCGTCTAGATAATAAAACAATAAACATGCATTGGTCAAAACCGAACAGTAATACAGAAAATAAGAAATAGTGATTGGTCAAGCATGTCAAAACAGATAATTAATAAATAAATTAATTAATACATAATTGTCTCAGAGCATCTGTTCACCCACCTTCTCGGCAAGGGAAAAAAAATATATATAAAAAAAATCGCTAGAAAAAGAGAAACCTCGAGGAGACTCACAGTCCGGACGGACAGGCTATAGCTGTGACTAAGACAGGCACAGATCTAATTGCAGATGTAGAGTTTAAGTCCGTAGAGCCAGAGTCCATTAGCAGAGAAAAACAACTTATATGGGGTGGGAGTCTAGGAGGAGGGAGGGGTCCAGGTCCTCGATATTAGGGGGAATCAATGGAACAGCAGCATCTGAAACAGTTCAATAGGACAGTGGGACAGGGGACAACACGTGGATAGCAAAGAGCAAACTACAGTTAAACTAGTAGTTGAATATTCCTCACAGGGAAAGCAGGAGAAGTGAGAGGATAGTGTTCAAGTTGCCACCGTTTCCCAGATTTGCTCTATTTTCACTTTATTTTCCAGGAAAATATTAATAAATTCTTTTTTACAATATTGGCCAGTGTGGAAGAGCACTGGAAAGAAGAAGGATTCAACGTAGACACTCAATTTGTGCTATTGAGTGTTTCATAACTCATGTCACACTACTTGAAGTTATACATAAAAGCAGTCAAACCAGTAGAGTGCAGGACAGAAGACAATACATAACATACATCAAAACTCTTCTAATTAAAATATATACATATATATTGTTAATATTGTTTCAAACTATCTCTATGCAACATGGTTTGAAATAGTAAATCCATACTGCAGCTTTTTTTGTTTGTTTGGTTTGTTTTTTTATCTATCTAAGCCCATGCATAAATTGTTTTGTTCTTAAGTCAGTATTTCTGTTTTGGATCAATAATTTCAGTTAATGGCGAAATATGATGATCTCCTCATATAGTTCAGTACTAATGTCCTGTGGTAAAGATGTTTTTTTGGATATTGCTGAAGTTTGTTTTCGTTGAAGTGCATGGTGGTGGCGGCGACCGAAAACTCTGATGTCTGACTGTCCAGTCGCAGTGGCATTAAAACAGAGCTATAAAAGGCACCGCCATGTGAAGTTCCAGTAATTAGTGCGCTGACAGCCACCTACCTCCAGGAAGGAGGTCGTGTCATTTTTCCAATCAAAGTGCTCCTGTAACAGGAGTCTGAACATAACAATGCAGATCCAAAGCCATCAGTAGTCAGATAACACTTAAGAGACTCAATATATATTTGAACAAAGGAGACAAATCAGCTCTGAGCTTTTAGTGGTTTTCCTTAACCAGAAAATGTCCACACCTGTATCATGTCTTGTCCCTACTGCAGTCTTTGGAAGAATTCAGATTGTTGGTGGTACAACAAGTGCTTATTTCAGCACATTTAGAATTTACAAATAGTAAATCAATTTTAATAAAAGGTGGACCAATGATTAAATGTCGGAGCTTTAGACCTTTCTAGTGTCATGTGAAAAAAGTTGTGTTGGTTGAGAAGTAGATGAAACTAAATAAAGACATCACACTAAACTTTAGAATGTGTACAAAACATTATTAGCAATTTCACAGTTTATGCATTAGTTCAAACAGTTAGCTGTTCACATCTAGCCATGTTGTTATTAATTTCTTCTATGACAGATATTTTTTTTATTAATTTTTTTATAGAAAAAATAGCAATACAAAAATATTGCAGCACTTTGTGAAAAAAATGAGGCAACTTCATACTGTCTGGGTCATGGGTGGTCCTCTCCAGTTTCACTTTGTTGTTTGCTAAAAGAAGCTTAGAAGCCAAAATTGCAACCAAAATGAATGCATGTCATTGCATGATATTAACCATGTGTCAAAAGATTTATGAAGAAATTTAGAAACTAAATTGTGTTTGCAGTGTGAAAATCAGCTACCCTATCTTTAAAGTGAGACACTGCAGGAAAAAACAATCAATGCCTTCAATGTGAAACCTCCATCCAGACAATTGTAAAAAAAAAAAAAAAAAAAAAAGTTACCATGTCATAATGCATGTATTTGATCAATGCTTCATTGCCTCTGGGGCATCTCTTGAGGAGCAGTGAGCGACACAATGCAACGCTCATGGACCCATCTCCAGGTGTTCTTGCTAGACTTCGACAGGACTATCATAGCTAAAGGATATTACCCTAAAATGCATGTTTTGATCCGTAGGGGAAACACGAATGCCTAGAGGAAACTCACCCAGACACAGGGAGAAACATGTAAACTCCACACAGAAACACCCGGGTTGTGCAGGAGTTTAACCTGCAACCTTCTTGCTATGAGACAAGAGCACTATCTGCTCTGCCACCAAGCCGCCTAAAGAAATAAGGCATTCCAAAATTACAATGTTCCACCGAACTCTATGGACAAAGTACAGCAAGTACAAGTGATAACATTATAAGATAGATTATTGTATTTTTCCAGTCTTGACCTAGTTTGGTGTCATGGACAGAAGAAACCAAAAAGCAAAAACAACCGACAAATAACTGACACAGTTTCCTGGAAGCCCTTAGGATAAATAATTTTTTAGATCAAATACAGTGTTACAAGATGATATTGTTTGTCAAATTGTAGCGTCTGTGTTATTTGTATGGATCTTGGTACATGTTGATGTTGGAAGAATTTTGCTCTGATGTAAAGCATGTGTGTTGTCATGACTAGCATACAAATCTGAACTTTTTTATCCTTTTTTTTGTATATTTGGTGATTCACTTTGTCACAGGCATCTTAATAAACTTTCTTAGCTGGTTAAGAAATAACGAATCACTCAAATGGGTCAAACAGGGTAAGAATAACCACAACGTTAAGTGAACAAAGCTCTAAATGAAATGCTCAATACTCATCTATAATAGACTGACTGAACATAGTGTTAAAAATTCATGCCGGCTTCATTTCCAGTCTTTACACGGACAGTTTGGGCTGAGATAATCCATAAATGATGTATTGACACAACATTAATTCCGTCCATCACGCTGACCTTATTTCTATAATGCATGTGGCTGTGAAAGTGAAGCCCTTGTGCCGTCTGGCCTCTACTACTACACTTCATATTTCACAAAGAGGAATCGCACACACACACACCAGACAGGGTTGTCCAGTCTCCCCTGATGTTTTTGAATGATCTTAGCTGTCCATTTACCAGTGAATATTTTGTCCATCTGAGTTGACTGAGAGGTGAATCCATTCTCAACCCTTTTTCTCCAAATTCTAAGTTGGTTTTAACAGTGATTGCGAGGGAAGCTGTAATATTTCACATAGCCGCGAGGGTTTTTGTAAAATGAGAAAATAGAACGGCTGCTGGGCTGTTAAACACTGACATTTCGTTACTGCTAAAGGAGTTATTCAATCAGACATGACATTAAATGAATTTTGTAACAAATGCTCAAAATGTTATCTCATTTCATACTGATAAGGAAATGTAATGTGTAGAACCACAGGACCTAGTGATTAAATATGCTGGTATTTGCGTCATTGTCTTTGCTCACTGGTGTTCAGGTTTTCTGCTTTTTTTTTTTTTTGCCTGATGAAGGCCCAGTGCCGAAACGTCGTCTGATGTCCGAATAAATCACGTTTTTGCAAGTTAAGTCAGTGTGCGGGATTTTCTTTCTTCTTACTGTTTCTTGGGACATCCCCTCATTCCTACGCACCTGTCCTAGAGCAACTGATGTGCGAAGCTTTTCTTACTGCTTAACACACCAAAAAATTATATATCTAGACTTGCTTAAATTGGATTCAGAAATGTAATCTGGATTTGAGACCTTTTAACTGGATAAAACTTAACTGCTCATGTAATGTAGAATATTTTACTTGTTCTAAAAGATTTTGGCTTAAAATGAGAACAAAAAATTGGTAATTTTCTTCTCATCCCATTGGTTAATAATTTGGCTCGAAATAAAAAGTAATGACTTGAAATCAGCTCAAAACAGTTTGTTCTAGGTCTCTACAATAAACAGAGCTTAACTTAGTCAAAATGCTTGAATTTAGGGTTCAAATCCTAGAATCAAGCATTTTTAATTTGTGTTGAAGTTCACTTTTTGCAGTGCATGCATAGCCTTTTGTTTATGAAGTGAAAATAGATAAGAATTGCCACAAAGTTTGACTTTTGTTAAAGGGGACCTAATGTGTAAAAACACATTTTCTGAGTTTTTAACCATGTTACAACAGTGTTCTCTCATCATTAGTTTGCCCAAAGTTGTATTTGGATTGCTTCATGCATGTTTGTGTAATCTTGTATTGTTCAAAAAATCCGTCTTCACCCACCACCTATCCTTGCCCACTTATCTGTATTTACTTGCGATTACTCAAAAGATAAAGTTTATCAAAGTTTTTTTTTTTTTTTTTTTTTTTTTTTTTACAGCTGTCACAAAAGTTGAGTAAAAGGGGCACTAATATGAGATATGTAACTTTTTTCTAAATAGACACAAAACAGCAGTAAGCGATTTCTTCTATTCAGACAACTTTTTAGTGAGTTGTATTTACCTTTTTGACATGCTGCAAGCCATCTTCGAAAGCGTCACTGGTCTCCGTGGTGACGTGTCGTTTATTACTACTCACTAAAAAGTTGTCTGAATAGAAGAAATCGCTTACTGCTAATACTATTGAAGACAAGATGAACATCGTAAAAGAGATGGACACAAAAGAGTACTCATGACAGGTGGAGTCAACTACATATTGGACAAACATGACACACTGCATGAGTTAAAGCTGGCACTGATGCTGACTGTATGAAATATGTCATTTTAATCTTTGTCTCTAATAAGATGTTCTTCTTTTCTCTCTTTCATGCGCTGTGCTGCTGCCAACTAAAGGTAAGGTCTACTTTACCAGTATATTCTCATTTCTCCGACATGTCATTGCAGTGTGTTACTTGCATTGTGCTGTCTCTTTTGTCATGTAGTGACTGCTGCTTTAAACGATCGTCTTTTATAATCTCTCGCAATATGAAGTCTATAAAGGGCTTAGGTTGTGCAATATCGCAAAAGTACTGGAACCACAATATTGGTTTACAGATTCATATTCAAGCTTGGCATATTGCAGTAGACATTTGGAGATTATTTGTTGAAATCAAAATGTTCTCCAGAAGAGTTTAAAATACGGTCATGTGACAGACTTTGATTTGGTGAGTGCTGGATGGTCATGTGAGCAGACTTTAAGTGTGATTTGTTGTCTTTCTTGGTTTGTGTTGCTTCACTATGCTTAAATATAGATTGATGCAGATGTTTGTTACTTTGGGATGTGTAGCTACAGAACTGGATCAATACGATAAAAATGAAATGGGTTCGTGATTTTTCGCTTTCTGTTTAAATCAACCTTTTATTTTGTCTAAATTTGGTCTCTGTTACCTTTTTTGTTGCTCGCTGCTGTGCTTCCTACAGCTCTCGTTTCTGTTCTTCCTGTGACATGATGCGACTGTCAGACAAATAATCGTAGTACAGTGGTCCCTCGCTCTATCGCGGTTCACTTTTCGCGACTTCCTGTGTCGCAGATTTTTTTGTGTGCTTTTTTTTTTTACAGTGTGCATTCCTATGGACATGCTCTGTAGCGTGCTTTTCTCTCAAACGCACCGTTTACGGATCGTGTGACATCGCAGCATTCACAGGCTACAGCACAGAAGCTCTTTAGAAATTTTTAGACAGTTTGGATCATGCAGGAGAAGCTGACCTGACGCTCGGACGTTTCTCCAGGTGAGGATTTGACTCTTTGAGCTCGTTGTTA
This sequence comes from Mugilogobius chulae, assembly GCA_038363315.1. Lineage (NCBI taxonomy): Eukaryota > Metazoa > Chordata > Actinopteri > Gobiiformes > Gobiidae > Mugilogobius > Mugilogobius chulae. The sequence goes on along the minus strand of CM076402.1, from coordinate 10,292,987 downwards.
CGATGATAAGTTTGTTTACGCTGGAACGTAATTTGTGTAGTTCAGAGATGTGTTTGAGGAGCGTGTTGTGACTTCGCTGGAGTACGGATGTGTTTCGTGTCGGCTCTGGAGCCCGTGTAATCCGTGGCTCTGCGGTCAGCTGTGGAGCGCAGCAAAGCAGAGCAGGCGAACGCGCACAGCACCGTCCCTCTTTATGGCCAGTGCAGACAGGACGCGATGAGCGGCAAATGTCGCTTGAAATCCCATTCATGTGTATGTGTCTGTCAGCGGAGGAGCGCCCTGAGGTGCCGCTGACAACCACATGCACATGAATGGGATTTCAAGCGACATTTACGCTCATCGCATCCTGTCTGCACAAGCCTTTAAAGAGAAGCTAAACCCGAAAATACGTTTTTTTTGGCTGTTAAACTATGTGTGTGGTGTTTAAATAGCATTGTCTGCTGTTCCAAGTCATTTTTTGTCATTTTCAGTGCAAACTGATCAAATTAGCAGGTTTCAGGTCAAAATAGTCACAAACTGGCTGTGTCTCTCATGTCAGCTCCAGGTGCTCTGTGACCTCAGTGTGTATTTTCCACTCAAAATGAAGCACTAATTGCAAACACCTGCTGTCAATCCAATCACACTGCTGTTCTCCACTCTGAGCCCCTCCTTTGCCCTTCTCCCAATGCTTTTCAATGAGTTTGCTGTGTTTGAAATGTGTTTGTGGGAGGAGTTTAGGGGGTGAGCTTCTCTTTAAGCATCACATAAACGACTCGCGCTGTTGTATCTGGCGGTGAATCATGTGTTCAGCGCATTATTACCTGTACAAAAGACACTAAACATCAGAACCAGGCAGGTAATCAACTGAACTTACTAGTAAAAAATGAAGATCACTACTTTGCGAGTTTCGCCTATCACGGGTTATTTTTGGAACCTAACCCCGCGATAAACGAAGGACCACTGTAAATTTTATATCTATTGATGCATGTATTGATGCAATTAAAAATCACAAAAGTTCTTAAGCTCTTTTAGTGTGCAGCCAGCTTGGCAAAACATCAAAGTTTGAAAATGAACAATGAAACAGTCATTGGTCAATACCAAACAGATAAAAAAGAAAACAATCAGAAAATAAGAAACAGTAATTGATCAAGCATGTCAAAGCACATTATTCAACAGTGTATAGGCAAAGGAGTGATTGTCCAAGAACGTACCTTGTCCTTCAGCCCTCCTTCTCAGCAAAAATAAGAGAAACCTTGAGGAGAATCACAGGGAAAGAAAAAATAAAATCCACTCTTGTGTATGAACAGGCTCTATGACCAGGATGCGCAGCTATGTACAAACTGATTCATTAGCAGATACTTGACAAGCGTAATTTGCTTAAACCAAGATAACACAGTATGTACTGAATTCATGATATTGCAACTTGTTTAAGCATCTATCTAAAAAAATCATCAGAATGACCAAAATAGCCTGGCATCAATGTATCAGCAGCCATATCTCAAACATTTCCAACATCGTGCAGTCCCATAGATAACCCAAACCGTAATGTAAAATCTATTTGTCTGTCTTTGCTTCTATACCACATTGTCTCGTACACAGCGTCGTAGGAGGGTCTCTAGTCTAAAGCATACGGCTGACGTGTTGGAAGCAGCCGTCTCCTCTGATAAACACAAGGTTTGATCTGCGCTTCAGTCTATGAGGCCGTATTCTCGACTCCAACGCCACTCTCACTTAGCGCTACGCTCAGCCAAACCTCCGATGACAGCCTGACAGCGCGTCAAGGATTTTAGGGCGTCTTTCAAGAGGTCTGACAGTTCCTCAAGGTTACCTCTCCACTTGAATGAGATTTGTCATCCGCCCAGCGCACCAATTGTTCTAATGCCGATTGCCGCCGCACACTATAGTGTTTATCTGTGATGCTTAAGAATCCAATTAGCTATTAAGTTGTGCTCCATCCTGACATTCTCGTAGCTTTGCTGTCTGTCAAAGTCAGTGTAAAAAGTAAGTGTGATGTGTGAGCGTCTTAGCCAGGTGTTATATCAGACTAAATTAAGAGCTCATTGATTCACAAACTGCAGTGAGGTGCGAGGATGTTCACTGCAAAAGAAAAAAAGAAAGTTGAAATACTTGTGAAACTGTTGAAAATTAAGCAGGTTTTTAGATCTTTCTAATTCCTTTTTCACTGTCACAAACTCTTTTGACCCAAAACTTTACATACATGTTTTTTCCCCAGAAAGCTCTGCATATATACTACATTTTCTGGGTGAACAACAATTCACCATCACATCACACTTGGCTTGTTTATGTTTCCAGCCTGGTCAGTGCAAAAAGTGTGTCATGTTAATGCTATTTCCATTTTATTTTAAGTATCCTCACAAAGATGCAAAAGAAAAGTGCATAACATTTCATAGGGTGTCTCAAAACACCAAAAAAAGGAAAATGTGTTGACGTGACACGTTATTTACCCGGCATACGCATTTCTAGGACATTACTTGTTATTATAATGAACTGACTCTGGGTAGTTCTTAATCAGTTCAGTGCTAGGGTTAGATTTGGTTGAAATCGCTAAATAATGTGCTTCTTAAATTGAAAGAAGAAACTACAGGTCTTTCACACCAACACAACTCCCAGTCGCTTCTGATAGTGTGAAGCGACGCAGTATCTGTTCAAGTCTTTTTGGGACACACCAATGAAAGAACAGTAAACACAATCCCAACCTTCACCAGTCGCTGAGCAAATGCCGAGCAGAAAGATGCGTGACGTAATGACAGAAAAAACTAACAAAATTTAAGTTGCACATGAGTAGTAAAACTCTGACGGGTCCACAAAAGCTGCGTTAAGAGCGACAAGATAACAGTTACCTGACACATTGAGCTCATGCTCTAGTTCACGCCACAGTCCAGCCTTCGTACTGTGGTTGTTGTAACTCTTCTATGTCGTTCTCCTTGTCCAAATAGGCATTATTTTCCGTAGTTACATCCCACTTGAATGCCGAGCATGTAACAATCCATTCTTAGATAAATACTGTTTTTCTGCATGCATGGTTTTTCCATTTTCTAGAGCATTTGTTCGCCTGTAGCTACGGGCCAATCAAACAGCTGCATATGCTGTAACTGACAACACAGACTCTGCAAAGCAAGCTTTCAAAAACCACGATCTGCTTCCTGCTTCTCTGACCCCGACAGCCTCATTCATACCAAACACACAAGAACTGCCTGTTGACAAAAGATGCCAAACCGGTTCAGGAGGAACCGTCGGCTTGATGTGACAGACCCTTAAAGCTATCATTGTGGTATTGAGATGAGCATCCCACCAAGATGAGCACACTTCACTGACTTTAGTGAGTGTTCAACCTGCAGAACAGTCACAAAAGAAAAATGTTAACAATTAGTTTGGCTAAGTTTAGGTATAATTCTACTGTCAGGGTTGTTAGGGTTAGGTTTAGGGTTGTGGCTTGGGTGAGGGTTAGCAACTTCAAAAACAAGGGAGTGCATAAATAGGCGCCCAATTTGCCCCGCAACAGTGCTCCGTTGTGCGTTGGCCTTAAGTCAGTCTAAAATTTAAAAATATTACAAATGGAGAGTGTTTCACAAAAGACACCTGTGTTTACAAAGATGTGGTTGTGTCTCATTGTGCCATAACTATCTAAAAGTCTATGATTCCTTAAGTGATATCTTGTTTATGAGTTTGTTTTATGTGAGTTCTCAGGCATGACTTTGTATGAATTTTGTAACACATCTATAAATCTAGACATTTAACTTGTTCTAAGATCACCTTATGCTCAAATTGAATGCACAGTTTTACTAGCATTGCATTCACATTGCTCAAAGACTGTTTTTTGTTTTTTTTCTTATTGTTTATTTCCTCTATTGACATTGGAATCTGAAGCGCTGATTGCCAGTGGAAGCAGGTGTCGAAAAGGAGGTGTTAAGTGTGATTAAATGTAGATATTATTTTAAGTTACAGAACGGGAAATGCAAGTCTCACAAGGTCCTTGGTGTAAAGTGAGTAAATTAACAGCTCAATGCGCAAGTGTTATGTAAAGGGAAAAAAATACATCATATATACTGCAGCTTTCCACAACTTACACGAGCTTTTGGTCACTTTGTCATTCATCGCCAAGTGAGTAAAGCCTGGTTAAAATGTGGACTGATAATATTCTTTCACTTTTCCTTTCACAAGAAGATTGGTTTACTTAGACCTTGTCCGCACGAAGACAAAACAATTATCATTTTAAAACTCGAAATGCACAAACATGAAGCTGGCTCAGTATTTGTGCGTGTCCATCAAGCTCGAAGATCAAAATATTGCACTTTACTTCAATGGCTTTGCTAACCATTTTACTCATTATATCTTTAGCCTTTTTAGATACTGTACAGGTTATTGGACAGTTGTGTTTCCCCCATGATTCTTTGCGCAACAAGTGGGATGAGCACAAGCCAAGTGAAGCCGAAAGAGTGTGCCTGATCCATTTGACCACCATTCTGAGAGTATGTAGAGCAAGCAGCTGTAGCCGAAGTTTAGCGTAAAAAGTTGTTTTAGGTCTATACAAAATTAAAGACTTTTGAACTGGGAGAACGTTTATAATATGAAGATAAGTAAGAATTGCCAAGAGCTATTGCGGATACTTTGGGACCTAGTTTTAGAAACGTCTGTTTCATACTCCCAAAAGACTTCTTTGTGTGGACGATTCATGGTTTATAGTAGTGTTGTCACGATACTAAAATTTCAAACTCGATTCAATACTTTAAAATAAAAGCTCATTACAGATTTCGTACCACAGTACCAGCTTTGAAAAAATATTATTACAGTAGAATGTTTCCTTTTTTTAATTCATTTTTTAAAGTTTATTTATTTTAATGTTTATGGTATTATTAAAATATTTGTATTTCAAGGAGTATCACTCTTTGTTTTACTTGTACATGAATTTTTTTCTTAAAACTGGGCTGTTCCATATCAGACACATTGCTGTTTATCAGTATATAATGCAGTATTTGATATTTCATAATTTCCAATGGTTCAGAGAAGCAAAGGGAGGCGAGCTGTAGTCTGAAAGGTAAAGTGGGCGGGGCTGTAGTCTGAAAGTGAAGTGGCGGGGTTGTCGTCTGAAGATGAAGGGGGCGGGGTTGTAGTCTGAGAGGTGAAGTGGCGGGGCTGCAGTCTGAAAGGTGAAGTGGGTGGGCTGTCGTCTGAGAGGTGAAGGGCGGGGCTTAGCGTGCAAGCGAAAATATAGGAACAGCTCTCAAGTGTCTTTTTTTCTTCCATTTGAAGAGTCAGCCTCAGACTTGCGATAAATAGATATAGAGATTCCCTGTGTGGTCACGAGTGACTTAAAATAAAACACAAATATGTTTTCATGAACTTATTCTGAAATTTCTTCACAATCATGAAGACTAGAAACATAAAGCAAAGACTAACAGGGACTTTGCAGGTGTAAGGGCTGGATTTATCAAGCATTTGCTCATGTGCAAAAACAGGTTAGAGGGAGCAAAACCTTGGCAGAAATGACAGTTTTTCTTTCTCACACACACACACACTAAAGGTGCAAAACTTGAGGTGTTCATATTTTTTTTTCCTTAGTATGTTGTATGTGCACCTTCCATTATTAAAGTTTGTAAAAAAATGCTCATAACACATGTGTTTGTTTGTTTGAGACCAGGTCTCTGAGTTAAATCCTCTTTCTGCTGCAATGTCTGAAAGGGAAGTTTCTGTGACGAGCTGCACTGCTCAAGCTTAAAATATGAATATTTGTATCAATCCAGTACCGAGTAAGGATACCAGTTTTAGTATCGCTTCAGAGTATCGACTTTTCTTGACAACCGTAGTATAGAGGCATTGCAACAAAATCAAAAAGCAAAAAAGATGTGATTTAGGCACCAAAGAAAGAATGTGTCGTCTTGTTCTCATTGACCTAACCTCATTTTGTTTTGTGAAAATTAAATCTCATCCCATTTCCCAGTGGTTTAGACAAAATACGTTTCCTGAAAGGACTGCTTGACTTCGTGTGTACTGGGTCTTACTTACCGCAGCATACAATAAAGACCTAGCATGACTCTATCTTCGGCTGGTATTTAGCAGTAATCAGCGGAGGTCCTCTCACATGATTAGCATTTGTTAGCAGACAGTGCTAGTGGGTCCTGCTGGGAGGGCCTCACTGGGAGACTTGGCCTTCTCCGCAGATCACTCTCCCTCTCACCTCATTAAACTGCCACCTCCGACTCAATTATTCACACCATTTAGCGCTCCGTCAGCCTGTGTGTTCTGTCTGTATCATTGGCCCACTCAAGGCACTGATGCTTTGTGCTCGTCACAGGAGAAATATCGATTGTATCTAGTTGCTAATAGAAACAAATGTGAATTCCTACAGGGCTAGAGAAATTGAATCAGTTTATGACAACAAATGTCTCTCATATCAATACTGTTTTACTTTCTGTACATTTCTTTTGTATGTATAAATGCTAAAATGGTTTACACACATTGTTATTTAGAGTTTTTTGACTAATAGAAGTCTGGAAGTGACGCCAAAACACAGCACTTAGCAAGGTTCTCCGATGACGAATCCGCCATCCACTTTTTTTAATCTATTAGCCAAAACAAACAGCAAAATTACTGTTGGTATTTATGTATCACTTATATCGAGTGTCGAGATCTTAATGAATGCTGCCTACTTTTAGCATTTTAAAATCTCTATTGGTTTATTATTAGCCCAAATTTGTGCTGATTTGTAAAGTCACGATTCTGATCTCTATAAACATCTTATAGAACAGTTGTAGAAGAAGAAATTGAGGGGAAAAAACATTAAAAATATTGTACCTGTACATTTAAATGGTGTCTGTATTTCAAAACTTGTCAGTTTTTTTTTCTCTCTGCGAAAACAGAATTTTCATGGCTGAACGATTGAAAGTCTTGTTATAGCGGTTTGGTAATATCACTACCTTCTTAAAACAATGTTGTCTGCTTGGCTAAAAGAACTATTCATTCTGACCTTCCTGCTCATGAGGCTTTTTATGAATGCAGATTTCTAAATCAAGCTTTAAATTCAGAAAATGGTCATCTTTGCAAGTTTGAGCTTCGACCATCAGGAAAATTTTTTATTCAATGAAGGACTTGCAACATGCTTGATGGCTTCTTTCCCACAAGCTGTCATACTTTTTTTTTTTTTTTTTTTTTTTTTAATTTGTGTTTGTTGGTAATTTGTGTATATATGTATATTTTTTTGGGTTTTTTTGTAAATTTTGTTTATTGCCTATTATTTCATTATTTTATATTTAATTATATACTTTCCTTTTTGGTTTTGGTTCCTATGTGTGTTTATAACATTAATTAACTCAGACAAAGATTTTACATGTACCTTTAAAACATGATATATCTCCTTTAATAATTTGACATTTTGTACACATTTTAGCACAGTCTTTTTTTCTTGATTTTTGTTTTTTTGTCACTTGTATGTTTTTGTTTGTTTGATTATAAGTCTGAATGCATGACCCATATGTTCATTAGCAGCTGTAAAAACCTCTTCTACATTCCAGCTTGTGTCTGTGCTCTCTCTCAGCAAACAGCAATCTTGGTCCTCTG